>JBCNJP010000006.1:33048038-33160665 GCA_039602395.1 Deinandra increscens subsp. villosa
CTCGCAGGTGACAATCAAATTAAAATATCTCCAAGACAGAAAGATGCAGTTGCGACGGAGCCGACAGCAAGTGCATCTGCTTCACATTAAGGAACTTGCGAACCAAGTTTGTTAGTATAAATAGAACATTCATAAATCATAGAAAGGACTTTTCGAACGAGGGGAGATCTTACACCTTTAGTGTGTGTTTCTCTCTCTAGATTCTGAACTTGTACAAATTACTCAATCAATACAATGTCTTCGCGACTCATAATTTTCTCTTATTTCTTTCTATAAATTCGATAGTGAGGTCTAGAATTTCATTTTACGTGCGAGTGGGATTTTATTCTTCATCAGCCTTTTCTCAAGAAAGGTCTTAATATTGTATTACAGTCGCAGCAAGCATAGCTTACTCGGAAACGATCATATCAGCCTCTTATTTGAGGTATTTATAATGATACTTCCGACGCAAGTGCAACTTGCTCGGAAGTCTTCAATTAGTATCTCTTTTGATAGATCTTGTTGTAACACTTTCGATGCGAGTATAACTCATTCGAAAACCTTCGATCAGTATCATCTCTAAAAGATCTCATAATGACACTTCCAACGCAAGTGTTAACTTACTCGAAAGTCTTCGTCTAGTATGCTTTCTTGAGAGGTCTTATCACGACACTTCCGATGCAAGCACATTTGAGTGCTGAAACGATCACGTGCATAAGCACGTTCAGGTGCTGAAACAATCATATGCCTGAGCACAATCAGGTGCTGAAACGATCATATGTATGAGCACATGTAGGTGCTCATATATTTTATTTATTATGTATATTTTTTTTATCAAACACTCAGCATGTGAGTGAACCATTGATACTGGCTTGGTGCGAGAATATTTTGAAAAGATCACTTTCCCGCTCCAATTTGATACTGGGAATTTCTCCAGATTTAGAAGGAAAAAACTCATAAGAGTTTCTTTGAATCTTCAAGTATTCATACAATGCATTTTTAAAGGATCTCCAATTATACCTTACGACGGCTTTTATTCAATTTATAGATGATCTCATTTGAGATCTCTTTTACCATTTCTGATACTTCAGAAGTGGGTCTCCGTGCATCGTAGGAGGGCTTCGGCAGATGCATGTGAAAACTTCTTTAAACAGATGCATGTGCACACGTATATGCACATACTCGTTTCATTCTTGCAAAAGATGCATGAGCATATGCATATGCTCATAATCTTTCATTTTTTTTTCAAAAATAATAAGAAACACTCAGTATGTGAGTGAATCAACGGAGAAGGTTGATCACGAGGGACTCAAAATTTTGTATTGAGTCTCTTTGGGGCAGGAAAGTTGGTTAGTACTTCTTTCAAAAGATGCACATCCGCTGCTCTCTGGATCAATATTGGCACCAACTGCTCTCATTGGGTTTATACATCCACATGCTAACATCCAAAGATGCACATCCACACCAGTCAATGTTTTGCAACTGCAATTCTTTAGAATTCATTTTTTCCTTACACATCTTTCAAAAATTTCCACCAAAAAAAGCCAATGATAACATTAGTAGCAAAGTGAAATATGCAACGCATTTAATTATACCATCGTTGCAACCACTTTTAGAGCGAAAGCGATGAATAAAATTTTCATGTAAACCACCATTATCCATAAAATTCCCACCTTTTTTTACCTTCCGAATAGCAAACATGCCTGATTTACTCATAGGATTACAGATCCTTCATTTGTAATTATATGAGAATATCATAAAATGCACATCTGGGTCTAACCACATCACATGGTTTTGGTGTCTCAACTTCTCAAACTCTACCCAATTTAATCAAGCGATGTGAAAGCATCATTATATAAAAAATAATGAGTATAATAATAGATCATGGAAAGAAAACTTATACCAAGTTTTAGGCAAAATGGCATAGCTCCAACGAACCAAAACCTTGCAGAAATTTTCATATGAAACTTTTTTGAGGAATCATCCATCAACCCCAATCACCATGTGTTAACCTCTTTAACAAGGTACACGTCCTTGCCTCATATCAACTCCTTTTTTCTGATGTAATTCGATCACTTACTTGTCTGATCTTAAAAAAAACACACAAAAACATGTGTATAATGAAGAAGATCGCAGTTTTGAAGCAATCTGCGACCTAAAATTGAGCTCCGAATCTTCTCTATATGAACCAAAACATGACTCCGATCTAGAACAAACTTACTACTTGCACCAATCTCTCAAAATGATCACCGAAAAGAACACCGAACACTGAACACTAACAACGAGCCTGTGACTATATCACCCAACAACTTCCCGGAAAATTTTCAAGGTTAATTAGAAGGCCCTGGTGATAAGAGATTAGACGGGCAAGCTATCGGACGGAAGAAGAGTTTTGGCGAGCTGGCATAGTTATAAAAATAAAACGTAGTAATAGTTAGTATTTCCTTATGTAAATTATCTCACTTACTTTGTAGTACTTGGCAAATAAATAAAAGTTTGAAATTTCCGCTGCTTAGTTATCTCTGTTATTACCTTGTGTTCATGAGTAAATCCGATGCGTGACCCTTTCTAAAGCCAAGTCTGGGAGTGGGCGTCACAGTTCATGCTTGATCTTTACAAAATTAGAGTCAACAAAAATAATATCATGACGACCAAACATTTCAAAAATAAGGATGCGATTCAAAGTCTTACTGCATAGATCTTGCTTGTCTCATATCATGGTATGCTTGCCGCGTGTTCATGCATTTCACTTGCGAGATTTAGTCACATTACACCTTAGGGTTGTCAGGATATAAAATATCATAACATTGTCTTTTAAAACTTAACATGTACTTCCACTACTATTTTCTGCTGCCACTGTTTTAAATATTTAAATAAATGTTTAAGACTTATGTATTTGAAAGACAAATGACTTTTCTAAATGATCACTTAGATGACAATCATTTATAACCATGACCATGATGCCAAATCAGTGACATGCCCATATTCAGCCATTCTCGGGGTGTGACAGACGTGGTATCAGAGCCATGGTTATAGTGAATTAGGATGCATCGGTCTGCACCTAGTCTATAACCTAAGCTCTGCATCATTCATTCGTGTGTGTGCATTCATGCATTGCCTTGTATGTGTGCTAACCTGCAAACTGTTATGCCTTACTGTCTAAGATAATTGCCTAATATATTATTATATATTATTGTTATCACTTGGAATTGTCACATCATGGAAAACAAGGAGATTATCGTGATACCATCGGACTCTGAGCCAGAGCCCAATTACGCATCATCTTCATCTGACAAGGTACCTGGTTCACCGGAGTATACACCGTCGACTCCTGTCCCAGAGACCGCACCAGCTCAGGAGCACTCACCTCGTCTACCTTCGCCCAGGAGCATGTGGAATCCTATCACGTCTGTCGACGAGATCAATGACGACCCCGTTGAGCCTGTTCCTGCTACACTCTTCCCACTTATATCCATTATGTCTGTTCCTAACACCATTGTTTCCATTCCTAACATTCCTGAGCCTATTTCGTCTGCCCGTGTCATTGACATTCTTCTTCTGACCCGGCACCGTCGCACCGTTCGTACCATTTTGGTCAAGTAGGTCCTAGGTTTAAGTTCACGCCAAGGAGGTCTGTTATTCGTTGTCGCTCCATGACTTCAACCCCTGTTGACGAGCCTGTCCCAGAAGGGTAGTGCGTATCTAATCCACCAGTTATTCTTTCCACTCACGAGGTCGGAGAGTCCTTCTCCCCTGTTGCTGCTCGCACTCCCACTATTCTGAATGGCATTCCCGTTCGTCTGCCTGATCTTGTTTCGATTCAGTCTCGCTTGTCCGGTCACGATGACACCATTCGTCGTGTAATTTCCGAGCTTCGTTCTTGGCTGGCATATGATACAATTCAGACTCTCGAGTCACGACTCTCTGCGATCGAGGATCAATCTACTGCTGATGGCTATGCTATGGAATTGTTTCACGCCAACATGCCTGATGTCTTCAGTGCTGTTACTACCTCTATGCTAACGATAGAGTCTTTTGAGAGACGTATGCTAGCTGTGGAGGAGACTATCCTGCTGCTCACCGTTGAACAACCGAGCTCCCTCACTTTCACCTGCCCTTTTGAACGCTGCAAATTGAGGCTCTAGTCGCCCACCGCGTCGCTGACGCTATAGCCGCTAATGAAGCTACCCGTGCTGCTAGAGGACACCACGAGGGTTCTCCTAGTGGTAAGATTGCCCCGATAAATATTGGAAACCCGAGAAAATGATTACCAAGAATTGTTTTCAAAGTTATGTCTAACATTTCAGGTGCCCGAGAATGTACTACAAGGACTTTATGAGCTGTAAGTCCATCAACTTCAAGGGTACTGAGGGTGCCATAGACCTTATTCATGGTTTGTAAGGACTAAATCTGATTTCCGCGCCAGCATTTACCCTGATCATTCCAAGGTTAGATTTTCCGCCTGCACGTTCATGGACGATGCTCTCACATGGTGGAATTCACATGTTGATCTGTTGGAACTGATCTAACTTATGCTGTGTCATGAGATGAGTTTAAGCAATTTTTAGGAGACGAGTATTTCCCACGGAAAGAACTTCAACGACTGGAAGTTGAGTTTTGGGAATTACAATGAACGGATCTGATATTTGCTGGCGACGCTAAGCGTTTTCATGAACTAGCCCATCTCTGTCCTACAATGGTGACACCATTGTACAAGAAAATTCGAGCGATATGATTAGGGATTGAATCCCAATAATCGAGGGAATATGATGTCTTCCAACCCAACCAATCTGCAAAGCACCATTCGTCTGACACATAGTCTGACTTACCAGGCTACACGCCAAGGTGCATCCTTTGCTAGGAAGACTTCTGATTCAAAACTTGCTATTGATGGTTGTTCTCCTCCTCCTCCTCCTTCTTCTTCTTCTAGAAAGAAATTCGACTGTAAACGAAGGCGCGATCATCATGGCAAGAAGAATTCTGAGAAGCGACCGGAGAAGCGACCTGAAAAAGCCCTTGAACCAGTCGAGGCTTTTGTTGCCTTTGCTTCTGTTCAAGAAACAAAGAAGTCTGGCTACACAGGGAACCTGCCACTGTGTACAAAATGTAACTTCCACCCTGCCCAGGATTGCAGTAACGTGTACTGCAACAACTGCAAGACGAAAGGTCACATGAACAGAGACTGCCCTTCCAGAACCTGTTACGGTTGTGGAGCCGTTGGACACATGAAGAATCAATGTCCAAAGAAAAATCAAACTGTTGTAACTGCCCGTGGAAGAGCCTTTGTGATGAACGCTGGAGAAGCCTGACAGGACCCGAATACTGTCACCGGTACGTTCATCCTTAACGATTATTATGCCTCTGTTTTGTTTGATACTGGAGCCAAGAAAAGCTTTGTGTCTATCGATTTTTGCCCATTACTTAAAATCAACCCAAATATGTTAGACACTAAGTATGCCTTAGAACTAGCAGATGGTAGTTTAATCGAACCGACAAGATCTACCAAAATTGCTCCTTGCATCTTTCCTATCATTCGTTTAGCATTGACTTGTTGCCCGTCGATTTGGGAAGTTATGACATCGTAAATGGCATGGATTGGTTGTTAAAGAACTGTGCAAAGATTGTTTGTCATCACAAGCAAGTCAAAATCCCATTAGAAAGTGGTGAAACTTAGTCATCCAAGGTGAAAGGAATGGATCCAAGCTGGTATCATATTTGGTATGAAGGCTCGTAGATATCCTTGTAAGGGATGTCATACCATCTTAGCACATGTCGCTAAGAAGAAATCAAAAGAGAAGTCCCTGAAGGACGTTCACATTGCCCGCGAATTACCTGAAGTATTCCCCGAAGATTTCTCAGTCCAGCCACCAGCTAGGCAAGTAGAGTTTCGAATCGATCTTGTTTCAGGTGCTGCCCCTGTAGCCCGTTCTCCCTATCGCCTTACCCCTTCTGAAATGCAAGAATTATCCAGTCAGTTGCAAGAATTGCTGGATAAAGGATTCATTCGACCCAGTTGCTCCCCCTGGGGTTCTCCTATTCTTTTCGTTAAGAAGAAAGATGGATCTTTTCGCATCTGTATCGACTATCGCGAGCTGAACAAGTTGACAATGATGAATCGTTATCCACTTCCAAGGATCGACTACCTGGTCGACCAGCTTCAAGGATCAATCTATTATTCAAAGATTGATTGAAAAAGCATATATGGATCGAATATTTGTAGATAATATCGAGATGGAAGTTTTGTCATATATCGTGTTGAATGATTACATAAACCGAAGGAGTATACAAACATTTAAGCTCTGGGGAGGTTGGACAGAACCTCCCCTCACAACACATTAATCTGGAAAGACACTGGACAGAAACTTACAAAGAAATACAAATATGAAACTATTTATACTATTTATTCTGTCCAAACTGGGCACCTCCGAACCTTGTCCGAACTTCATCTGAACCTGAAGTTCGGACCACCTTCGGACACAGCCGAACACAGAGTTCGGCTGGAGTTCGGACCACAGTTCATGTTTCCGACAACTCAGTCTGTTTGACAATTCGAACAGTAACGGCCACACAAGGTTCATGCATCAACAAATTCCCCCTTGGACGATACTGTCGAATCCAGACATTGATCTTCTAGCAATCTTCAGTCAGCTTGCTGCAGACGCCTCTATCTTTAGCAAACTCCCCTTGACCGAATCATCAGGTATGCAGGAAACATCTTGCAATCTTGTACAATCACAACAATCAACAAAATTCCCCCTTTCTTCAAGCACATCCACGGTGAGAACTTATCAGTCACATAGAGGGATACTTCAAACCACCGGATATGACCAAGATGCAGGATCACTTCATTTAATCGTCGTGAATATAAAAAACAAAATTCACAAACATCACTGCATTTGACAGAAATCTTCAATCTTTACCGAATTGTAATACATTCTGATCTTTATGAAAACAGACACAATCAGCATCTTCAATCATAGAAATTCCCCCTCAGCATGAAATCCATCCCAATATATTACTCCGGTAAACGTACATCTCATTGCAGACTGGAATCTGACCAAGTCTTCACAACTCAAGAAAGTATCGGGCATATGACAGAGAGTTCCAAACCATAACAGAAAACTTTGACATATCAGTTCGCACGAACATCAGAAAAACACCACCTTTCCATGAAGATCAAAAGTCACCATCAACCCTGAACTGATTGCTTTGAATATGCACTTTTTAATTTTGAAACTTTGAAAGTTTTAGGGTCCCCAATTTCCCGCTAAATAAGTGACATATTCAAATCTTCAATATTCTTCAGTTTGTGTAGACAAATAAACTCTGATAAACGCAATCACAAAGATTTAATTTCTTAGAATTCAAACAATCATCTCAAAGTAATCATATCCATGTCTTCGAATCTCTGTCCATTGTAAGTCCCGAAAATGGTTCTTAACACGATATCACCACTAGATTGAGTGTGCGGAATCCAGTCAATCGTGTGATTCAATATGCGAGAAATAGAAATCAATGAACACAATAATTAAAAAATAAAAACCTGGAACAAAGTGCACACGATTAATAATCGTTTGGTACACAGATTCCAAAGAAACCGAAAAGCCCTCTTGTGCCTCTCTTAACTGACTAACGCCTAATATGAGTATTAAGATTTGTTTATATAGATAAACAAATCTTAAACCTAATTTTCGGATTTGACTAAACAGGCCCACTAAACACCCCTTAAACTCTTTCTAATTGGGCCCTAACATGTCCAAAATGGCCCAATGACCCAATATAATGAAAACCCAACTATTTTACACCTATTCTATCACACAGGCCTTCAAAATAGTCCGCCAACTGATGATTTAATACACAAGCCACAAATTATTTCCTTACAATCTTCCCCTTGGCTTGTGCTATTAAATGTATTCTACTTTCAATCTTCAGACTTGCAGTCTTTTCCTTGGCTTGAGCATGGGTTGGTGAAGATTCTTTTCTTTAGCAATCTTCATTGGGAAACAACAAATGACTTTCGGGAGTGTTCTCTCAATCAGCATCAGCTTGAACTGCACATGATGACCAAGTAATAAGAGGAGGATTCTCACATACTTGCTCCTTCTTGAAAACTGTTGAGTCTTTGCTGAATCATCAGTGACTGTCTTGACTTGCATGTGTCTTCAGAGGGTAAAAAGTTTGAAAACCTCTGTCTTGTCATTCTTGAATTTCTTGTTGTGACTACTCTGCATTTTTTTTCATTCAGCTTCCCCTAAACTTGCGAATGGTATCTTTTGAGTCTTCAGAAGCTTCACTTGAAAAACCAACAAACTTCCCTTGAGCATAGGGTAAGTCCTTTTCCGACTGGTTCTTCAACTTGTTCAGTAACAGTATCAGTGCATTGGTTAAGTAAGTCATTGACCTTCCTGTCCATGAGTTGTCTTTTCTGACTTAACCTGTAAAGCACAACATGGAACAAACACTAACCAGACAATGATGACTGGTTATCGGGTTAGCCTTATTTAACCAAAAACCCTAACATAGGTTACGGGTTTCCTATAAATACTTCCCCTGAACCCGAGGACTCTTCGCATTATCTCCCCTTGATATTTTGGAGGAGTGAAACATTCTTGCATAAAACCCATAAAACTTAGTAAAACCTTTAAATTAACCTGGCCATGGTTGAAAAATAAACAATAAAAACTTAAGATGACTCAAAAGAAAAATAAAAATAAACATACCAAATTACTAAACGAGAAGGTTTTATTTTGGGATCAAACCGTCTTTGTCTGAACTGAGGAACCCTTTTTAGCATCTATTACTCGAACACGTCCAGGCGATTGCCAGTATATTGGTCCTTCTTAAACCCATGTTCCTCATTTTCCAGCTGTTTGTCACTTATTTATCGTTTAGGTGCATTAATTATGAACATCCGACAGTCACACACAAATCCTAGGTAATTAATGTGTGCAGTTTATCAAGCTTGATCATTCCCTATCACATATTTTCACATTCCCATATCCAGAGTTTTGAATCTTTTCACGAGACTTGGTTGAGAAGAGAAAGAACAGATCATAAAAGAGATAGAGATAATATACAAAGACTTGTATGATTTCAACTCAGAGGCGTTTATCAGTCAGGTGGTAACCTTTCATCAAACACATAAGCCTAGTCACAAAGTCAGGGCTGAAGGGTTTTGGACGCTAGAGGGTCTCTTTTGTTGTGCACATTGGCATCTTTTGGGGTGTAAATTATATACAACGATCTGCAAGCATGTTAATACAGACTAACCAGGTCTCTGCTCACGCAAAACAGAGGAAAGTCTGATTAACACGTCAACCATTCTACACCAGGTCATTGCTCACGCAAAGCAGAGGCAAGACTTGACTGACGGCTTTGACATCCCCAGATCTTTGCTCACACAAAACAGAGGGGACGCCGACTTTTGAGATTTCCGATTCAACACTTTGGAGTCCGGCATGTGTATTGGGAACAATTTCGCAGTCAAATAGAACAAGCACTTAACCCTAAGTGTGTGTATCCCGTCAAATGACATACTTTATCTTTAAGTGTTGTGACCCATACATTTGTTTTTGAAACTGAGCCTACCGAGCACATCACCTTGGATCATGGCTTTCACTTTTGCCTTACGCGTGTCAGTCATTCTGAGAACGGAAATATTTCATTTCCCACCTTCTTAAACACACAAACAAAAGATTAAAAATTAAAAAGCACAATTTTTTAGGGGTCAACTTTTTCTATTCTTCCCCTTGCTTTTTGATTTTTAATATCAACACACATTTTTTTAAACACACACTGACACATCACTAAATGTCTACAAAAACTGGCCAAGCTAACCTACAAAGATTTTCTTTTTAAAATTTTTTCAGAACTGGGTTTTCTTTCATGCACAACCATACTTCAAATCGAATTAGCCAAGAAACAAACAATTCAGACAGTGTTACCTTTTCTGCTGATCTTTTCAGATTTACCTGTCACAAGGAGAACATACCCACCATGTAAAATTTACATGTCATGAAGTGGAGAGATGCCTCCTATCCTGTGCCTGGAACAATCACTATCACAAGCAAATAAATGTTAATGAATGTCCTCCTAGACTGTTCCTGCACACAGTGAGGGATTAGTTAGCCATAAGTACCCAGGCCATTGTTGTTCTGGGTATACCTGAAGAGTCGGTGAAAGAAATTTCTTTTAAAAACATTCCCTTGGTAACATCAGGGATTGGGGGTGTGACTGCCTTTGATTTTGGTTTCCAAATTCCAGGTGATTTGAAAGTTGTTTTAGTCACCTTTGAAGTAGTGACTTTAGGTATTTCAACCTTCTTTATTTCAGGTTTCCTTTTCAAGACATTTTTAGTTACTTTTGGAGGGGTAACTTTAGGTTTGTCAACTTTGTGTTGTTTTGAAATTGGTTTCTTCACCTTTTTATGAAAATTTTCATAATTTGGAAAAACATATTTTTGATTTGAAAATGTCCTTTGCTCTTTGGCAGCGCCCCAATGTTGATCAGAGGGTTTTATCTTAGGAGAAACAGTCTTTATTGGCTTAGGCGGTTGCACCTTCATTAGCTTAGACTTAACTGATTCCTGAGATGAACCACTCCGACTTAAAGCATGTCTGCTTCTTGAGATAGAAGTCAGACGTGTAACCGTTTTTCTTTAGCTGCTGAGGTGGAGCACCATCTGCTTGTGTCTGCATCTTTGACCTGTTTGCAGATCTTGGGTTGACTGCGGACTGGTTTCTCGAAGCTTGAGTTGAATCAATCTTTGCAGTTCTTGTGCTCCATGTATTCTTTGATGTCGAGGCAACATTTCTACAATTGGAACTGCATGAGCCTACTGATGAAACTGGAGACTTGTTTGTCATCTTGGGCCTTTCAATCTTGATAGGAACAGAAGTTGGAGGCTTGATGGTGATATTGGGCCTTATAGTCTTAATGTCTGATGATAAACCACCATCATGACCCAAGCCTTTGAACTTACTGGTGAATGAGGGTCGCTCTTCTCCTTCAATCGGAATGAACATAGACCCTGTTGTCATGAATATCTTACCATTGGGCCTTGTAGTCATCACCACTCGTTCCCGCTTTACCTCATCCACAACTTTGGAATAAGGAGTCTCGATCTTTGGATAAGGAACAAGCTTTTCTTCATCAGCTCTCTTCACCTCACTAGAGCTTGAGCTTGCACACTCAGTAGTTTTATTAGACTGAGTTGCTTCAGTGGCCGTCTTTTCATCTTTATGTGCTGGTTGAGGCCCATATACCATGGTTGCTTCATTAAGGGACTCTTTCAACACTTCCTCTGCAGTTTGGGGCAGTTTGATGTACTCATGTTGTAGTGGGGGAGGAAAGTTTGCATCCCCGAGACCAGATGTTTCTTGCACATTCTTGAGTCGATGTTCTGATTTAAATAAAGCATGGTGAGAGTCCATCATTTTCTTTTGTATAACTTGATGCTTCACCAATGCAATCTCAGTAGAATTAAACTTTTCCTTCAGTTCAGTGAGTTCTTGTGTCAATTCTTCCACCTTGCTTTCAGCCACTCTTAAAAGGGTGCTTTTATCACTCTCATCTTGTTGACACTTAACTAGGTCCTGTTTAACCGCTTCAAACTTTTCTCTATAAAGCCTTGCAATATCTTTATAGTTGTTGATTTCCCAAGTGGCTTGTGAATGATTCTTACATTCGTTTGTAAACTTGCTCTCCCATTCTTTAATCAAAGCACAACATGTGGGAGTTGAGCATTCCTCGCCATTACAAACCCATGATCCATCAGCATGATTGATCTTCCGCTTTTCCTCCTCTTCTTTGGCAATTTTTTCGCGGAATGTTCGGAAAAGATACTTCTGCTGACTGAGTTCTTCATCTACAGCCTCTAACTTCTTTTTGTTGGGTTCAACTTGTTTTAGATGATTCTCTAGTTTGTACTCTGCATTGATACGGTCTCTTTGTTCAATTCGAAATAGTTGCTTATATTGTTCGATCGATTCTGAGCATTCGGGTTCGAACATATTTGAGTTTGATCACTCACAAGAGGAGAAGCAACTTGAGTACTTGTCATTGTCTTCTTTGGATGAACTTCTAGAGAAAATTCGAACTGAAAGACTTAAACGGATAGAAAAGGGTTTTTGATCGGAAAGGTAGGTCGAAAAGGGTTTTTCGATCGGACAGGGTATAGATCGAGAAGGTTGATCGAAAAGAAGGTTTTCGGTTGATGAGGTTTGATCGGAAATGGGTTTTCGACTGGACAAGAAATGGGTCAGAAAGAGCTTCTCGGTCCGAAAGGGTGATGGATCGGAAAGGTGTTTACGATCGAAGGAACGGATCGAAAAGTATGAGCAACCGATCGGAGAGTATCCGGATCGAAAAGCCAAAAGGATCGATCGAAAAGAGGCTTTTCGGTCGGGCAGAGGTTCGGCTCGATCGAAAAGGTCAGTGAATCGAAAAACTACTTTTCGATCAGGCTTCTCGGGACGAGGCCACGTGCTGATCGAAAAGTATGGATCGAGAAGTGACCACCGGATCGAAAAGTCGATCGGAAAGTCAGAAACACGATCGGAAAGCTCATGAATTCGGTTGAAAGTCGGTCGAGGCCACAAATTCAACCGGTAAGCTTGAGTATTTGAACTGTCTTGCTTCTATACCACGAACGAAACCTGTAAACACAATCACAAGAAGCTCACAAAAATCGTTAGTAACACCTTTGAAACACTTGGAACAAATAATTTGAAAATAAAAATGAATTACTCCACAAGGTGCAGAAAAATTCAACGATCAAAACCCCGTAAAAATAAATTTGCACCAACTTAAAATGAGCTGCCGTTTATCGCTTAAGAAACCGGATGATGTGGACCACACAATCTAATAAATATGAATGGCAAATTCGTAAATAGTTATGAAGTTGAAATGTAATTCACGTAAACTTTTCGAGAATTGGATTCGGTCGAAAACCACCATTACGAATCAAATTTTGCTCCTGGTTCAACTACAAACAAATCTCAAACCCCAATTAGAAACACGGAAATCACCTTTGACTTTTAAAAAAAATCGTAGACCAGAATCTTTATTTAAGGGAATTAACAACTAATTGAATTCCAACCTCAAATATCAATTTCAAATCAATTTAAGTTTCCTCCGAAATACACACCGAGATTTGACTAAACCAAAACAAGAGAGATTTTTAATTTATTAAAATTTAATTTGAATTCGGAAACTAGATTTCAATATCGGAAATAATCAAACCAAAGTTTTATGAATTTCGAAAGAACACACCAAAAAAAAAAACATGACCAACAAAATATTTTTATATGAACCCTAAAAGTTTCTAACAGCCGTCACACAAATAAACATCCAAAACTAACTGAAAAATCACGAGAACCTTAAAACTCTTGAATCTTGATATCGTAAGAGCCTCGAAACTTGCGTTTCTTGGCTCTGATACCTATTGTAAGTCCCGAAAACGGTTCTTAACACGATATCATACTTGATTGAGTGTGCGGAATCCAGTCAATCGAGTGATTCAAGATGCGAGAAATAGAAATCAATGAACACAATAATTAAACAATAAAAACCTGGAACAAAGTGCACACGATTAATAATCGTCTGGTACACAGATTCAAAAGAAACCGAAAAGCCCTCTTGTGCCTCTCTCAACTGACTAACGCCTAATATGAGTATTAAGATTTGTTTATATAGATGAACAAATCTTAAACCTAATTTTCGGATTTGACTAAACAGGCCCCACTAAACACCCCTTAAACTCATTCTAATTGGGCCCTTACATGTCCAAAATGGCCCAATGACCCAATACAATGAAAACCCAACTATTTTACACCTATTCTATCACATAGGCGTTCAAAATAGTCCGCCAACTGATGATTTAATACACAAGCCACAAATCATTTCCTTACATCCATCATCAGAAACAATGACTACCCACAAACTCATTACTTGAAATTCGATCACTAACTCGTAACAAATATCATGATTTGATAATTCTTCAAACATAGCACCCCACAGCTACCGAATCAAGGGTAAACTCGATAAATGATCCGCTTCCTTGAAATTGTCACCTAACGGGGGTTCGGGGGCAGCGCCCCTAAGAAGCGGGGTCCAAGGGGCGGCAGCCCCTGGCGGGGTCTAAGGGGCAGAGCCCCTGGCTTGGGCCGTGCTGCCAGGTCAGCGCGATTTTTTTTCTTGAACAAAATTGCTTCATTAAAAATGCATCCGAGCTCGTCTGAACATGGCCGAACTTGACCTTCGGAACCTCCTCTGAACCTGACCTTCGGAACCCCCTCCGAACCTAACCATCGGAACCTCCTCCGAACCTGGCCTTCGGACGTCCGAACATGTCCGAACTCTTTCCGAACATGTCCGAACTCTGTCCGAACATGTCCGAACTCTGTCCAAACATGTCCGAACTCTGTCCGAACCTGGAGTTCGGAGCGGTTATTTTTCAGATCTGTTCTTTGGCCAAACTCTATCCGAACTTCTCTGGAAATTTTTGAAATCGCACTAGATTCATAATTTGATCGAATTTCGACATCCAGATACTTCTGTTAGGTAAAAACGTGACTCAGGAAGACTCGATTGATTAAAAATCAAACAGAAACACTTCTAATCACACCTAACTGAAGGTTTAACTTCTCGAAATTAAGAAACATGATGAAATTAGACCATAGAAAGAGCCAACAGCTCTGATACCACTTGAAAAATCATATATGGATCGAATTCTATGGTAGATAATATCAAGACGGAAGTTTTGTCATATATCGTGTTGAATGATTACATAAACCGAAGGAGTATACAAACGTTTAAGCCCTAGGGGAGGTTAGACAGAACCTCCCTTCTCAACACATTGATCTGGAAAGACACTGGACATAAATTTACAAAGAAATACAAAGATGAAACTATTTATACTATTCATTCTGTCCGAACTGGGCACCTCCGAACCTTGTCCGAACTTCATCCGAACCTGAAGTTCGGACCACCTTCGGACACAGCCGAACACAGAGTTCGGCTGGAGTTCGGACCATAGTTCATGTTTCCAACAACTCGGTCTGTTTGACAATTCAAATAGTAACGACCACACAAGGGTCATGCATAAACATTGATACGCCGCCGGTTATCATCAGTTGAGAGTTCGTAAATAAGAAATTTGTGAAGACTGCTTTCAGAATCCGTTATAGTTAGTTTTTAGAGATGTCGTTTGGCTTGACAAACGCACCAGCCAAACTCGTGGACATGGTGAATTAAGTGTGCAAGCCATACTTAGACAAGTTTATTATTGTGTTCATCGACGATATCTTGATCTACTCCCGTAGTAAAGAAAAACATGAACAACACTTAAGACTCTCCTGGAGTTGCTTAAGAGTGATAAGTTGTACGCGAAATTCTTAAAGTGCGACTTTTGGCTTCGTGAAGTGCATTTTCTAGGTCATGTGATTAATAAGAAAGGAATACACGTTGACCTTTCCAATATGGAAGCAACAAGAGAATGGAGTGTGCCCACTACTCCATCTAAAATCTGTCAATTCCTAGGTCTTACTGGTTACTATCGAAGGTATATCTAAAACTTTTCAAAGATAACCCAATCGTTGACTGCTCTCACCGAAAAAGACAAGAAGTTTGTATTGAATTCTAAAGTTGGGGCTGCCTTTCAATGGTTAAAGTAGAAGTTGCGTAATGCACCAATTCTGTCCTTGCCTGAAGGAACAAATGATATCATAGTATATTGCGACGCATTTCTCCAAAGCTTAAGATGTGTGCTTATACAATGAGATAAAGTCATCGTCTAGGTATCCCATCAATTAAAACCTCATGAAAGAAATTACTCGACTCACAATCTTGAACTCGGAGCTATTGTTTTCGCTCTAAAGATTTGGAGACACTACCTTTATGGTACAAAGTGTATGAAATACATTGACCACAAAAGTCTTCAACACATATTCAGTCAAAATGAGCTTAACATGAGACAACGCCGTTGGGTAGAACTACACAACGATTATGATTGTTAAATTCGTTACCATCCTGGTAAAGCTAATGTAGTCGCCGACACATTTAGCAGGAAAGATCGAGTTAAACCTCTTTGCGTTCATGCCCTTAGATTGACCATTCAATCTAACCTCACCTCTCTTAGTTAGAAAACCCGGCGAAGCATCCTACTACATGAATTTCATTACAAATTTGCCAAGGACCCAATTCAAAAATAATGCAATTAGGGTAATCATAGACCGCTTGACTAAGTCTGCCAACTTCCTACATATCCAGAAATCCTATACCACCGAGCAACTTGCCAAAATCTACATGAAAGAAATGGTATCTCGCCACGGAGTACCTGTTTCTATCATCTCTGATCGAGATATTCGTTTTACCGCTAGATTTTGGAAATCTCTTCAGAAAGCTTTGGGTACTCGTATCGACATGAGTACAACCTATCATCCACAAACGGATGGTCAAAGCGAGAGAATGATTTAAACCCTTTAGGACACACCTTGTGCCTGTGTGATTGATTTCGGTAATGGTTTGGATGACCATCTACCTTTAGCTGAGCTTTCATAAGCAACAATTATCACACTAAAATTCAAAGCCGCATTTCTGTCAATAAGGTGTATTGGAACTTTCGAGATGTTAGTAAGAATCTGACCGGTAGCTAATCGGCCTAAGCCATCTCATGAGCTTAATAGTGTACTCGACACATTTCATGTTCTGACAAGAGCTGAAAACTCAGGATAGGTGAAACCTAGGCTTATCATGCCAGACAAATCACAAGTGTGAGTCTACACATAATTGTAATCTGAACTGCATGAAAATCTGAGTGGAACTTATTGCGTGAGTGATTATGCCTAGCCTATAACTTCTAATTCAAAATCCTATGCATCTGAATGACTAACGCTTATAAAGAACTATTGTTGATGGCCAATCAACTCCACTTCATTCGTATCCCCGTGGCAATCCTCAGATCACGCCATTCTTGAAAGATGTTATTCGCTTCAGAAAGTAACGCAATGGAAAGGTGTTATTCACTTCAGAAAGTAACGCAATGGAAAGGTGTTATTCATTTGGATTGCGTGACAAGTTAAACCCTTGCTACATTGGTCTCTTTGAATTCATTGAAATGATTAGACTAGTAGCATAACATTTTCAGTTGCCGCCTGAACTTAGAATAGTTCATGATGCATTCCATGTCAGCAACTTGAAAAAGTGTCCGTCTGAAGAATCTGTTGTCATTCCTATGGACAAAATTAAGATTGACGATCGTCTTCATTTTATCAAGGCTCCTACTGGAATCTGCAACCGTGAGGTTAAGCGATTAAAGCAACGTCGGAATCCTATTGTGAAAGTTCATTGGACTAATGTCGAGGTCCTGAATACACATGGGAAACGAGAGGATCAAATGCGTTAAAAGTATCCGCATGTCTTTGCCAATAATGACAACTCCGGTGTTCAAGATTAAATTTCGGGTCGAAATTTCTCTAAGCGGGGGAGTATGTGACAACCCGTATATTCCAGGTTAACTTTAATATTATATTAACGTGCAATTATCTGACATCTATGTGCATTAGGCTTAATTTATTCAAATTATGTGAACTTGCATGCGAAAATAGACAATTAGGTCCGACAACATTTATCCGTAGTGGAAATCAACTTCAAGTTCCGTGCCAATTCAGGATGGAACTTCAATAACAAAAATATTGAATATTCATTTTATATTTTTATAACATTACGTTACGTCGTAACGTGTTCAACATGAGTCGTTGTTTCTAATGACGAATTAATTTCATTCAAAACAAAATTTTACATTCGTAAATTTAGTCATTTCATTCCAAACAATTTTCCGTCTACATTTAAATACTCTAAATGTTCGTTTAGATTTAAAAAGTCAAAATTTACAACAATTATGTTCGTGTGAAAAAAAACTTATAGTCAATTCAAAACATCAAAGTGACGTTCATAAATCATCAAACAATCAAGACATGTGACATTCCCGTTCATTCAAAATTAAACACGACACTTATTCATTTTTTATATAAATATAAATCATTCGTTCTCGACCCAGAAACCACTTTTCACTCGTTTATCCTTTTGACTCAAACGAAGCATCGTTGGACTCAATGAATCGACCCGGACTCAACCCGACCCGACCCGAGACCTGATCCGGCCCACTGAGCCCGATGGGCCAACCGACCCAATTATTTCTCCCTTCCTTTCCTTTTCTCTCGGCCCACGCCATTTGGCCCAACCGTCGGCCTGTTTGTTTTCTTTCGGCCCAGCCCACGACCCGAACCCTTTTTCTTTTCCATTTGGGCCCGAGCCCAATTCCTTATGTTTTCTTCTTTTTCGCCCAGCCTGATTTCGATCCTCCTCCTTGCCATTTTTTTTTCTTCGGTTTCCTTTCTTCCCTTACTCCCATTCGGTTTCAACCGAATTCCCCAACAAATCCAACTAGATTTCCATACAATTCAACACATGTCTATTTCCTATGTTGCTACCTAGATAGAAAGCATGTGTCTTAGGTTTGAGACAATCTTGTTGGGAAAGGTACAAGCAAGATAAAAACCCTTTGGATAATACCCAAACTTCACATCTTGTCCCCTTCACATTCGGTTAAAAACGAACCAACCACACAAGATTTTATAAAATTCATCACATGCTTAAAAATTTATGATCTTGTAAGAATCCTCCTAAACTATAGCCATGCTCCCTAGATGCCATCCATGTCATGTTGATATGAGACAATGTTGTCTCATAAAGCACAAACAAGATCATAATCCAATGGTTAATGGTATTAACCAACCAGCATGTTTCTTTGATGTTAGACACTTTTTTCTAAACAAGTACATGACAAGCCACCCAAAACATGCCCTGACTTGTCTCCTTGCTTCCCCCTTCCATTTGAACGGTTTCTAGGCACTAAAACACCCACTTTGTTCACTTTATAGCCAAGGATACAATGTTGGTGAAGGAGGTTCAAGCCCCTCTCCCTTCTTCTCCCTTTCTTGGCTAGAACCGAGCCCCCTTCGGCCCATATTAACCCGCACCTAAGCCACCTTCTAACCATTTTATATACTTCACATTTCCATCCAAATACATAATCACATTTCAAGGAAACCACATACACATTCCATTCTCTCTTTCTTCTCTCATTTCTTCTTCTTCTTTTGGCTCAAGCAAGAACCGAACACCCCTTTGGTCCATGCCCAAACCGTGAACCTATCCACACACCCACTCACCTACATTACTTAAACACAACAACATTTCACACTTAAACATTTCAAGAACAAAAACACATTCCTCCCTTTCTCATCTCCCTCTTTCGGCTCTCCTTAGAACCGCCACCACCACCTTGTATTCTCCATCAACCACCACTTAATTTAAGTTTCTTCTAGCTTCTTACATCAAAATAATCCTTCTTTCACTCATATTTCTTCATTATTCTACTTTTCTTTCTTCCTAATCTTCAATATCAATCTTACTAATTTCTTATTTCATCATCATGATCATAGCTATCCTTTCATTCTTTCATCAGTTTCATTCCAAAATCAAAGATCAAGGGTGGGTTTAGGAGCTTAACCGGAAGCTAATCAACACCCATCAATGTCACATACCGATCCGGATGAAGCTTAAGTGAGAAACCTTAACTTTTCCTTAAGCTTATCATAATTATTATCCATATTATGTCACAAAATCATGTTCATGATACAAGTCTTGATGTTATTACTTGATGATCCACTAGCAATTCTTGTTGTTAGTAAAATCTTATACACTTTGATGGAATTAGATTATGGTTACACTTGTGGTTTTTGAAAAATAACTGTGATTATGATTATGTCTTAACATAAGTAACATTATGTTGTAAAAAGATAACAAAAATCATTACGAAACAAAATAATCTAAGAAAGTTAGTATATGCTTGTTTTGATGAAAAGTCATGGTTTATAAGCATAGACATATATTTTGACAAAATATATATATACAAAGTGTTACATAATATGACACGAGAAAATGTGTGTCATAAAATATGTATCGAAAGTCCACATAAAATCCTACAAATTATCATTTGTTAATATTTTGACAAATTAAGTAATAATAGTCATTTTATAAAACATAAAATGCTATTTTGTTAAAAGAAATACTAAACATAAAGATATATTTCAAGAAATGATTTTTATGACTTAAAAATCATATACCATGGATTTATAGTAAAAATGACCATGACAAATCTTATGATGTGTTTGAGGCTTTAAAATTGTACGTTTATAAATTACCTACAAGATTTTAAAAGTCGCATTTAGACCCAAAACGTTACACGTTCAAAAACGGGATATTCGGGACCAGAAATACAAGTTTTCTAACCTATTTAATATAAAAAAATTCGGACACAACATGGTTCTGGTCCAGAACTTAAAGGGTGATTGTTTTTATGTATAAAAATGTTCCATTAAGTTCAAAAATTGAAAATAATTTTTTAGAAGCAAACCGGACAAAAACTGTGACTTTCGGTAACTCAAAAAAAGACTGATTTTTGCAAGTTAAACCACTGCCGACAAACTTGGTAATTTAAAACCATAAACCACATTAAAAAAGCCTCATAAACATTTTCTAAGTGCTTAGGAAACTCAAAACATCATAAAACAAGTCATTACGGTCAAATCGGTGAAACCGGCTGACTACCGGACAAACCCACGTTCAAACTTTACAAGATATAACTTCTTATATTTTGAAATCATTATTTCACAAAGATAGATATATTTTTATGTGTCAAATGATTTTTCATAAAAACGCAACTAATACCGTGTATTGACGCGCGGTAGAGTACGCGCGTTCGAACCTTAAATAAATGAAAGAATTTACTTATAATTTCAACGGGTTCAAAACCTTATAAATATTTAATAACAATAAGTATTTATATTTTTCATGTCATTCGTGAAAATAAGTATATTATTCAATATAATATTTTCTTAACGCGAAAAACCAAATATTATTTATTTATTCAAATAAATAATTATTTTCATAACTTTATATTATTTGTTTTCCAACAAATAATAATTCAAGATTTCCATCACTGTCATCGGGTAATAATAGTCGAGACTTAACCTTGAACATTGAGTGACGTATTCACTAACCCATATAGCCAAGCCCCTTATACGTCATAACATTATCTTGTAGACGTTGCTAGGTTACGTTCAACATTTCATATTTATCAGTCCATCTTCATATCAAGTGAGTTTCACGGTCCCTTTTACTTTTCTGTTTTCTAAACTATGGGGGAGAATTCAATGAATGCCAATTCAAATTCATTTTGTCTGATATTATTGATAGCTGTAACACGTACAGATTGCATGTTCTTTTCATACTATCCCAATCTGTGTATTCATGTTGATTCATGTTATATGCCTAAATTCCCACTATTAATTGAATTCAATTAGTTCATTCGAAACGATAGCTTGTGAATAGATCTATTTGGGTTGACGACCCTGCCCTGACTTGGTCGCTCCAGCCTTGACTCCACGGTTATAGTCAAGGGGTACATTAGTTATTCTGGTCATTTTGTGTATTTGGGATAGGACACTAGGAGTGGGTAAACAGTTAGTTTTGAATTCAAGGTTCATGCTTGATCTTTACAAAATCAGAGTCAACAAAAATAATATCACGACGCCCAAACATTTCAAACTTTGTTTCAAAAATTTATTCAAACACTGTTCAAACATTTTCATGTGTCATCAAACCTGTGAACTCACCAACAATTCTGTTGACCTTTTAAAGTTCTTGAATTCTCAGGTGATTAAGGATGCGATTCAAAGTCTTACTGCATAAATCCTGCTTGCCTCATATCATGGTCTGCTTGTTGCATGTTCATGCATTTCACTTGCGAGATTTAGTCACATTACACCTTAGGGTTGTCAGGATTTAAAATCTCATAACATTGTCTTTTAAAACTTAACATGTACTTCCACTACTATTTTCCGCTGCCACTGTTTTGAATATTTAAATAAATGTTTAAGACTTATGTATTCGAAAGACAAATGACTTTTCTAGATGATCACTTAGATGACAATCATTTATAACCATGAACATGATGCCAAATTAGTCACATGCCCACATTAAGCCATTCTCGGGGTGTGACAATAATCTACCATGACATGGGCAATATGTTTTTGAAGCAATGTTAACCCAATAGCCCCAAGGGTGGTGACAGACCAAACTCAATGGGTAAAGCTCCTTATATGTGTTTTATTAAAGCTACCAAAAACACAAACACCACCAAACTCAATGGGGGACGTTTACCAAAGTAATTACACAAATGACTTGTCCCCACTTTCCGGTTTTATGGTGATCCGAATATCTTTTGAAGTCAACCAAGAAACCTGCACATGCTATGCAAAAATAAATAGCCCATCAATTTGGTCGATAATATATAGACCACATACATTAGATAAATGGCATTCAATTCCTAGCAAAATTTATTTCGTGAACGTCCCAATGTCAAAACATTTAAAAAAACACATAAATTTGCCAAAGCTTTGAAAAAAGTCAAAACGATGCATTCAAAGGTGGAAGCCATTTGTATTGCAAAATAGAGCTTAATGTTTATGCTTCTAAATAACTAAATGGCAAGAAACATATACATGTAGGTGAATTTGGCTCCAAATCAAACCACAAACAATATGTTCTAATCGGTTAAGACACTGACATACTACAGTATTGACTGGATGTATAATCAGAATGGCAACCAAAATTCGATATGCAAGTCAGAGGAGCATGGTGGTTTTGCATATTCACTTTTTAGTTCATATCATCATCATAAATCTTGCAAGCTTGTTATAATTTTAAAATAGCATGCACATAATAATGAACTTCATTTGACCAAAACTATTATCAAATTATGCTTTCTACCTGTTCATCAAGCCATGATATTCTTATCATGGGGCATGTTGACCAAAACTATTATCAAAGTGTGCTTTTGCTTCCATCTTGCTTCTACATGTTCATCAGCCCATGATATTCTTAATGTGACACCCGAGAATTCCAAGGTTAACTTCCGTTAGACAAACTCCGTTAGTTACGTTATAAGTGTTAACTTAGTAACTAATGCTTAACTAGGACGAATACGTCCACGACCTTTGGTTGATCACCGAACCCGTCCATATGTGCTATGTGTTTATTTACTTATTGTCATTATGTGCAATGTGATTTAAACGCATGATTTAGTACTAAGAATAAAATGAAAAATTGCCCTTTTTGGTTGCCAGCGAAACTACAGGGCGAAACTATAGTGTCGCCCGGTAGTCGGCTAAATCATTTGACTTGCACGAGTTCAGAGCCAGTTTCGCTTGGCCAGCGAAACTGACCAGCGAAACTAGCCCCTGATATATAATAACATAAAACCCTAGAGATCCCATTTTTACCTCATTTCACACAAAACACACACCACTCTCATCTGCTCACTCGAGATCTCTGGCCAGCCGAGAAAACCACCAAAGGACCATCATCACATCTCATCCATTCGAATCCAAGATCAAATCGTAAGTCCCATAAACCATTTCTATGTGTTTTCTATGTGTTTTACCATAAAGCATGCCTAGATCCCCATAGAATCGTTAGATCTTCTGTAATAATGCTTAGGAATGCTAGATCTATCATAAAGTCTGTAACTTTACGTTTGAAATCAAACCATAATGAAGATTCATGCTAGTTAGGTCATTTTAGGCTTAAAATGTGTTTTTGGTGATTTGATGATGATTATCCATGTTTAAGGTGTTAAAACTGCTTCTATGATGTTGGTAAATGATTATGTATGCTAAATAATGAATTGCATGAAGTATGGAAGCTGTTAGATTAATTTCTGGACTGATTTATGTGTTTTTCGCGACCAGCGAAACTAGCCTGTTCTCTGGGCGAAACTATCCAGCGAAATTATGTACATCTTCTTCAGGCGACACTATACAGCGAAACTGTAGTGTCGCCAGTGAACGAAACTGCCTAGCGAAATAACCATAGACCTTGTCCCTGAACGAAAGTTCAACCAGTTTCGGGCGAAACTAGTCTAGCGAAACTGTGCCAACAGTTTCGAGCGAAACTAGCCTAGCGAGACTGTGTCATCGGGTATTGCCTAGCGAAAGTGCTGCCCGTGCACACAGCGAAACTGCCTAGCGAATCTATACTAGCGAAACTGTGACCAGACCTAAACCCAAACTTGTGCAATTACTTGAATGTTATGCCATAACTTACATGATTATGCTATGATGAAACATGTTTGATTTCTGATTTATGTGAACCCTTGTTTATGATCAACCATCGGTGTCGTGTGTCGGTATGTCGAGTCGTAGTTCCAACGTGCTATGTTATGGGCCATAGTGACGTTAAGTTAAAGAGTAGACACAAAACTAATACTTAAGACCTAAACGTGTTCATAGGTCTTCGTTAAGCAATACTTGGATTAATTAGCAAGTGTAGCCGAGCAACCTAAGGTGAGTTTCACAAACCCTTTAATTGTGAGCCCGTTTGGGTCACAACGCATTTACTAAACGGAAAACAACGCTGACATTTTGAGGTATCGCCAAATGGGATATCTGTTATGGAAGTTGGGGTGTTTTATGGGAAGCACTTGCAACTGTCCATCCTTGGGATTTCAAATGAAATCCGCAATCCAACTATTCGATAACACTTGGGATTTCAAAGGAAATCCGGAACAACCATTTTGACACCTAAACTCTTTTTAGGATTTCAAATGAAATCCAGAATAAACGTTTTTAATATGACTAGTGTAGGTTAAAGTCTAAACCAAATGATATCACATGATTTCTAAGGATGCCTTAAAACTGAAAAGTCCTCAACAATTTAGTACCATTAATTCGTGAAGCGAGGGGATGTTGGGTAGATCTACTGAGGGTTGACAACCCTGCTCCGCGGTACACAAATGTGTAGCCAACCGGTTGGAGGCCGAACGGAGTACAATATCAGCCTATTTTAGTTGTGGGTCCCACGAGGAACACAACTGGAGGCACAAACCATCGGCAAATGCCGAACTCTGTTACGTCAGCTTTGGTACGAACTTCCTTAGTGCATGGAAACCGGATTAGCTACCCGCGATATCGGTTGACCGCTTTAACTTTTACTCAACTAGTGCATATTTGATAATTCAACACTTGGCAGTGTTTGCAAAACTAATACTAACGTGAACTCACCAACCGTTAGGTTGACACTTGTGTGGTTTTCACTTTTGCAGATCGCTGAGGAGTATCCGCTGGAGGTTGGCATGGCACTTGAAGATTTCTTATTTTAAACTCAAACTTGGGAATTTAATAACAATTCATGTTTTGTAATTTAAGCACGTGGTTAGTGCTAAGATACTTATGTTTTTATTCCGCTGCGAACTTTAAACTGTTTTAGAATGAATGTTTGGAATTTACTCTGATTCGTTTAGTATTTGTAACTAATGGTTGTGGTCCTGGTTTGCTCGCACCCTTAACGGTATAAACTCCGTTAGTGGTTATTTGGGGGTGTGACACTTAACATGGCGATTTAATGAATATTGAGGCTTAGCAAATTCAATTATTTCATATTTATATAAAACAGATGGATTTCTTTGAGCCATGAGATTACCTATCAAGCTAAAATGAAACTTCAGTTGTTGCTCTTCGGTTATTCACCCGATGAATACAACCAACACACATATTGACATGTTATGGTAGCAATGATTAAGTAATTGTTTTAGATTCATTATTAATTGTAGATGCAGTCCAAAAATAAGCTCATATACAGAAACACAACACATAGTAGTGCCAAATTGAAACCAAATCAAACCATTATAGATAAAAAAAAGTTATATTTGACCAACAAAGATGTGAAAACAATAGTAATAAGAGTTAATTCAAATAATAAAATTTATCAAGGAAAACAAAGAATGTTATACCTTTTTTTTTCAATCTCCTTCGTTAGGTAACCAATCCATCTTGGGAGCCCCCAAAACACCCTAGTTTAGCAAAAAATATAACAAATTGAGGCCTCAAAATAGACATGCGATAATATCTTGTGCAAAACTCATTCTTCTACATAATAGAAACGACATTTTAATATGACCTCTTCCTAAATGTAGCATTATTAATAAGTTACTGACATCACCAAGAAATATTATAACTAACTATTAGAGCAACATCAAATCCTTTAATTGGAGATGTCATGTTTATCATAGTAAATTATTCAACTTAAAACACCTAGCAGAGCAAAAATCTTATCCTTGTTCAACTTAAGCATGTAACCAAGATAAGAGAGCGAGTTCAACCTAATTGCACACAATCA
Organism: Deinandra increscens subsp. villosa; assembly: GCA_039602395.1. Taxonomy (NCBI): domain Eukaryota; kingdom Viridiplantae; phylum Streptophyta; class Magnoliopsida; order Asterales; family Asteraceae; genus Deinandra; species Deinandra increscens. The sequence goes on from JBCNJP010000006.1 coordinate 33,074,319, forward strand.
AAAGTGTATTTCATGAAATTATGTTTGCTTGTTGTTTATAAAGTGAAAAAAAATGTCATACACGTTGCGCAATTAGTACTCTCTTCAGATGCCACAAAAGAATGTATGAACCATGGTAAAAGATAAATTAGCAAACACTAGTTGTCTTAAAATTACTAACCTGAAATTGTGATACGCCTTTGTCGAATCACATACCTGATCGTGTTGATTTAAAGTCCAGTTGGCCTCTAATGAACATGTAAATGATCTTCCAATCGTGATTTACTCGTCTTACGATCACCCTTGATGCTTGATACGTCGACTCGTGGTTTATGCCCTGTTGAGAGATGGTATTGATCGAACCTTGGCAACACTCTTCTAATTTTCTTAGCATCAGAGAAACCCTAAATCCAATTGGTGAATACAGAAATCAATTCTAACAGATCGGTACTGTGACGATGGTATTGATCGAACCTTGGCAACACTCTTCTAATTTTCTTCTCGATCGGAGAACACTTGACGGAAGATGAAGAAGAAGGTAGGTGGTGATGGTCGCCATCGATGGAAATATCTACTTCAAGATGAAAGATCCACTCCATATGACCCTAAGTTGAATTTGCTTGATTAGGTTTTCAATTCTTCTAACCGATGTGTGAATCACTGGTAGAGCAAATTCAAGAACAAAAGGTGAGAGAACATCGAGAGAAATCGGAAGAGTCATGAGGTTTGGTGGAGTAGATAGAGAAAATCATTGGCTTAGTACGTCCTTTTGCCAAAAAATCTAGTCTTTGAGATAATTCAAAGATTTAGGTGGGCCCAAAGGAGGAAAAGAGGAATAAGTGGGCCACCACAGTTCGTTTAATTTTTTTGGGTTTGTCATACTTGTACAAATGGCTAGAAACATGGTACCATAGGCTTTTTCTCATTGTGCAAAGCTAACTTGTACAACATGCTTAAATTCTGATACTATGGGTGCATTAGGATATTGTACAACATGTTTAAGGATTGGTACCATGAGTTGTGTTTTGTTTATATAGGAGAATATATATATATATATATATATATATATATATATATTCATAACTTACACACACATATATAGACATATTTATTCGTTTATATTTCATCATAATTTTCATAAGTTCACGACATTATTAACATAAAATCATAATTTTATTAATCATATAATGATAACTTTATTAACATAAATTTATAAATTTTATTAACATAAAATCATAACGAAACTATATATATTTTCCTTATTATTATCGTTTTATTTACAGTAATACTTTTGTTTTATAATATGTTCCTCACACGACGGGTATACAATATCACTAAAATGATAGTAAGATATCGAACAAGGTTATACCTTCCAGTCCGTATGCGAACACGGACCCGGTTAACCGCAAAATGCGTAATAATTCAAAATTCGACGAGTGAGTAGTCCATTCTAATCAGTTTTCACCATGATCATTTATACAAGGTCGGTTTCTGAGTTTGACCAGTCAAATTTGTTGACCAAATTTGTTTAGCGAGTCAACCAGGTTGACTCATTACTAAGTCGACTCAGTTTAGTCCCAAAACAGTTTCACAAGATCTCTAATGCATTCTACAACAAAACCGACCATCATACACCTTCTATCGACACTGTTCCGGCAGCCATAGGCTAGGGCCGCCACCGATCGGCCTACAGCATCCCGTGAACCACCACAACCATCATCTCATCACCTTTATCTGGCTCGCATCTACACATGCATGACAAGATCGGTGGTTCTTAGAGAGAAATCAAGCAAGAAAATCCAAATAACATGAGGATCGGACCAAAATCAAACTCTTACCGTCAGAGCAGCTATAATAGCACACCAGGAAAGGGTCGTCGTCGCCCCCTGGTGGTGAAACTCTAACAACCGATGCCTCTATTGCCCTTCTTGTCGCCGTTCACGACCAAAAACAACTCGGGAACAAAGGGAAAACACCATCAGGAAGGAGGGGGGAAGGAAAGAGCTCCTAAAGCTGGTCAGTCGCCGCGAATCACCGCAACGTCATCATGCGCCGCCCTAGCTTCGGCGAAATCGGCTGCTGGAAAAACGGCCTGGGCTTATGCTCTCTCACGAGAGCTTTTCTTTCAACACACAAATTTTTGTGTGGTGTTTTTATAAGAGTGGAAGAAAATGTGTTAAAAGTAGCCTTTTTACCTAGGGTTTATAGTGTGATTCAAAGTCAAATTGCGAGGTATTATACCGTGATTCGACATGCTAAACAGTTGAACGTCATGTAAATAACCCGCGGTAATCCCGACACTACCAAATATTATAAAACCCAATGTTTAATATATCAGATTAAGCATAATTTGGATAATATTAGGTTATACGCGTGGTATAATGCAAGTATAGGACATTATCATGTCCGGTTCCTCCGGGGGATGGATCTATAAGAATTCACCTATTCCAATAACAAAAAAAAAAAACTGATTTGAATGATCTTGTATTAAGAGCTAAATTGGCTAAAGGTATTGGTCATAATTATTACGGAGAGCCCGCATGGCCCAACGATATTTTATATACATTTCTAGTATAATTCTAGGTACTATTGCATGTAGTGTAGGCTTAGCGGTTGTAGAACCATAAATGATTGGTGAACCGGCAGATCTGTTTGCAACTCATTTGAAAATATTACCCAAATGGTATTACTTTCCCTTATTTCAAATACTTCGTACAGTACCCAATAAATTATTGGGTGTTCTTTTAGTGGTAGCAGTACCCGCGGGATTATTAATAGTACCCTTTTTAGAGAATGTTAATAAATTCCAAATTCCATTTCGTCGTCCAGTAGCGACAACCGTATTTTTTATTGGTACCGCGGCGTGTCCATTTTATCACCGTTTCGCGAACCGAATATATTTCTACAACTGTAATTCTCAGTAAACACTTAGAAAAGTGTTTATAACTTTATAGAGTCGTTAAAACCATCTCAAACGGTTAAACGATTGATTTCGGCTAATATCACGTAACCAAATGGTTTACCGATTTCACTGTTTCTTGCACTGATTCCCACGGTTATTATTTGTAACAGTCAGAACATCAATGATCAAGTATCCGGAAATACTAGACACTCTAATCAGGCATTAGTGGCCGGTGACATACGCGCATTAAGCGCCATTTTCCGGTTTCGCACGCACACGCCACGTGTAACCGTTATAACGATTTTCTGACAAGTATTAACATCCTATTAATATATCCATCGTCATAATCACTCAACCCAACGCATCTATGATAACACCTAGTTATCCAACACGTTAACCGATTAAACAATAAACGTTGTCGGTTTAAACCAAACTCAGCCTTTATCATTCCGCAATGTCTCCAATTGCATCACGATCAGCTAGAATATTTTTAACAGCTTATCTAGACATTGGGTATATTGTTTGGGCCTTTTTTGGGCCGCAAACCTCTTAATGGGCCCAACAGGCCTAACTGGGCTTATCGAGTTCAATTCATTAATCGGAAAAATTCCCTTCAATTTACTGGAATTACCTTTTTTTTAGAACAACGACTTCATTATAAACCGGGAAAACCGACGAGCAAGGCGCTCAAACTGGCCCCAACACAACAAGAGGCATTACATCAAAAGTTAAAACAACACCAATTCTCCCAATCACCCGACCAACCCTTAGCTCTACTTTTAACCCAAATATAACTTGGAGACTTTATCTCCACGATAATGCTACTAACAGAGGGCTTAATTCCTTTAAAAACGCGATCGTTTTGGCATTTCCATAGGACCCAAACAGTGACCCTAACAACGACATCCACCACACGAGGCTTGGAAATAGGAGCGGAATTAACAGGGATCTCCACCATCAAGTGTTTAGTACAAAAAACAATCCGACCCTCCAGCCTACACCACTGCTCTATTAACGCCCACACCATAGTCACCAACCCGTAACCCGTAAACAAGTGAGTTTCAGTCTCCATCTCCATATCAGACAAAGGACACCGATCCGACTGAACAACAAAACCTCTTCTACCCAATGCCACCCTAGTGGGAAGATGACCAATTATAATTCTCCAGAACATAATGTTAACTTTCGGAGGGACCAGACGATTCCATGGGACCACAATCTCGTCGTTACTCAGCCCCTTATCGATAAGGAGCCCCCTGATGGCCCTGACTGAGAAACACTCCCCTTGGTTCCCTTTCCACACCCATCGGCTACCATCCTTCACAATCGAAGAATCCAAACACACCTCCTTTTTTTGAATAGCAGCCACGACTTTTGTAATATTAGCCCAAACCCCCGAACAACCTTTTTTAAGAGGGGCCAGACCCCTCGACAAGCTGTTGCCATGGAAACCATCAATACATTTTCTCCACAGCTTCCCCGCCTCCACCTTGTACCTCCACACCCACTAAGCTAGGAGAGAAACATTACTCACATCCAGAGGGATCAGACCCAGCCCACCTCGATCGATAGGTCTAAAAATGACCTCCTTACTTACCTGGATGACGACCCCACATAAAATTCAGGCGAATACTCTCCAGCTTCTGAATAACCTTCCTCAGGGGCCTTGAAGAGAGAAAAATAATATAGCGGTATACTGTCTAACACCGATTTAATCAGCACCAGCCTTCCAGCAATAGACAACAAAGACGCCTTCCAAGCCGACAACTTCGATTCAAACGATTTATGATGGGTTTCCAGGATACCACCCTGTTGAGATTGTCACCCACGGCCAAACCCAAATGTTTAAACGGAGTGACAACCCCCTTATATCTCAGAATCCCAGCCGCCACCTGCACCTCATTCGAATCACAGTTTAGCCCATAAATTGAACATTTATTGAGCTTTACCTTCAGCCCCGACACGAGAAAGAAGGCACGAAGAAATCTGGCCAGATTAGCACAGTTGGCACCGAACCACTCCCCCACCACCATAGCGTCATCGGCGAACAGTAAGCTGGAGATAATAGGCCCGTCATTAGGCACCGAGAAACCGTGAAAAATCCCCGCCACTTCAACCCTCTTCATCATCCAAGTAAATGGTTCCATGACCACCAAGAATAAGAACGGGGATAACGGATCCCCTTGTCTAAGACCCCTCAAGCATTGGAATTCCCATGTGGGAGACCCATTAACCAAGATCGAAGCCCTCGAGGACAGCAAACAACCCCTAACCCACTTACACCACAGCTCCAAGAATCCCATTTGTGAGAGAATTGACAACAAGAATTTCCAGTCCACCGAGTCGTAGGCCTTCTCAAAGTCAATTTTAAACATCACCACTTTACTCTTAGATCTCTTACTCCACGAGATAATCTCGTTTAATATAAGTGGACCGTCAATAATGTTATGACCGGCCACAAACGCCATTTGGTTATCCAAAATGACATTATTGACCACAAACTTCATACGATTCGACAATACTTTCGAAATGACCTTAGTCACACACCCGACCAAGCTAATAGGCCGATAATCGTTGAGCTGAGTAGGATCTCTAACTTTTGGGATCAAGCACACGAAGGACGATCCGCAACCCTTATTAATCACTCCTTGTTCAAAAAATCTATTAAAAATGGCGTAGAAATCATCCTCAAAAATATCCCAAAAGTGTTTGAAGAAACCAAAACTGAAACCGTCCAGCCCGGGGGATTTGTCTCTACCACATAATCAGACATCATCCTTAATTTCCTTCTTAGAAAATGGCTCCACAAACAACTTTTGGTCCATCTCTGAAAGCCTACTAATGTTCTCACACCATATCTCAGGTCTCTCTCCCACATCGGCTTTAAACCTTTCTCTAAAATACTTCCATATTTCTTTTTTAATACTCTTCGGATCCTCAACCCAATTACCTCCAATCGACAGCCCCTTGATTCTACCGTTAGCCAACTTTTGGTTAACCATCCTGCAGAAAGAGGCAGTGTTTTCATCCCCCTCGAGAGCCCATCGATATTTCGCCTTAACCTTCTAATCCTCCCCTTCATTGAACTCTCATTCTTTAAGATTCAATTTAATACCGGCCCACTCCTCCATTTCTTCCTCCGATAACACTCTAGACTCCGCAATCCCATCGAACCTATTGCAAGCCAGAATGGCAGCCCCTTTCTTGCCATCCTTTTCCATCTTAATCCTATTAATCCAACCCCTCAAGGCAGCTTTCACAGCTCTAATTTTTTTTTCAAAAAAACCACATCTGGTTTTCCCATATCAACCACACTTTTAACTGCTAAAAACACCACATCCTCAATACCATTAAAATTGAGCCAGGAATTGTAAAAGCGGAAGGGCAGAGGCCCAAAGTCACTCATAGAAGTCCTAAAAAGAATCGAGGAATGATCGGACTTCAACTGGGGCAGGGCGGTGACAGAAGCATACGACCACCTCAACCTAAACCCATCACAAACAAAAACCTGATCTATCTCACTAAATGACTTCCCATTACCGTGCGAATACGTTAACCTCAAACCCCCGATATTAAAGTCAAATAGTCCTGCCCTTTTAATAAAAGCGTTGAAGCCCGCCCCACCGGACGGGTGAAACTCCGAAAACAAACGCTCATCTTCAGTTCTTACATCATTAAAATCCCCCGTTATCACCCAAACACCCAACATCGACCATCTGAATCTCACAATGCGATCCCAAAGGTTCCTCTTCAGTCTCAAATCTTGGGGAGAATACACATTCACTATGTTGATAACTTCAGAAACCCCCGCCACTTTCCCCGACACTATCATAAAATTCCCGTCTTTAATAACCCCAGAGGCGAAGAACATCGACGGGTTCCAGGAGTAGGCAACACCCCCAGACCGTCCCCTAGCGTCCACCCACTCATTGACAGCCCCCTTCTGCCCCACAGACGATCAAACCGGATTCTATTTTCGTCCAAGAACCGTGTCTCTTGGATACACAGGAAGAAAACCCTATCCCTGGCCCTAATACGAGAGATCCACTCCAATTTTCCCATATTTCCCACCCCACTGATATTCACCGAAATTAAATCAATCACTTACCACCCATCGACTCTTCAATCTGATTTGATCCCTAACCAAGTTTCTGAGAACCCGCAAGCCAATATTGACGCACTCCACTACTTCCACCGTTTTGTCGATCTCTGTATCCATAACCTCCGCATCCATCTCCGACGGACCAAGGGGGGCCAGATTCGAAGTCTCTAAAATGTCATCTATGTTCTCCTCACGTAGTCTATCCAGACTCACCATAGCCCTGGCGTGGAGATCTCCGATAACTTCGTCAGCCAACTGTTTATCGACCTCCTCTAGATTCTTCCTTGTTTTTGCCTCCTTCCCTTTTTTTTAATGTCGGTTTCCTATTAAGGTCCGGAGTTACAGTAATAGGGCCTGAGGACGCTATAGACTGGCTTGCAGAATTAGGCCCATCGTGATCCGGCCCAACCTCTTTAAAACAATGCCATGACCCATAAGGCCCACCAGACACCCGAGCCTCATCTCTACCCCCGTTATTCCCAGCCACCTGACTACTCGAACCCCCCCGCCCTACCACCATGCATGTTTCCCATGCATCCCCACGCATCTCCACAAGATCTTTCATCTTCCAAATCCGGCCGGGATACTTCCGATCTGATTTTTAAACCACCACCACTGGAAAATGTAGCCGTCACAACATTGAAGAAATCCGGCACCCAGTTTTCCTGGAATTCTTCCACCCGGCAAACGAATTTTCTACCCTGCCATACCACCGTGACATTCTCGTTTATTCGATTACACCCATCGACCAGAATCCCCACCTTACTGAAATTCATAATGCTATCGTTTTCTTCTGTTTCAGAACCGTGGACCACCCTACCAAACAAACTGCCTATTGGATCCAAGACTCCACCGTCCCAAATCTGGGGAGGAACCCCCAAGATTCTCACCCAAGCAATCCTTTCCATTCCAAAAGATTGTCCTCTCCAAACCGAGAGGTTAGAGAACCAGGCCTCCCACTGATGTTTCTCGTCCATGAACTCATAATCCAAACCCAGATTAGGGAAAGTGAGCAAAACCATTAGTCCACCCAAATACTGGATTTTAAACCTCGCAAAGTCAACATTAACAGGCATTTTATCCAAGCTACACAAATGTGTGAGGTCTGAGACCCGACCCAGCAATACCACATTCGACCAGGCCTAAAAAGCCGGCGTAACCAGATAAACCAGGTCAACCGATTTTTCCTTCTTCGTCTCAGCTACCACTAGACTACTGGCAACAACTTGACCACCTCCAATAGCCGCAGCATAAGTCTTGCCGCTGGAAACCCCCGCTGCCTTGAACACAACCGACTTCGCCGGAGCCTCCCCGATTCTACTAAACACAGACGGCGTGGATATAACCACCAGCGAGCCATCCTTACTGAATCTCTCCAAATTAACTAAAATTTTAGCATTGCCGATCCGAATCTTATTGAGAACCCTCTCCAACTCCCACCGATCCTTCACCCCTTCAAACTTGAGAAACCCAAAACGGTTTCCCATCTTGTTCCTCTTCCTCGAAATGAAAATGTCCGCCACCTTTCCAAAGTTGACACATTCTGACTCCAAGACTTCTCTAGAGACACCCTCCGGCAGGTTGGTAACGTAGTAAGATACCACATCGACCGGTCCCTTAATCTTACTTCCAGCAAACTGCTGCTTCCGGGTTATTTGCTTGTTGACGACATTCCATCTACCACCCCCTTCGCTCTCCATCTAGAAATCTGAATGAGAATAAATACCGGACAAAGACAGATCCTATACCCGTTAGAAACGACTCGTATTCCCAAACTCCAACCACGAAACCGGAGGATACGATCAACGGAGAGGATGGGCAAACCCTAACAAAACCCTCCGAAGAGATCATGAGCCGATACATGGCGATAAAGGAGAATACCAGTGTGCTAACGGAAAAGAAAACAACTTCCGGCGAAAAAGGAGAAGACGAAGCGTCTGCTCGACTTTCTGGCGAGAGAGAGAGAAAAAACAGTTTTTTTACAGGAATTAACTAGGTGCTACACAAAGTACATGTCCTATTTGCTCAATACATGGACCCAGAGGACGGTGGTTATGTCTGCACGACACAATTTTGGTAAGACCCAAACTATAACAATCTACACAGAAACTAAAAACAAATTACGTACACCAATAAACAAGCTCATTCTAAACACATTCGAACAAGTACTATCTGAAAGAAGACATTTCAGATGGCACGAAACAATTGCAGTTACCATATGTGACAATTCAATCAATTAGTTCCTCGGAATAACTTGCAACAACATGCTCAACAACCAAAGTTTCACCAATGATGTTATGAGAATAAATACCGGACAAAGACAGATCCTATACCCGTTAGAAACGACTCGTATTCCCAAACTCCAACCACTAAACCGGAGGATACGATCAACGGAGAGGATGGGCAAACCCTAACAAAACCCTCCGAAGAGATCATGAGCCGATACATGGCGATAAAGGAGAATACCAGTGTGCTAACGGAAAAGAAAACAACTTCCGGCAAAAAAGGAGAAGACGAAGCGTCTGCTCGACTTTCTGGCGAGAGAGAGAGAAAAAACAGTTTTTTACAGGAATTAACTAGGTGCTACACAAAGTACATGTCCTATTTGCTCAATACATGGACCCAGAGGACGGTGGTTATGTCTGCACGACACAATTTTGGTAAGACCCAAACTATAACAATCTACACAGAAACTAAAAACAAATTACGTACACCAATAAACAAGCTCATTCTAAACACATTCGAACAAGTACTATCTGAAAGAAGACATTTCAGATGGCATGAAACAATTGCAGTTACCATATGTGACAATTCAATCAATTAGTTCCTCGGAATAACTTGCAACAACATGCTCAACAACCAAAGTTTCACCAATGATGTTAAGATCCCAGAGTAGTGTAGAAATAGGTTATGAGGGGCAGTTTGAAGTTCCTGGTAAATCGAGTTTTCATGGAAAAAGAAAGCTGCAGCAGCCCAAACATGCATCGATCATCAAGAAGATCACAAAACCAAATCACGTAAGAAACAAACAAAGAAGTGACTCTTGATATAAAAAAACACCACTGAGTAGCAATGAAAGGAACAACTTGAACATTGGCAGCAAAGAACATGCAGCCAAATCACCAAACAACAACAATGCGAATCTTAATGCAAAAAGAAGACTCTTCCCAGAACCAGGTATAAACACAAAAAAAATAAATTTAATATAAGACATTACAATTCAAACTTAAATACTTTGCCAAAAATTCATACATGAGAAACTTCATATATCAAGAAAAAGGGAAAAAATCACGAATAGGAAGGCCCTTTTAAAAATATCTACTACTTTAATAAGTGAGTATCTCACTTGCCACGTGTCAATTTCTCAGCCTATTCCTGCGTTTGTTTTGCCGCGCCCTTCATCCCTCCCACCGAATTACCCCTAAACTCGCATTTACTCTCGCTAATTCTTCACAACCTTTTAACTCCACCTCCATCCGTTCCTCTCCCTAGTTCATCAGAACCTTAAACCCTAATCAATTAACATTTACGATCATCATCACTACATTCAATGATATAGGAGCTCAATCGCTTCAATCTGAAATGGAGTTTATCGCTTCGCGTTGTTTATATTCAATTGCAGTCTCCATCTGTTCAAATCTCGAATTTCATCCGCACCTACCTTCCATCGCTTACTTGCTCGCTGCAGTTCTACCCGTTCAGGTTCGTATTTCACATGTCACATGTGAAGAATTAACCGTAGCAGTTTATGTATTTCATGAAATTTTAACATTGATGGCTTGATGCCACTTACTAATACCCATTCAATTCATCTAAACAAGGTGCTAAGAAGATGTAAATGGGGTTTCTTGTCGCACGCACCGTGTTTCATTTTCTTTCGCCGATTCAGGGTTTCAAATGGAAAATTAATGAATTCCTTTCCATGTGCTGCAAATACCTTCAATTTCATCGGATTCTCACTTTGGTTTTAAACTTTTAATCTACGATTCATAAAGTAGGCTACTGTTGTTATGGATTATTATTACAATATTGATGTTATTCATCACAGGTATTGGTAGATCTAATTTGAATATGGTTGTTGATCGTTGATTGCATTCATCCTATTACGCCCTAAAAATCTGAGGTGGTTTATGATTTAAAACGTTTATTATGCGTTGTTGTTGTTATCCAATAAAATGACTATGCTTGATTGCGTTCCTGATCCCCTAATTATGTTATGTTGTTATTCGCAGGTTTTGTTTTTTATGTTTGATTGTTATTTTTTGGGGTCGATTAGTCTGCTCAATCGTACACACATATTGTTTTAGAAGAACCATGTCATGTTGTGAACTAGGGTTTGACTTTAATCATTCCTCATTACTTCATTGGATTGAATTTTATGGTTTGTATATGTACACATATATATTAAGTATTGTTTTACATCAATGAAGTTTTATGCCAGTATTTTCCAATTATAAACACGGATGAGAGGGTTCACTCTGATATAACTGACATCCAGATATCTATATTTCTCAATTGATAAAGGTATTTTTTTTTACATTTCTATTGTTTGTATGCTTTTCTTCTTTTCCTTCAAATGTAAATTGCATTCTGTTTTCAGATTTATTTTGTTAATGTTACCCTTACTCTATGATTTTTCTATTTAAATTACTTTTTATGCCTTTCTAATGTATGCTTTGCTTTTCCCTTAATCCTTCTATTTTGGATTACGCGCATTGACTAGGGTTCATGCAGAGATGATCAACATTCAGTCATTCAGATATCTACATTTTCCAGTTGCTTAAGGTAATTATATTACATATTTGTTACTTATTTAAATTATTTCCCGTTTATTCCTTTATGTGTTATCTATATGGCCTTTACTTTTTAAGGTCATTTCTTATATACTGGATGCTTTTGCTGTTATCTATTTATTATTATTATATATTAGATGGGTTATGTCTTCTGATGTTAATATATTATCATATTTGTTACTTTACCTACACAACTATAATCAATAAAGCTTTTATATCATAACCTGTTTACAAAAAAAAAAAAAAAAAACAAATTCAACACATTCACACTACTGATGCTACCTTCAGTCCTATTCACTTTCATATAAGGTATGGAACAATGCAAACCAAATCAAGTAATGCTTTATAATTAAGCTTTCTCAAATGCGACCCATCTATATTAACATCACAAAAACTCCATAAAGAAACATAATGGAAAAATCCTATCCACTCTCATTTAAGGTATGGAACAATGCACTCTCATTTGAGATATGGAAGGTATATATAAGAGATGCATTTCTTAAAAGGTAAAGGCCATAAAGGAAATACAAACCAAATAAAAAAATGCTCTATAATTAACCTTTCTCAAACCTGACCCATCTATATTTACATCGTAAAAACACCATAAAGAAACAAAACAAAAATCAGCCTCATTCTACAAAAATTATAAGATAGCCTTCACAAATGCCATTTCACAAATATCATAATATTTGTATATATTTTTATGACTTAAGTAAGTACAAGGAATAGTGAAATTAGATATATAAGAAAAATGCATCAGACTACCCATAATCCGCTAGATATGTCCTACACAGTTCACATACTTCATAACTGTAATACAAACAAAAAAAAACTTTAATAAGCATTACATTAATTACTATCTTTGCATATATATAACGCCATACATGAACACGTTAAATGTAACTGTTAACTCAAATAGTTTGCAGGTATAATAGTATAACCGTTCTTAGATAATCAACATTCATAGAACTATTAATCTTGGTTTTTTTTTTCTTGATTTGAAAGTGATTATGATCTCTACTTTTGGCAACATTGTTTTAGATAATCAACATGGTAAATAGCGGAGGCACCACATGAATTATGAATCATTGGTCAGGTATTTTATTTTTTTAAGGTTGTTTTGTTACAGGTAAACAGAGTATAACATGCTAAATTTACACCAACTGTTAGTTTTTTTTACCTCATATACATCCTACAATTATGCATGCTTCTATGTGGCCCCATTGTGTTGCTCAACAAATGATAGATCGGTGGGGTGTTGCTATATGGGTGCAATGGAGAATGACAGTTATTGGTCTTCATTATGTTATACAGAGTTTTTATTTTTAAAAGAAACTAAACCTATTCCAATCTTAATTATATTGTCATTTCTTTAGGTAAAGTGAAGAATGGTTGTTCTAATATCTACTAATCTTAGATGAAGATTATAATATATACAGGGAATATTTGAAGGTTTATACACATGTAATATATACAGGGAATATTTGAAGGTTTATAAACACATGTTGTAACTTCTATTTTTTTCATTATTAGGCTATCCGTAATGGGGCGTTATGGGACAAAAATCTGTAACATGGCGCCCCATATAACGCCCCGCACCGCCCCCCGGGGCGCCATGTTAAGAAAATTGATCTCTGGCGTTATGATCATCACGCCCCTCCCCCTCCTTCTTCATTGGTTGCTTTCATTTTTCTTTCTTTTTATTGGATAGATTATTGTTTGATTTTTTTAAAATAATATATATAATATAATTGGGTAATAATTAGAGGGGTGTTATAAATTGGTTACCACTACACCACTTTAGTCATGAAGTCCCTATTGATGACGTGGACGCCACATGGCGCATAACCCCCACAAGGGACTCCATCCACTACGGATAGCCTTATATGAGTTGTAGAATTAAAATCATGACTTAGTTGGTGTAATAAAAATGTTTTATTTGGTGCTCATCCAGTGGTTTGACATTCTCTTGCATTTATTTAAGGTTCCCTTTGGCATAATATTTATATATCATGTTGATAGATCATATTACAAACATCTATTTTTAGTTAAGATTGTATCCCTTATTAACTTAGCAATAAGAATAAAACTATATCGTTAGCGTTGTTTACTCCGTTCTTACCACTAATTGTTTTCAACTTCTATACTCTATTTATTTGTTATGTTTTCAATCAATTGGTTATACCTCAACCCGTGTACAACACGGGTTACAAACCTAGTTTTTAATATGCATATAGCGCATATGTCTATGCTCATTATAATCAAGTTTTTCTAAGATATTGTACATAACATAGCTAATGTCTCTAAGCCATAAACCCAATGGTAGTGGCTACTTGATAACATCCTACTATAGATGTTGTTTGTTTAGAATGAATGGCTCGTAGCCATAAACTATGGTACCTGCTACTTGATAACATCCTTCTAAGGATGCAATTTGCTTAGCATGAATGGTTAGATCAACTCATTATAAACCTGCATTTTTTTTGGGATAGCATGTATGGTTAGATCAACTCATTATAGACCTGCATTTTTTGGGAGTTGCTAGGTTATATAAAGATGTTATGAATGTTTTCTAGATGTTATGCACTACATATGTTATTTTTGACCCTATGGTTGTCTTGAAAAAAACATATTAAAAAACACCATCTACATAATTGCAAAACGAAACTAAAAAAAACACACTCCATATTCATCTAAACCGCCTTCATAGCAATGCGGGGCATGAAAAATTTAGTATAACAGAAGCGAGTCGAATGTATAATTTTTCAGTGTGGAAATTATTTTTTTTTATTATTCGATAACTTACAAAACCAAATGTACAATAGATTTATACAACACAAAGGGAGAAATCGATAGAAGTTTAGAAGAAAATACGTGTAATATACAAAATGAAATAAATAGGTCAAAATAAATAAAATAGAGAGATAAGCGGGGGCAATTGGAGAAAAAATATTTAGCACAAAGGTTGACTCATTTAGAAGGAACATATAAATCCAAATGGTGAGTAACATAAAGGGATTCATATTTTCCAAGTTTCATTTTGGTAAAGTTGGAGATGATTTTTGAATGGGAAAGGAAGACCGAAGAAAGTAGAATAAAATTTAATGGTAGTAGATGAAAAAGACGTAAAATGTTATAACCCTTTTGAAGCATCCAATATACACCCAAAAACCATGGTGTTATCGCCCTTAATCCAAACACCGCCTCCACCTGCGTGGAAGGGTGGCGTGGTGGAGCTGCATGAAGATCTTCACGGCATGAAAAAGAGGTGTGTGGTAGGTGTCCTCCAATCAAAACTTTCTACATATATCTTTATAAAAAACTTTTGTTTAAACTAATAAAAAATAACCCAATACCACATAACACAACACAACCACACCACAATACCCTTCCTACTAAAACCACATAATGATGTGAAGGGGGGTTTTTTGATGTGTTTACACATTCGACCGACTGTCCCTCAAGTCCTTCATAATCTACGGATATTCGCATATGTTATCGCAGGTAATGGGAAAGGGTCAAGGTTAGATATACATATGCGAAGACGCTAGTGATGGCTGAAATACTATGTACTATAAATACTAGATGTTAAGATAGGGAAAGGATCTTCTTAGTCTCATTAGGTAAGTTTACATTCTCACTTGCGTCTGTATTTCTCTTCTAATCAATAAGATCAAAACATTTTCCAGTCCACTCTCATTTCATATTTCTCGATCTTTTCATCTGTTTGGGGGCAATCTCTAGGGGAATTTCTAGCTTCTTCTGTGGCGCCATCCATTTAGTTACTCGAAGTTGTTCAAAAAATTATGTAATGGCGAGTGATCTGAGGAAATCTAGCTCAATGTTGCATGTTGTTGATGGTGATCCATCAGTTAGGAAATCTTCGTTGAGTTGTGATGTGGATTTTTTATTTTTGCCAATGATAAATTGTTAGATTATAGTTCACTAGCAGGTGACTTGATTACTCCAAGCTCCAAGTTATCGGTAAGTAATAAGAGTTTGGGAAAATGTGGTCGTCCATTGGAGGAATTTAGTCAAAAATTAACTGAGTTCGATGTTGAGTTCTTATTCCGAAATAGGGAGGTGTTACGACAGCTGAAGCAACAACAGTCGGATTCTGTATTAATAATTGGAGCACGTAAACCGTTGATGTTTTTTATGGCTAAAACAGGGGAGTATGGGAAAGATAAGATGCCTTCTCATTCGTCACTGACTGAGCATACACTATCTATGGGTGGTTCAGTAGGAAAGCATTACAAGCAGATTGAGGATGACAAGGTGTTCCTTACTGATAGTTGTTATGATGATATATTATGTTTATGATGTGAGCTGGTTATTTTACATACTTACATCTGCATGAATGTTATATTTGCATGCTAGTTTTTTGTGGTTTTATGCCTAAGTTAGTGCCTGCATGATTTTTGCTCCTGCGTAAGGTAGGGGTAAATAGGATAGTTCGCTATAATTGTTTATATATTGGATTTATTATGCTTGCTTATGGCAACATGGAGTATGTGGTCCTATATATGCCTGAGTCCATGACTTAACAATCTAAGTTTACTCATTGGATTGCGGAGGCAATCTTTCCTAGAAAGTTAAGAATGCTTTCCACTATTAGTAAATACGCTGGTTTAGCGGATCCGGACGACCATGTCTCGAACTATAAATTTCTTTGCAAGGTTGGAAAATTTATTGGAAGAGACCTGTGCCATATGTTTGTCCAAACCTTTATTGGTCTCCGACGTGTATGGTTTGACGCAATTCCGTCTGGTTGTATTAAATGCTTCAAGGATTTACATACGAAATTTTTGAGGCAATTTAATCAGCAAAAGAGGTGTTCTAGAAATCCAACTGAAGTCCTTAATACCCGATGACGAGATACGGAGTATATTAAAGATTTTATTGTGTGGTTTAACAAGGAGAGTTTACGCGTTGAAGGAGCTGGAGATCATTTGTAAATTACAGTTTTTTGCCATGGAGTCAACTGTGCTCAGTTGGTTGAGAAGCTTCACTAAGACTTTCCTAAGACAATGGAATCTCTTATGGATAAAGCACGAGCGTTTATAAGAGGGAACAATGCTTGTAGTTATATGGTAGGGCCTGTGACTAAGCAGTTCACATCTAAAGGTGGTTCCGCCTCGCATGTGAAAAGGAATGGTGGTACGGTTATAAATAGTAATCATGGTATTGGGAACAAATGGAATAGGTCATTTTTTCCTCGAGAAAGGTTTTCTGGTTTTCAACCCAAAGGTGGATACGGAGATGTCCATAGTGGTAAGTATATAGAGGTGGTTAAAACACCAAAGGAAACTTGAGCAACAAAAAAAACTGACTCACTAGTTCCATCGAAGCAGCGAATGACCAAGAATTTTGATAAATACTGTGATTACCATCGTGACAAAGGTCATACAACGGATATGTGTTGGACACTAAAAAAGGAAATTGATACGGCGGTATGTTCAGGAAAATTAGGTCATTTGGTAAAGGTAATTCGGGGAGGGCCACGAGAAGACGTTCCGGTGATCTCAGAAATGTCTTGGAAACATTCTTTTTTTGGTCAGGTCGATAATGGCATAGGTTGGATGTGTCAGGAGATAATGCTTCGTTCAATTATAAAATAGTTGGACACAGAGGATCCAGTCGTAATATCTGCTTAGGTAGCTTGGTTTTTGGTCAAAAGAGTTTATATGGATTGTGTTAGAACATAATGTAATTGTAACACAAAACAGTCAAGTATTAGAAGAAAAGATAAGACATATCCTTAAAAGAGAAAGGAAACAAAAGTCTGTATGAATAACATACTTCTTTACGATTTCTGTATTCATACATAACTACTCCGGAAATTCCGAAGTAGTTCTGTACAGACTAAAATCTACAGAAGGCAGTTGAAGATAGTTGAAAAAGAGATAAATTGAATACGTTCAATTTATCTCTATATACTCTGACACACTCCAACATCAACTGTCCTCAACCACCTTATCCTAATACAACTTGCTACATTTGCCTATAAATAGCAAGCTGACTTCACCAAACAAAGTAAGACATCAAGCATACTATTCAATATCTTCTCAAAGCAATTACAACCTTACTCCCATAGAAAGTTATTTCTGTTGATACATAGTCATACTATAAACTCGTGTAAACCATTATTTACATTTGAGATATACAAAATATACCCTTTTATGAATTGATGTCTTCCAATTTGATTTACTTTCTGCAACTTATATATCTTGTTTAAATCAAATTGTGCCAACATTATTAAAGAGCCCTTCAAGGGACCCAACAATTGGTATCAAAGCAGATTGAATAATCAATATTCAAAGTTCCTGCTCTTTAACATCTTTTCTTTAATTCTCCCTCAAAATGTCCTCAAACTGGAACAATGGAAAATCTCTTGGCTCATTGGCAAAACCCCCTATGCTTGCTAGGGAGGAATATCCACAGTGGAAAATCAGAATTACCAACTTCTTAAAAGAAGTTGATTACTCCCTGTTGGAATGCATAGCCAAAGGACCCCATTACCCCCACAGTTGACATTCCTGAGATAAAAGAAACTGAAACCTCATCCGCTGTGCCCGCTCGCACCATCCCTAAAGAAAGGAAATGGTGGAGTGAAGAGGACAAAACCAAAGAGATAAATGAGGACAGAGCCAAGACAGTCCTTATCATGGCTCTTCCTCATGATATATTCTATCAAGTTGACTGCAACACCTCAGCCAAATGCATATGGGATGCCCTGGAAAAACTCTTTGATGGGGGGGGGGGGGGATCAAATGAAAAGAAACAAAAGAACAAAAGCTCTAAGTGAATATGAATCTTTTAAGTCACTTCCAAGCGAGTCACTTTTAACTACTTACAATCACTTTGCTACAATAATAAACAATCTAAGGAAGTTCAGTGTTTCTAAAACTAATGAGGAGACAAACATCAAATTTATCAAAGTCTTCCTCATGAATGGAGAAGTCTAACCATGACTCTTCAATTAACCTTGGATTTAGAATAAAAAAATCTTAATGATCTCTTCTGCATTCTAGACTCTCAAGAGTCTGAAATACAGGACATCTCAAGATCCAAAGTGGACCCACTGGCTCTTTACTCTAAAAAGAGAAAAAGAAACATCAAACAAGAGCCAAGCCACTCAAAACGAAAGGAACTAAGTGACTCAGAAAATGAATATTCTGAGCATGAGACAGAAAATGAGTCATTTGAAAAATCACTGGCACTACTGACCAAGTTTAAAACTTTTGAAGAAGAATTAACTCTTTCTTGTCTGAACTTCATCAACTAAAAGAGGATAGAGAAAAATAATTGTTAAGATTAAGGCAACTAGAAACTCAAAACTTGAGCAATAAAGCCAAAATTGATCACTATGAGATTGAACGTGCAACCCTATATCAAAGACTGCACGTGGAAACAAAAAAAATAAATGGTCTCATAAATTCCCATGATCAGCCTGAAAAAATAACAAACACACCAAAAAATTATGGACAAGGAATCGGGTACATACAAGGAACTAAAGGTTCCAAGATTGTCTTTGTAAAAAGCAGTAGTAAAAAAGAGTCATAACTGGACAACAATTCCAAGAACGAAAGTCCAGTTCTTGAATCTCTAAGTCAAAACAAAACCAACTCTGATGACTAGCCAAATCTTAGTCATCCAGCTCCTCAAGTAAAATCTTGAAATTTTTGGGGAAAGTACCATTTACAAGCACTGCATGTGCAATGAAATGGTAAAACTAATTAGAAGACACTTCGACATAAAACAAATGCACTCTAACACCCCTTTGAGCGTGTCTTCCAAATCTATGAAAATAAAAGGAAAAGAAGTCACTAAAATAACAAAATCCAAAAACAAGTGGGTTCCAAAAACAAAATAAAAAAACGAGGAGAGTAAGAACTTCCCACCGTGCACATATCTAGGGGGAGTTCTTTACTTTTGGTTTTTCTCTCATTTTAATATATATATATATACATATACATATATATATATATATAAGGGAGGCATCCATAACTCTTTAAAAGGTTTGACTTACTCTTTCTAATGCGAAATGATGCCCATCAAATCACACATTTAAAAGGCAATAGGCATACCGGGAAACAAATCTTAACGAGTTAAGGCATCTAAAAGGGGTAGTAATAGCTCTAACTAGGAGAATGATGAAAAAGGGAAGTTATTCCCTCTCACAAATCGTCCCAACTACCAATGTCAGGAGCCTAAGCAGCTGACAAAACCCAAAAGTCTCACTGCCAAATCTCTAGACTTCTGAATTCTTCCCGATTACAAATAGATGGATATCTCTCCCGAATCATCCAGGTACTCATCTAAACAAACCCTCATCAGAAAATGGACCTTCAAGCTCTATTAGATAGGCAACCCTTTGAAATCCCCCTGTTCCAAACTCACAAACTATGCCTTCACACATCTAACCATCAACTGACTTTTACCAGAATGATGAGGTTTCTGCAAACCTGCACCATCGGTCTTGCACTCACTCAGAACACCCCCTTCAGATATGAATTTCGAAGGGAATTTTGGGTGAATGCAAGATCTGATCCCAACCTACCAGGAAGCCCCATAAGAACACGAGTGAACCGACTTACCATTGAAGTCATTGAGGACTCCATTTGCTCAGCCCTTTATCTGAATGACAAAAATGGGGCCACCAACTTCAACAGGGCCCAAGTCATTGAAACCTTCATTGACATTGGGTATAATGGAGATCTTCTCGAAGAACAGGCCAACAGATTCCATCTTCCCCCCATCTGGCAGTTCTTCTTCACTCAAATTTGAAAAACCGAGGTGGTGGGCAAATATATAAATAATGCTACCTTTACCTTGGTTGCGGAAGCGGATCGAGTCTTTGTGTGACTCGTTTTTGAGAAAACAAATAACACCGAGATATAGAGTTTATGGTGTTTGAGATGTGATGATGATGAAGAACAAAGCTAGTAGAGACATGGATATGAATAGCAAGATAGATCAACGATAAACAACATGAAAGATAGATAACAAAAGATAACCAAATGATTAACAATAACCGAATGATTACATTACCTACCCCACGCATTCCCGGGTTTCTTGAGCTTACTAGGTAAGTTCAAGAACCCTTGACAAGCTTCAAGGAACCATGACTAACTCTATCTCTACACACATCATCATCTAGTCATTCACATGAGAAAGACTTGCTATATATACTACAAACTCACTAAGGGCATAATAGTAAAACTACCAACTAGTGACAATATTTAAAGAATAAATAATATTCACTAGAGCCATCTTCTTTAGTTAAGTCTTGTGTCTTGAGTTGTCATGTTCTTCACCGTGTTGTCGGGACGGTAGACGTTAAGTGGCCGTTGAGTATTAATCACATCTATCCAAATCTTGTTGGCTCGGTATCTCGATTCCCAACAATCTCCCCCTATTTGGTAGATGGTATACTCAACACTTGTGACATTGGTTCTTGTATTCTTGCATCTTGACTTCAAGAAAATCTTCATGTGGTTTCAAATCTTTTGTTCTTCAATTCTCCTTTGTGAAGCTCCCCCTACAATAAACATTCTTCTAGCCCCAAACCATAGGCTGTAAATGCATAGGGTGTTTACAAACTTCAACACAATGGCACTATACTTGAGGACTAAGTCATAACTCAAGTTACCAATATTGTTGAAAGTAAACAATATAAAGGATTTATGAAAAACTCGAGAAATGAATCCATAGTTCAACCATCTTGAAATACTTGGCCGAATACCAAACCAATGCTTTGCACGAAGATAAACCACTTCTTTTGCTAAACCATACCAAAAACATGCTCTGTCGAAGTTCTTCAAGAGTTCCGGTTGAACTCAGTGTACCGGTTGAAGCTTTAAATTCCGGTTGATTCTCGAACTTCCGGTTGAACTTCGGTATCCGGCTGAAGTTCCGGTTCAGATCTCTTTTTCCGGTTGAAACCCCAGATCCGGTTGAACTTTGAAGTTCCGGTTGAGATTCTGTTTCCGGTTGAAGGTTCGAAATCCGGTTGAACATGAAATTCCGGTTGAAGTTCCATTCTCCGGTTGAGCTTGACTTCTCTGCTTGAACTTGACAGATCGTTGTTCCTTCGAACGTTGGTGGTTTCCGGTTGAATCTGTGACGGGACTGTTCCGTCTGAAAACAGATTCGTCGCTACCGGACAGAACCGTGATCGCGTCCTTCACCGACTTATCACTTTAGGAACCTTTGTCTTCATTCTTGAACTGAACAGAAAATGGGTAACGAACGTGCTCGAGCTGCAGTCTCGTGTTCGTTTTTCTGAGTTCATCATCTTCATGTAACCTGTAACTCACTCAATATTTTGTGTATATTTTGGTTCTTCTAATTTTCAAGAGAGAGAGAGAGAGAGTACTATGGTTGACTTGAAACATGTGAATGTGACATGTAGGTTGCTTGTGATAGAAAAAGGAAATGGATAATAGGATGATTTTGGTAAAAAGTACACTTTGTTTTGTGGGACTCAATAAAAAGTGAGTAAGACAAAACTCAAAAGCTTAAAAAGCAAGTTGAATTTTACACACATACAGACAAAGTGTGATGTGAATAGAATATTCACACCTTTCAAGATTTTTCTTGAGATCTACAAAAAATAAAGTTGACCATGAATTTGAATTTAGGAATTTGCATACGTAAAATATGCAGAAAGTTTCATGAATCATTTTTGAGGCTAGATTTTGATAGCAATGGAATATCAAAGAAATCTAATTGTGATCACTGGCAAAAACACAAACACTCAAAATAATTTACTTTCGACGACTCAAGAATAATAAATGAATAAATAGATCTTTGACTATTCTAAATAAGAAAAATTCAAGGATCTTTTTCACGAAAACTTTGAAAGACATGGAGGGGATTTCAAAATCTTTCTAAAAAGTTTAACATCTCCATTTGTTTACAAAAACAAGCATTTGAACACAAAGTTGAGAAATCAACGGTTAAGTTGCATTATCTCGACCATGGCTCTGATGCCAATTGAAAAACCGAGGTGGTGGGCAAATATATAAATAATGCTACCTTTACCTTGGTTGCGGAAGCGGATCGAGTCTTTATGTGACTCGTTTTTGAGAAAACAAATAACACCGAGATATAGAGTTTATGGTGTTTGAGATGTGATGATGATGAAGAACAAAGCTAGTAGAGACATGGATATGAATAGCAAGATAGATCAACGATAAACAACATGAAAGATAGATAACAAAAGATAACCAAATGATTAAGAATAACCGAATGATTACATTACCTACCCCGCGCATTCCCGGGTTTCTTGAGCTTACTAGGTAAGTTCAAGAACCCTTGACAAGCTTCAAGGAACCATGACTAACTCTATCTCTACACACATCATCATCTAGTCTTTCACATGAGAAAGACTTGCTATATATACTACAAACTCACTAAGGGCATAATAGTAAAACTACCAACTAGTGACAATATTTAAACAATAAATAATATTCACTAGAGCCATCTTCTTTAGTTGAGTCTTGTGTCTTGAGTTGTCATGTTCTTCACCGTGTTGTCGGGACGGTAGACGTTAAGTGGCCGTTGAGTATTAATCACATCTATCCAAATCTTGTTGGCTCGGTATCTCGATTCCCAACAAAATTCAACTATGCTTCTCATCCAAGGTCAATAATCATCATCTTGCTGACCATAAATGTTCATGCATGCTCTGATTCACGGTCTTAACATGAACTTCTCTCACTATCTTCTACAAAACATGAAAAAGAACTGCTATCTGCATGTAGAAGAGAGAGTTATTATGTATCCTTGCTTTGTGACGAGTATAATCTGCCAAGACAAACAATGGGAAGGAATTCCTCGTGAATATCACACCCAACTCCTACCTCCCCCCAAAGGTTTCTTGGAATTCATATTACTGGGCTTCCAAATGACATTATAGAGGAAGATGATGAGAACCTGAGACCCATCTCTCATAATAACATTCCTCTCCAACTTGAAGCCAGAGCACATCCTCTTATACCCACCAGAATCATCTTACACTATACTTGTAAAACTACATGCTTTCACCTAAATTTAATGTTTAAATAAAGATTTGTATTAGGTGTCAGTTTTGTAAAAAGTTGTTGAAATATAATCTTTTGGGGATGTTGCAAGAAAAGGTCAAAATTGCATAAAAATTCTGTACTTCATCATTAAGGATCTAATCATACAGAAAGTACTCCAGAATTTCCCAAGTAGTTCTAGAAAAGGGTAGAAATGTCAATGTGCAACAAAAAGGACCATCAAATGCATGCTCTTGATCAATCACACAAAAAATGGTTATACAGAACAACTCCGGAAATTCCGAAGTAGTTCTGTACAAAAGTTTGAATGCTTGGATAAAACAAAAAATGAAAAACATTTTACACACACTCACACACACACACACAAAATCAAAAAGGGAAAGAGGAAAAGGAGATGAAAAGGAATGACAAAGAACCACTGAAAGGTTCTGAAAATTTGGAGCTGATAAAAGAAAAACACATTTGATTTCATCAAATTCGGGGTCAGAACAAATATTCAAAAAGAAATCCCAACCGACATTGAAGACGTCAAACGCTCCAAATAAATAGGAACGGTAACTTTTTTCAGTTACGAGGAGAATCAATGATCCAACGGACATCCGTTTCACCACCCAGTCAATCCAATTGGTGAAAAAGAGCCATTAAAACCCTAGAATCTCTCCCATGCTATAAAACCATCACTCATCCACAAATTCAAACACCACTAAAAAATTACAATCCTCACCAAGCAAAGCATTTCCTCAGAAAAAAAAAATGGCTTCATCCTCCCAAATCTCGCTATTCAAGACATTCAACATAGAGAAAAACAATATGCGAGCAAATGTAAAACCACCTGCCTACTCCAGCGATGTTCAGATTATCATAGAAGCACTGAGATATTCGCCTCTCATGTCAGCCCTCACGGAAGACGAAGCAATCACCAAAGAGGCTCTTATGAATGTCTGGTCAACAATAAAAGTGGAAACTGAAACTGCAACTAACAGGGTATGGATTAAAGCGCTCATTGAAGACGAAGATCAATCCACAAGAACCCTACAGTTTTTTGAAGAAGATTTCAGACAAGTAACTAACCTCACAGCTCCAAAAATCCCGCTCAACCTCCAACCAAAACAGAAATCCTCAAAACCATCAATTCCTTGAACAAAGGAATAAGCTTTACCACAATCTAAGGCATAAACATTAATCAGTTAGAGAGAAAGTGGAAACTGATGATGCACACACTCATTTACAGCCTAACCATTAAAATCGGCTCATCTGATCAAGCTAGTGAATCAGTATACTCCATAATGGTCGCTATAATTATGAATAAACGAATAGACTATGGAGCTATACTGGGGAGGAATCTGGTGAAAAGAATTGAAGATAAACAAAAGGAGAAGAAAGAAACTGTCCACATTCCATTTATAAGGTTTCCTTCTCTACTCATCTTCAAGAAATGTCAGGAAGGATCGTTGGTTATGAAGGGAGCCAAGCACAGGTCAACCACCCTGAAAATTCTGAAAAAGTTTGAATCAGGTACAACACACTCTATATCCTCTGTACCTATTTCTTTAATTTTGAATATACCAGATAGCTCCCCAGTTCTGATGAAGTACAAGGAAGGAATATAACTTCTAGAACAGAACCCATCTGATCCAGAACAACAAACCCCAAAACAAAGCCCACAAACATCTCACTTTTCTGAATCAGTCACTCTAAAAAAGGGTTCACCTGACTCTCTCACATCACATTCCACCACCTCAGCCTATAAAAACTTCAACTTTAGTCCACCAAACTCACCCCCACAGATCCACATTCCCAATATAGCCACCAAGCCCAACCTGTTTGATGACTCTAAGAGTCATCATCAAGCACCAACAAGTGGAGACTCAATGAGTCAAGGAAACTTGGAAAGAACCCACAGGGATTGGTTCCCTGGGGATTCAACACATGAGAATTCAGAAAAGAATTATCAAACAACACATGAGTATGAATCATTCAGGATATAGACAATGAATGTGGAAGACCTAGGAATATCAGATATTTCTGGTATTCTAGGCACTAACAGAACTCTCAACAGAGAAAATGTTAGTAAAACTGCTAGACATGTGTTGTCCACTGGTATCTTAGAAGGAGAAAGATCATCTGTTGATCCAACTCCAAGTTTACCAAGAATCCTACTCAAATCTAATCTCTTAGAATTCTCTCAATCAATCAGAGAGAAAATATTCAACTACAAAAGAGATTAGAAAATTGACCTACATGAGCTAGAAAAACTCAAACACTCAAACTCAGAAGAGCTCATGAAGGTGGAAAGACGCACAACTCAAAACACCAAACAACTAAATACTCTAATAGATGAGCTGAGAACCTGGAAAGAAGAACTGAGCAAGTATGCCAACAAAATTATTGAAGAAATAAGCAAAAGTCTTCAAAATTTGCAAACTGTAGAGATAAGTAATGATGAACCAATCATTAAAAGTTTCTCTGCAGAATTACTAAACAAGAAAAGGACTCTTGAAGACATGGGCAAAAATCAAGTAAAGAGGGAAAAAGAAGAAATAAGGTCAGTCAGAAGCAAACTGAAAACAAATCAACTGATCAGCTACTAACCTGGAAATCAAACACTCTTTTTAAGAAGATCAGATGAGAAATATAGAAGGAGAATGGAAACAAAAAGTAAAAACAACAGATGAGAGAAGAAAGCCAATCACAGTCTCTGTTGAACCTCAATAAAGAAGTCAAAACTTCAAAGCAGCAGTTCAAGTGAGAAAGAAGAAGAACAACTCAAGAGAAAGAACTCAAAAACTGCCCAGAAAACAACTATCTATCAACCTCTCTCCACTGGAACAGCAAAGAAGACCCCAGCCAAGCAGACTGAAATACAATCATCCTCATTAGCTGGATCTTTCATATCTAGATCAGCCTTTGAAGGCGATTACTCTAAAAAACAAAATATGCAAAGGGTCATCTGGAATGAAGTCAAAGAACTTTAAGAGAAAATGCTCAAAAGTGAAGAAGACGGGCCCACAATGAGCCCTCTATCAAGAAAAGCCTTTGACAGGTCAACCGGAACACCAGTTGAGGAAGATCCAAACTACACAATGCCTTTAATCACTGAGTTCATAAAAGTCAAGGCATAACCACTAACAAAACATCTTTGGGTAGATCACTTCAACTACTACATAATGAAAACAAAAGATGAAAACTACAGTTGGTGTCATTTTTAAGGTACTTCTCAAACCAACCCTCAAAAATCAGAAAGGGTAAGCACTGCATTATACCAAGGAACTGAAGCCGGTAAAAGAATGTTCAAAAGACAAGCACATGTGGATATCGAACTAGCAAAAGAATCCAACATCCCTCTAATGCTGTTGACAAAACCAAAAGAGACTGTCCCCCCCTGAAATCTGGTGGAGAGGATCCGGCATAACATTTCTCAGCCCAGTCTCTGGTATTTGCTTCAGAGATCTCTCTGAAGAAAGGAGGTTCTTTAGGCTAAAAGAAAAGCATAAATATACAAGCCTAGCCTTAGAATTCCTCCTATTCATTCTAGAGAAATGCAAGACCAACGAAAACAGCACCAAGGAAATCATCAAGTCAGAAATTAATGCACTAATGAAAGAAAGAGCTGTCTTCAAGACCCTACTGGAGGAAAGTACTAAAGAATACCACTTTAAAATTAACTCATTCACTGGTAGGGCAAAGATCAAAAAAGACTTGTAAAATCTTTAATTAACAGTATTTGAAGACTAGACTTCTTTCATATAGTTTAATATTACTTTCTCTTTTTATTCATTTTCTTCAAATACTTAGGGGGAGATTGTTAGAACATAATGTAATTGTAACAAAAAACAATCAAGTATTAGAAGAAAAGATAAGACATATCCTTAAAAGAGAAAGGAAAAAAAAGTCTGTATGAATAACAGACTTCTGCATGATTTCTGTATTCATACAGAACTACTCCGGAAATTCTGAAGTAGTTCTGTACAGACTAAAATCTACAGAAATCCTCATTTTTGTAGATAGCTTCTAATGGGAACTATCAACAGTCTTCAAAGAAGAGTCCAGAAGGAGTTCTGGATTATCAGAAGATTAATATCACGAGAAGAACAAATTCTATCGTTGTGTGAAGAACAAGCAAAACGAATGTCAACTTGGCATTAATCAAGAAGGCAGTTGAAGAAAGTTGAAAAAGAGATAAATTGAACACGTTCAATTTATCTCTATATACTCTGACACACTCCAACATCAACCGTCCTCAACCACCTTATCCAAATACAACTTGCTACATTTGCCTATAAATAGCAAGCTGACTTCACCAAACAAAGTAAGACATCAAACATACAATTCAATATCTTCTCAAAGCAATTACAACCTTACTCCCATAGAAAGTTATTTTTGTTGAGACATAGTCATACTATAAACTCGTGTAAACCATTATTTACATTTGAGATATACTGAATAACCTTTTTATGAATTGTTGTCTTCCAATTTGATTTACTTTTCGCAACTTATATATCTTGTTTAAATCAAATTGTGCCAACATTGTTAAAGAGCCCTTCAAGGGACCCAATAGATTGTGGTAGTGCCACAGAGATAATGTATGACCAATGTTTTCATAAAATGGGTAAAACGGTTTGTTGGACTCGGTATGCCCAAGACACATATTAGATTGATGTGGCTAGTACGTTATGATCCAAGTCGGGTCATACCCAATAACGAGCTAGACAAACACCCATATGACATTCATTTAAGATATAGTCAAATGAATAAATGTCACTTATAGAAGACAATTAGAAATCGGTTTCTAATTAATCGAACTTGTGTTAAATCATATGGATGATTTAAATTAGAGAAGTATGGAAAAAATATTATTTAAATTGGTTAAATAAATTGTTATATAAAACATATTTATATGTTACACCATATTTGTACATGTAAGATGTTACATGGGTCAAGTGAAACATGACCAAATGAATGTGGATAAGGAAATGGACTAGACGTTCACCCACCTCCCATTAAGAGAGTGGTTGGGCCTTTTATTTAAACAAGGCATGCAACCTTGTTTACCACACTAGTCATTCATTACTTGCTTTTCTCATACTCAAGTTCTCCCTGTCTCTCCTACAAAGCAAGAACACATTCTTTCTAATTAGAAATCTGGAAATTGGTTCCAAGATCTTGATGGATTCGGATTCAATAAGAGGAGAAGGAAGAGTTAGTCTTCAAGAAATCCTAGCAACAAAAGGGTTCTTGTTGCTTTAGCTCGTGGGTATCAAAACCTTAAGGTTTCTCCTTTGAAGCTTTCATTTCAACCTCATCATCTTCTTCACACCATTTTTGCTTGGAAGAAGGTATATCTAAAACACCCTATTTTTTTTTTACTTGATATCATGCATTTCGTATTTAGATCGTCCCTTGTTTTAGGTATTCTTTAAAGGTTAAAAAATTGGTTTTAACATATCATAACTTTGAGAAAGTTTTGTTTTCCACTGCTTTTTACTTATTAAGAGGTTAATAAGACTTTGATAAACCCTAACAAAACCCAACAATGGCATCTAGAGCCGCTTATATGAGTGCATGCTTCAAAAGAGTTAGTTGGTTAACTCTACAAAAGTTTGGTTTTTGGTCTTCCATACCATATAGCCGAAATTTTGTCTATGGATTCCCTTTGTCTTTCAAGATGCTTCACTAACATGCATATGGTTATCTTGAAAGATTTATAAATTTTATCATTTTGGTGTTTTTGGTTGTTTGGACAACAAACCCATGATTTTCGGTTTAGTGTTGGACCAAAAATGGGAATGGGTTAAAAAGGGAACCATAATAGATTTAGTACATATTGATGTATATTTTGGTGCATAAGACCTAGCCATGACCTTGTGTTTGTTTGTGTTATGTATTTAATTATTTCAAGGGTTGTAATAGTTAAATAGGTTTATTTTGGGATTGTAATTTATTTAAGTTTTCATTTGGTATGTAAATTAAGTAGATTAGGTGCATTTTATTTTACTAGACAAATGTATTAGGATTCATTTTGTAAAAGGAAGATGCATCAGAGGAATATATATCCTGACCATGGGAGTTTTCCTCCGCTGATATATTCTAAGTAGAGGATTCTTCCTCCGCTGATGCTGGAACGGAGGTAATTTCCTCCACTGGAGTTTGGAGTTGTTTTGGAAGAGCCCTTTTAAGCCTAAAAGCAGATGACCAAGACACAACTTGAAGCATTTGGATGCGGATTCAAGTGGGAGTTCACTAACACAACACTTGTGTAATTCTCCCTTAGGAGAGACCTTGGCACACTTGTTTCGGCTAACAAGTGTTGTCAAAATAGTTGGCTATGGCTATGCACCTACTTTGTCATGCTTGTGTGATTGTTTATTTTGATGATATGTGGATATGCATGCTAAAACAAACTAATAAACATTAACAAGCTAAAATCGGTTCTTAAAATGTAATTAACAAAAGGTATAATAAAATAGGCTTTATTAAAAGTTAATGATTTACTAATAAAATGGGTTTTAGTAAAAGGTATATGACATTCATGTAATTGAGTTTTCTAGGCATTTCACCTACAATAATCATGTCTTGGGTAGAATCCTTCTAACCCATTATCAATACAACAAACCACATCATTTTTATACAAGAATTCAGATTATTCCACCACTTTTAGTAATTATTTAACTAGCTAACAAGTGGTGAAGAGTCATCTAGTGAACTAGATGACTTAGCTATCAATTCACTTAATCCAAGGTTCCTACACATGGGAACATAATATGCAAACATTGATCATATAATTCACATTTGAACAACCAAATACATATTTAGGGTCCTATATTTCGAGACCCATACATGCAACACAATGGGTTTTTACTTACTTGTTGCAAAAATTGAGTTTAGAAGAGTGAAAGCACTCCCAATTTGCCCTTGGTGACAAATTCACAGCTTGGGACCACTCTAATTGCAGAAAATTGGAACAAGGAAGAAGATGAGGGATGGGGGTCGATGTCCAGGTCGCATTCTGCGACGTCCCCCTTCTTCCTCTCCCTTTTGTCTAATCTAATTTTATAAATATACAAATTTGGCCCTCTAGATTGAACATGATGTTTATGTTAACCATAATACTATTTTGCACATTATACCCCCTAGTTTCACTTAAAAACAAATTATACTTCATAAGGGGTTATTTTCCTTTAGCTACGAAAATTAAATTGACTAGACGTTAACATGAATTTTCATTTATTAAAATTTTGGATTGTTACAACTCCACCCCCCTTAGAAGGGTTTCGTCCCCGAAACGATTTACATACCGAATAAGTGAGGGTAGTAGCGTTGCATTTCCTCTTCAGCTTCCCACGTCAAGTCGGAGCCTTTTATATGGTCCCATTGAACCAACACTTGATTCACTTCCTTATTTCGTAGCTGTTCCACCTTGCTATCAAGAATCGCTATAGGCCGTTCCACACAGTTAAGCTTTTTGTCCATAACCAAGTCGTTTAAAGGCACATAGGCGCTTTCATCCGCTAAACATATTCATAGATGTGACACATGGAATGTGTCGTGGATTCCACTCAACTCTTCGGGTAATTCCAAATGGTAAGCCATATTACCCACTCGGGCTAAGATCTTTAACGGCCCTATGTACCTAGGACTTAGCTAACCCCGCTTTCAGAAGCGGATAACACCCTTCCATGAAGATACCTTTAGCAACACCATATTTCCCTTTTTAAATTCTATAGGTCTTCGTCTTTTGTCCACATAGGAACTTTACCTATCTTGGGCCGCCTTTAAACAAGCCCTTATCATGTCAAGCTTTTCAGATGCTAGTTTGACTACTTTCTTACTAGCAAGATCGTCGTATCCAACTTCACCCCAACAAACGGGTGTTCGACATTTCCTACCATATAGTATTTCGTAGGGTGGCATCCCAATGCTAGAATGGTAACTATTATTATATGAGAATTCGACGAGAGGAAGGTAATGATCCCAACTCCCACCAAAGTCAATAGTACATGCCCACAACACGTCTTCAAGTGTTTGGATGGTTCTTTCACTTTTTTCATTCGTTTGAGGGTGGTATGCGGTACTAAGCAAAAGTTTTGTACCCAGCCACTCCTAAAATTCTCTCCAAAACTGAGAGGTGAACCAGGTATCCCGGTCGGACAAAATCGATATAGGTACACCATGACGTGATATTATCTCGTTGATATACACATCTGCCATTCTTTATGAGGAATAAGTCTTCCCGGATTGGAATGAAATGAGCACTTTTGGTCAATCTATCAACAACAACCCATATTGCATCAAAGCCCTTGGGTGTTTTATGCAGTTTGGTTAATGGATCCATGGTCACATGCTCCCATTCCCATGTAGGAATTTCTAACGGTTTGAGCTTTCCATAAGGCTTTTGGTGCTCCGCCTTGACTTGTGAGCAAGTCAAACACTTTCCCACGTACTTGACTATGTCCGGCTTCATACCGACCCACCAATAGTCGCATTTCAAGTCGTGGTACATTTTTGTCACCCCTGGATGTATCGAGTATCGAAACTTATGGGCTTCATCAAGTAACAATTTCTTCACTTCGCAAGTGTTTGGAACCCAAATTCTCCCAAATGGGGTTTTAAGCCCGCTTTCTTCTTCCACCAAGTTTTTCACTTGGCCCATAATTCGTTCTTTCTTTTGATTTTCTTCCTTTATTGCTTCAACTTGAGATTTTTTTGATTTTGGTGATTAAATCGGATGTCACCACCAATTTATTGATCGCACCTTAATAGGAGCATAATTCCCCTTTTGACTAAGGGCATTTGCTACCACATTGGCCTTGCCCGGGTGGTAGTGAATTTCACAATCATAATCCTAGAAGATCTCGAGCCATCTTCGTTGCCTCATATTTAACTCTTTTTTCTCGAAAAAGTACTTGAGGATCTTATGATCAGTGAAAATTGTACTACATTTCACCCCATATAAATAGTGTCGCCATATTTTCAAGAGGAACACCACCGCCGCCAACTCCAGATCATGAGTTGGGTAGTTTTGCTCATGCACCTTTAGTTGCCTTAAATCATAGGAAATTACCTTGCCCTGTTGCATTAGAACAAAACCAAGGCCCATTCGACGCGTCAGAATAAACCACCATGTCTTCAGATCCCTCCGGGAGGGTTAGAACCAGCGCTTTTGTCAAATTCTATTTAAGGCTTTGGAAATCCTCTTCTTGCTCGGCACCACACAAACTTTAATTTGGTCATGGGTAGGGCTATCTTCGAGAAGTATTGTATAAATCTCTGATAGCTTTTCCTACCTTAATTTCCCTAGCACCTCCCTTAAGTGTTTAGCATGTTCCACTTCGTTGCGGGACTATACTAGTATATCATCGATGAACACTATCACCGACTTATCCAACATAGGTTTATGCACCCGATTCATTGGATCCATGAAGGTCGCGGGTGCATTGGTGAACCCGAAGGACATCACCAAAAATTCATAATGCCCATATCTCGTCCTGAAGGCCGTATTGTGAACATCTTCCTCTCTCACCTTTAGTTGATGGTACCCCGAACATAGGTCTATCTTCGAGAACCATTTTTTCCCTTGGAGCTGATCGAACAAATCATCAATTCTGGGCAACAGGTACCTATTCTTCATTGTGAGTTTGTTCAACTCCCGGTAGTCAATGCACATCCGCATACCACCATCTTTCTTCTTCACAAATAACACCAGGGCTCGGCGAATAAACCCTTTATCCAACAACTCCTGGCTTTGGCCACCGGTTTGGCATTAGGCACCAAGTCAATTTTAAATTCCACCTCTCGATCGGGTGGTATCCTCGGTAAATTATCCGGAAACACATCTTTAAATTCTTGCACCATGGGTAAATCATCTATTGCAGAACCTTGAATTCTAGTGTCTGTCACCATAGCCAAATAGGTCTGGCACCCATGCATCATAAGCTTTCTAGCTTTCATCATTGAGCATATGATTGGGGTGTTCTATCTTTCACCATAAATGGTGACTTTAGTCCCCTTTGGAGAAGATTTCTCTATCGCCTTCCAGTCACATATGAACTTTGCGTTGTTACGGGATAGCCAATCCATTCCCACCACCACTGATGAAGAACTAAATCCCATTGTGACTAAGTTGAATTCTTCTATTCACTAATGAATTGAGCTACTAAACGGAGAACAATTAATAAGATGAACGATTTTATTGAATCCTCCCAATATGATTACAATTGAGAGAGAATGTCCTAAAACACACAGTTAAGGTGTGAGTTTCTGCTAAAAAGTCCTCATCATATCTGAAATATATGTATTTATACTGGCTAGGAAATCACATCTTCCTCAACTTTAAGTGGATGCACTTGCTCTTCCGCCCATCGTAACTGCATCGCCCTTGTTATGCCTCTATCATACTTGCATATCCGATCTTTACCTATCCTCATCAAGTCCCCGTAGTCCATTCATTATTTATACAATAATGATGTTATTCCACTGAACTTCTGGTATAGACACTAGCAAAGTAAAAAAATATCAATAATTTTATTGATAATGGTCATCAACTCCCCCTAGTCCTTAAGTTATTTGGATGAATGACTGTAGGACTAAGAACATAGCTTTTTACACTAAATGCATTTGCAAAATTCTTTTATTTTCAACATCGCATATGCAAATGTGAAATTCTAACTACTTTTTCAGTCCCCCTTAAAGCTTGACAACCCTTTTGACACTTTTGTTAGACAAGGTGTCAACCTGTGGTTGAATGACGACCCAATTTACTTTTTGAATTTTTAAATTTGGTTAAAACCCGTTTAAGGGATACAAACCCTCATTTTGATCCCTTTATCTTTCTCATCTCAATTTTCTTCGCCGTCGTCTTAAAAAAAACTCCTCTGATTTCTTCGCTGCCATTTGCCGATCATTGCCCAGGTCCGTCGCACTTTCACCTTCATCTCTTTTAATGAATTCCCCGTACATTAAGGCTAATGATGATTCTTCTAAACACAATATGCATTGTTCTAGTTTGATAATGACCCCAAAAACCCTTGACGATCATATCCAACGCTTTCACATCCCAACTTTCTTGAATCCAACCCTTCCTGCACCAAATACTCCAATTTTTCCACTCCCTAATGGGAAAATTGAAGTTCATACTGAAATGCTTCGTTTTGGAAACTGTAGAATCCCTTTTTTGAAATTCCTAATTCGTTCATTGATATTTTTTGAAGTTCATATTTCTCAAGTACATTTTTAGGGGATTTCGAGATTAAGTCATTTCGAAGTTACCTGTCGCGCCGCCGACCTTGTCCTTAGTGTTACGTTGTTTAAGGCTCTGTACCGAATCACCATGGCTTGTGATTGGTATACTTTTGAGCGAAGGAGGGGAGTTGCTCGAATTGGCACAACATTACCCCCAAACCCCCGTTCTTGGAAAACCCAATTTTATTATGTTGATGATAGATGCATTCCTGCAACTATGCAATGACGGGACATCGATGATGTAGTACATGATTGATTCCTGATTCAAGTGAATATAAGGCAAAATTTTTTGATCGGTTGATTGAATGTGCTAGCCCCATTCGTGAACTTCCTGAAATCGTTCTGTTACTTTCTTGAATTAGTAGGACTTGGTTTACCCCTAGGCTTTGGCCCATTTTGAAGTATGGAGATGAGGGTAAGAATACCCTTTATAGAACTCCTCCTTTATATGGAACCACACCTTTCTTGGGACAAACTATCTCTTCAATCTATGAGATTAGGCAAGTGACAAGCCCCTAAGTGCAAGATGCCATAAATGTTCTTCCCATTCAACATGATGAACCTTTAGCAAGTGCTGTTTTGATTTCTGACGCTGGAAATGTTGATATGGGCGACTGTTTCAAAGATGTCAATGTAAGTTCCAAAGCAGTTGTTGAAAATGCAATTAATAAAACTCAAAGCCTCAGTGATAAAGCAGTTGCCACTTCCAAGTCTTCTCTTCCCCCCTAAAGGAAACAAAGAAATGCGCTCTACCAAGCCATCTACCAGCGAGGACATGATTCCTGTTAAGAGAAAATCCCCTAGGTGGGCAAACTAGTCATCACCCAATTCTTAAAAGGGAAATACCCTCATCTCTTCGAAAGTGATTGGTGATAGTTCCTCCGACGAGGAAGTTGCAAAGAAATCAAAGAATCTCCCGGTAACCCCATCTCCTACTGAAGATTTCGACATTTCTGATTTTTATTAAACTCCCCGGATTTGCGTCAAGAACCCTATGTCAATGACTTGTCTATTTTGCAGAAGGTTTCTACTTCATCCCCCCTTGTAACTCATTCTCTTTGTCTTCTCAGAAGAACCTTCCTAGTTTTGTTCTCCCCGCTTCCGAGTGGTTGAAGAAGAAATTGACCTTGTTACCTAAGGGACAAGCTTGTCTAAAAGCCTTAAATCTACAATTTATCAAAGTTTGCACCTGATTGGATTCTTATGAATGGAAGCAGTTGCCTTAACCCCCATGTTGCCAAGATGTCACACCCCCAAAAATCCCACGCGCGATAACGCGTCGCAGGGAGCGTGACAAACCAGGATCGTCGTCTATTAAAATATAAATATAGAGTTTTACAAATGCGGAAGCGTAATACACTAAAAGTATTAATGTACAAACACCGCCACCCAAGGTGACGTGGCTTGTTCAAAGACAATAAAAGGGTTTCGAAGTCTCATGCATGCGTACTCGTGATACTCGAACATCTGCAACCTGAGAATAACATGCTAAAAAGTGTCAACGCAAAGGTTGGTGAATTCACGGGTTTATCAGTTCAGAAACAGTTCAAGTTGAGTTTAAGATTGACTGTTTAACAACAGTTCAAGTTGAGTTTAAGATTGACTGTTCAACAACAGTCAAGTTGTAAGAGCATAATCACTAATATATATCAAATAGCTAGCTAGGCTATATACATGAAACTTCGCACGTTGATGGTCACCGAAGCTAACAGTTGTTTATAGTTTGCCTTGTTGTGTTTAGGACGAATATAACACCCGTTCGATATCCAATCGAGTCAGCGCGAATGACCCTGGTGGGGTTTGTTAGACCCAGTAGTACTACAATATATTTCCTGCTATCGTCATTAATACTAACGGTATCATAAGAAGGACTTTGTTGTATCTGTGCTTCAAGTACTTCAAGTGATATATAAAAGTCTAATTATCTCAGTTGTATAGTTCATGCATGTTAATCTCCCTCAACAGGATTTAAAACAATAAAATGGGGCCGTGAAACTCACCTTAGGGTGCACAATAACCCAGATAGACAACACAGCAAGAAGTAGCAACTAGCAGCTGGTTCTACCAAACACCTTACGAGCATATATACATAAGTGTGTGTTCCATTGAAAACCACTAAGTCTAAATCAACGGTGAAAATAAATATGTCGAACGACAACGTGGGGAAAATCACTAAAACCAAAACGAGTCGAAGATGGCTCATAGCCAAAATCATGACGATTATGATAGTCGAGAAGAAAGTATATTATTTATTAATAATACACGTTCATGAAGTTGATTAAGAAAATATGTATATATATAAATATATTTACATAGCCGATTTATTGGTACATTAATAACGAGTATTCCAAAATGTACTTATGTGTTTATAAGCATTTATACGGATATAAATCTATTTTTTAGAACGTTAATACGTATCTTTTTACACAGGTGTAAAGGTTACTTAAAACGTTCATTTCATATTCCTAAATACATACATTTATTTACATTCCAAATACATACTCTTTTATAAATCACCATTAAATAACCAATTATTTTATATAAATATTAATTTATATAAACCAATGGGGTAACGAGCAAGTTAACGACATCTACATAAATCGTACGGGTCCAAAACAATGCTAAGATTGATGAGTGGTTGGTTTTAAGTCAAGAAATGTCCCAAAAATACTAAAATAAAACAAAACAGCAAAACCAGAGATCCCCATATTCGAACCTGTGACCTCTTGTCTGATCCCAACGCGCTAACCACCAGGGCAGCAAGCCGTTTGTGTTTAAGTTGCAACCAGAACAGTTTTATACGCAACAGTGGCGGGAAATCGGGTTTTAAAATAAAACAGAAAAAAGGTTTGAGGCTGGGTATGGTTCGAACTCACGACCTCAATGATATAACTCGCATATCATACCACCCGGACAATTCCAGTTTTGAGTTTTTAGCGGCAAGAAAAATATTTGAACCTTAACATTCGGATGTCATCTCTTTAATCCAACCCCACATGTACAATCCGCCATTTTTGTTCAAACCCAAGGTTTTCACGACGCTGACAGGAACGAGAAAAAAAAAACCGAACAGAACGCAACATACCTTATATCGACACAATTGGAACATGAGCTGGTGATGAAATCCCTCGCGTGTGGTGATGTTTCGAATCCAAGCTCCACGATTAACCGGTTATGCTCCACCAACGATGATGAACCACAAAATCTCACCGCACGTAAATGAGAAATCACAATTCAACTAGAAACAGGTTAATCTATGAAGATTAATCGATGAATCAATGGATTTATTAATATCACGAGTATTTGAGTACAAAATGAGGAAAACACACAGTAAATGTGTGGTTTTCCGGAATCTGAAGCCCCATTGCTAGTGAATGAATGAGCTATTTATAGAACTACTGAAGTCGCATCTTCGTAAGTTGGCTGGATGC
Organism: Deinandra increscens subsp. villosa; assembly: GCA_039602395.1. NCBI lineage: Eukaryota > Viridiplantae > Streptophyta > Magnoliopsida > Asterales > Asteraceae > Deinandra > Deinandra increscens. The sequence continues at coordinate 33,112,814 of JBCNJP010000006.1, forward strand.
ACTTGCATTTTGTTCATCCGCAACTGCATCGCCTCCGACTTGTTCTTTGTATGACACTTGCTCTCGAGGTCTTCACCATAAGAAATGTATATGTTAAGCCATTTGCATGTCCGGCCTTGACCTATCCTCATCAAGTCCCCCTAGTCCATTGATTATTCAAGCAATAATTATTGGACTAGAAGTTAAAAGTGTCTTGTATTTCCGACGAGTTTTGAGATCTTTTACCGATCATCTTCATTAAGTTCGCATATGCTTTTGATTTGTTACCTCATTAAAAACCTTGCTCGGAAAAACCCTGTGGGAAAAAACCGAAGCTAAGGAAAAAAGAGTGTAACATACATCTCTTCTTTGCGCTAATCATAGATTTCAAAGGTCAAAAAATTTCCCCCATTTCTAACGATTTCATAGATCTGGTCATCAAGTCCCCCTAGTCCTTATGTTATTTTGTAGAAATGACTAAGGACTAAGTTACAAAGATCATAATAGGAAATGCTTGTGAAGCAAGATCTAATGGATCATAAGACTTCATTTGTCTTTAAAACAGATCGCTTCTGCAAATGTGATTGATCCATCCCCACGAGAATATTAACGTATTATTGCAAAGAGACGCTCCTGCACGTGTGGATAATAACTGACTTGTCAGGTGTGTCTTGCATGTCAAATTGTACTCGAGTACTTTTTATACTCACCAGTACACGTGGCATCCGGGGATTAATTGACGAGACAATTTTTGGTTTTTGTTTTGAATTTTAAATTCAAACGGTTATTTTATCCCAAATTCTTGCCCCATATATAATCTCTTCTAATTTCCCATTCTTTACACCTTTTACTGCCGTCGCTTTCTTTCTTCTTCGAGCCCTAATTCTTTCTTCGAGATTTTTCTTTTCAAAAGGTCAGTCGATTCCCCCTTTTGCTTTTTTATTGCATTTTCATGGCATCCCCTTCAGTTAGGGTCGATGACGATTCGAGTAAGCATAATATGCATATCTCATTCTCATCTATGTCACCTCGCAATTTAGATGAAGTTATTGAGAGGTATAATATTCCCCTGTCACTGAATCCAACTCTTCCATTGCCACGAACTCCAATTTCCCCTTTTCCTGATGGTAAGATTGGGGTTTATGTTGATATGTTCAAACTTGGGAATTATCGTCTTCCTTTTACCAAATTTCTTATGAGAGTTTTGATGTTTTTCAAGATCCATATTTCATAAATGCATATTCAGGGGTTTTCTCGTTTAAGCCACTTTGAGGCTACTTGTAGGGCTGTTAATGTGTCGCCGAGTGTTAACCTTTTTAGGGCTTTTTATAGAATCACAATGGCTGGTGATTGGTATACTTTTGAGCGTAGGAGAGCCGTTAAGAGAATTAGTACTCACCTTCCGCCAAACCCTCGTTCTTGGAAGTCTAAATTTTTTTACATCGATAATCGATGCATTCCCCTTCAAATGGAATGGAGAGATGTAGAAGATGTAGTTCATGATCGAAACCCAAGTGACGGTGACTATAGTCAGGAATCTTTTGATAAGTTAGTGTCCTGTGCAAGCCCTATCCGAGAACTCCCGGAAGCCATTCTTCTTTTTTGTAGAATGGGTAGGTCTTGGTTCACCCCTGAACTTTGGCCGATTTTGACAAATCAAGGGAAGGGTAAGGAATTACCCTTTCATCATTTGTGCTCCTGCCCTTGAAGTACCTCTTTAATTTTTGACAAATTCTTATTTATTTTTGCAGAAATGGATCTTTTCGAAGCTATGCAATTGAAAAGTTTTGATGATGTCGACCTCAGTGCTGAGATTATGGAAGAAGGGTCTATGCCATTTATTCGATAGACTGCCAATTCTTTTTTGGACTACCGTCCTGAGGAAACGCGTGATGATCAAGTTGAACCGCAAGTGGACGCGCAGCCTAAAGCCGTTGTTTCTGAAAAAGTATCCGAGATCGAATCTGGGGGTAATGATGCTACTGTCGTTACAAAAACCATCAAGGATGTTACCGGAGGAAGTGGGGAAAGCACTCTCAAGAATAAGAACAAGGAGGTCGTTGATGGTCATGCTATTGTGTCAAGTAAAGCATCACTACCACCCAAAGGTGGAAGCAAGATTAAGAGATCCTCAAAAGCATCTGCTAACAAGGAAACCAATGAACCCCTTGTGTCCAAGAGGAAATCTCCTCGCTGGAACTTGCAGTCTTCACCACACCATCCAAGGTAAACACTTCCATAACCACTGAAGTCACTTCCGATTCTACGGAGAATTTTGAAGTGAATGAACAGCTAGGAGAGGGTATGCAGTCAGAAATTGATGTTGTGGTAACCCCTCCTCCTACTGATGATTTTGATATTGATGATTATTTATTGAATTCACCTGATATGTCACAAGACCCAAATTTTTCTGATGTAAGTATTTTGCAGAAGGGTACCACCTCTTTGAGCACTTTGGCCAATTTAGCTCATGCGTCCTCTTCTTCGTAGAAGGATGCTCCGAGCTTTGCTGCTCCTTCCTCTGAATGGTTGAAGAAGGAGATAGATTTGGTTACCCTTAGAAGCAATGTTGGCAGGAGTTTGGATTCTGCTGATGTAAATATGGTCTTTGTCCCTCAGTGGGAAATTAAAAACGGTGACACTTGCACCGAAAGTTCGACTGCAAAGAGGATCACTCTTCTCGGAAGTACTCCCACTGACATTTTCAGCCTTCAGCAAATTCCCAATGAGGCTTTTTCAAATGAGTTTATGCTTGCACAAGCGAAACAGCACAGCTTAGTGGCGGATATGTATGGCCGGTGGGTCATTGCTGAAGCTAGAGTGGAAGAATTAACCAAGAAACTGTTGGCGCACAAGGCTTGTTTTGGTTCTATTAATGACCAAGTGCAAATTAACGATTTGCATGCAAAGATCGAACTTCTCACAACCAAAAATCGGAAGCTAGTATCATTTGAGCAGGAAGTAAAAAGAGATCTCAAGCAAGCACGAGATGATGCGATGGCTTTCAAAAGCCAGTTCTTGGATCAAAAGAAGATTTTTGATGAACAAGCCATCAAGATGATGGAGGTCACTTCTCAATGTGATGCAAAAGTTGAAGCCGTTAACAAAGGTATAACTTGTATCCCTTTATTCCTGCCATTTATCACTTGCATTTGCATAGATTTTTATTACTATTAACATTTGCATTTTAATCTTTAAAGAAAATGCTGCCCTTGCTGAGACTGTTAAAGCTCTAACCGAAGAAAGAGAGCAAATGCAGAGGGAGTTAGCATCTGTGAAGGAAAGAAGCAAATGGTTAATCGAAGAAGGCTTTGATTTGGTAGCCAAGCGTGTGCATTCTGAGATGATCCCCATGACTCTCAAAGTTAATTCTGCTGCCAATGCTATGGGCTACAATGAAGGGATCAAATGCGGATTAGCACATGCTGTGAAGGGTGAAGCAACTTCCTGTCCTTTAAGGAATTTGATCAAAAAGCCAGTGAGAATCTGTTGAAACAATTGGATGCCTTGAAGTCAATGACGTTCCATTCCATTGATGAAGTTTCGAAGTTGAGCCTGGATGACATAGAAGTAATGAGGGATATGTTGAAACATGTTTCACTATCAAAAGGTCCTGTTCCCTCAAAGGCTAATGCTCCTTCAACTTCAAAGGCAAATGTTTCAACCACCACTGGTAATTGATCTTTTTATTAACCATGATCTTTTGTTTGAACAATTTAATCGTTTCTCAAAGTCCACTTATGCTGTGGCACCAGACAATTTACTTTTGGTCTTGCTTTCCTAGTACTGTTTAACCCATGGATTTCATCGGTACTGCAACTGTATGCAGTTTCGATTATATTAGCGTATATTGATGATGCGTATGGATGTTTGCTTTATCTACTTTTCGCCTTGAGTTTTGAATTATTTTATAATGTCATGGTTCATAGGATGTGAGTCATATTTGACTATATTTGCGATGTGTCACTCGCGACCGAAGTGTATCGTTATTTGCACTTGCAGTTTCAAAATGATCGTACACAACCTTTTGTATATTTTCCCATTCGATTCTTGACATTTTCTTTTTAAACTTGCGAAATATTTTCTTACAAGCTTTTGAGCAACTTTATGAGTTCTCCTTCACAAGTACATTGACAAAATTCTAACAAAATCATTAACTTTTAAAGAAGGCTGTCATATGCGTTTCCCCCCTATCAAATGCGTCCATCATCAAAGGGTTTTAACAACATAATGTCAATACCACTTTTAAAGTTAAGTATTTTTTGTTTCAAATACAAATCTTTTCCTTGTGGTATATAGAGTCCTTACATCTTTTGATAAGGTTCAGTTGATCTTCTCTTTGAATGATCAACTCACAAGACCACTTTATAACATTAGTTATTCAGCAGCACTTGCGACCCTTGGAGAGCTTAAGTTGGAATTTTATTAATAATCGTAGCATACCTTTATCCACTTAAGTTTGGCCATCTCTCTTTTGGGCTTTTGTTAGCAACCATTGTACTAACAAGGTGTCCGGCCTAATCACCTCTTCCCAACATGCACTCTTTAATCGTCAATGAGACAGTTGAGGACAAGAAAAACATTTTTACTTTTTCTTGGGTTACCCTTTATAAATAAAGGAATAACAGCGATAATGCATTAAGGTATTGGTATGTAATACCTTTTGGAAATGCACCCGCTAATGACTCATGAACCATATTATAGAAAGCGAATCATATCGCATGTGAATCTCGTATTATTTAAAGAGATCATTTGCACATCATATGCATGTGTTTAATGATAGCATTTTTAAGCAAACATTCATATTCAATATTTTACACAAGAACGATCAAATATTTGTATAACTTTTCCACGTAAAATGAAATAAGTATAACCATAGATCTTTGTAAGTACTAGAATCAAAAGTATCTTATTCTTCATCAACTTATTACAAGATCATAAATGTAAAAACAAGAAAATAAAGATCAACATTTTCTATCTTTCATTTGAGATTTGCATTTGCAACTTCACATGTAACATTTGCGAAGATGAATTCCATTCCAAGCTCGTACTAGTTCAGTTCCATCAAGCTGCTGAAGTATGTAAGACCCATTTCCAATCGCTTTTTTGATTATATAAGGTCCCTCCCATTTGGGAGTCATTTTTCCGAGCGGAAGCGCTCTACTTACTTCATTACTTCTTAGCACATATTCTCCTTCCTTATACTGCTGGTTTTTGACTTTGGAGTTATAATACTTTGCCATCTCTTTTTTGTATCTGCTTTCTCGTACAGCTGTGATTTCCCTTCGCTCTTCCAAAAGGTCCAAATTGGTTCTTAATTCCTCATCATTATCCGTCACTTGCACCTGTAAACGGTGACTAGGTATTCCAATTTCAGCCGGAATGACGGCTTCGGTTCCATATACAAGACTGAATGGTGTTTCACCATTGCTAGTTTTAGGCATGGTTCGATGTGCCCACAAAACATGTGGCAGTTCATCGACCCAAATACCTCCATATTTTTCCAATCTCATTTTTATACCTTCAACAAGACTCCGATTTGCTCTTTCGACTTGGCCGTTGGCATGTGGATGTGCAACTGATGTAAAGATCTGATTTATATGAAGCTCTTCACACCATTCTGCAAATGGGTTTCCAGCAAATTGCTGTCCATTATCTGTTATGATATAGAGAGGTAAACCAAATCGGCATACGATATGTTCCCACATGAACTTTTTGACTTGTTTACCAGAAATACAAGCAAGCGGTTTTGCTTCAATCCATTTTGTAAAATAATCAATCGCAACCAATAGAAATTTTACCCCTCCACTTGCTAGTGGAAAAGGTCCGACTATGTCCATTCCCCACTTCTGAAAGGGCCACGCTGACGTAACAGGGATCAACTCATTTTTTGCTCGCATACTCACCGGAGCATGTGCTTGACAGGCTTGACACTTGCGAAGTTCTTCCCAAGTGCTTCGGTACATGCCTGGCCAAAAGTATCCAAGGCTCATGATTTTAACAACTACCATCTTTGCACCAGCATGAATACCGCATATGCCTTCATGCACCTCCTTAACGATCTTTTTAGCTTCACTTGGGGTTAAACATCTTAACAAAGGTCCCAAGAAGCTTCTTCTATACAAAATATCATTTTGCATTTGATACTGAAGCGAATTTACTCGTATCTGGCGAGCCTGTTCTTTATCACTTGGAAGTTTGCCCATGGTCAAATATTGTACGATTGGTGTCATCCAACTGTCTTCCTGCACTTGCACATCTGCGGTCATTTTCAAATTAACAGTTGGAGCTTCTAACAATTCCACTCGAATCTCCTTGGCTAAATGTTCAAATGCGACAGAAGCGAGCTTGCTCAGCGCATCTGCCTTTCTATTTTGAGCTCTAGAAATATGTAAAACTTCACATTTGCCAAAGATTTTGATTAACTCTTGAACTTGTTCCAAGTACAGGGCCATGTACTTGCCTTTTGCCTCGTATGTTCCAGCGATCTGACTAGCTACTAACAATGAATCCACATAAGCGGTCACTTGCGTTGCACCCATTTTTTTAGCCAACCTTAAACCTGAAATAAATTTCGATGATTTAGGTCTTCCCACTTATCCATACTTTTTACAATGCAAATGCATTTGAGTTTTGTTTATGCATACTACATGTATTCGTAAAGCAAATGCATGTATACTCAGCATTTTTTATTATTATTTTTTTAAATCGAATAAACACAAAAACTTATGAAGTTTGAGTGTTCGTAGCTGCTAGCAATGCCTCCTATTCTGCTTCATTATTAGAAGTTGAGAAATTGAAGCGAATTGCATATGTCAATTCATTCCCTTCAGGACTTTTCAAGATCAAGCCTGCATTTGGCATATTAAAACTTTTAATTCTTTGAATTTCAGTTTCGTTTTCAAAAAGAAATAATTTTATAACGGATCAAACCTGCTCCTGAGCCATCAGAGTTAGAAGAACCATCAGTATGCAAGATCCATACTTGTTCTTTAGCTTCAGGAATGGTAATAACATTTACACTTGAACCAACTGGCACTTCCGCCAAGAAATCAGCTACCACTTGACCTTTAATTTAAACTCTTGGTTTGAATTGTATGTCAAATGGACCCACTTCAATTGCCCACTTGATCAGTCTACCGGACATTTCCGAGTTTTCTGAAGATCCCTTGAATAGGATACGAAGTAAGAACATTTACAGTATGGGCCTGGAAATAACGACGAAGTCTTCTTGTAGCTTGTACAAGTGCTAAAACAATTTTTTCGATCATAGGGTACCTGGTCTCGTAGTCTTTTAGCATTTTGCTTATGTAGTAAATTGGAAGTTCTTTATCTTTCCTTTCGACCAGTAGCACAACGCTTACTGCATTATCTGTTACCGCCAAATACATTATCAATTCTTCACCAACTTTCGGTGCAGTTAGAATCGGAAGTGTAGCTAGAGCTATTTTTAAATCTTCAAATGCTTGATTGGCCTCGGAAGTCCATTCAAAACTTCCTTTTAAAATTTCTTTCAAAACTTTCATAAAAGGCGTGGCTCTTTCAGCTGCTTTTGACAAAAATCTATGTAGAGCCACCAAACGCCCGTTTAGAGTTTGTATATCTTTAAGGGTTTTAGGCGGTTCCATTTCCATAACCGCCTTGACCTTTCTTGGATGTGCCTGGATCCCTTCTTTATTGACTAGGACCCCTAAGAACTTGCCTTCCTCCATCGCAAATGAGCATTTATTGGGGTTTAACTTCATATTGATACCTCGCAAGTTTTTAAAGGTCTCTTCAATGTCTTTGATCATATCTTCCTCATGAGAACTCTTAATGACTACATCATCCACATAGGCTTCAAGATTTCTACCCACTTGCGATTGGAAGGTCTTATCCATGAGACGCTGGTAAGTTGCACCAGCGTTTTTTAATCCAAATGGCATCTTTTTATAACAGAATAAACCTTCATTTGTAATAAACGCAGTTTTGTCCTCATCTCCTTCAGCCATAAAGATCTGATGATATCCTTTATATGCATCAAGGAAACACTTCCATCTATATCCCGCTAAAGAATCAACTTTTAAATCAATTTCTGGAAGTGGATAACAGTCCTTTGGACATGCTTTATTAAGGTCTTTAAAATCAATGCACATTCGCCATGAGTTATCAGGTTTTCGGACTAAAACGGGATTTGCGACCCATGTTTGATAAAGTACTTCTCGAAGGATCCCTGCTTCCACAAGTTTATCCACTTCCTCTTTAACCACATTGTTTCGAACCTGATCATAAATTCGTCGCTTCTGTTGAATAGGCTTTACACTTGGATAAATGTTCAGTTTATGCTCAGCCAAATGTCTGGGAACCCCCGTCATATCCGACGACTCCCATGCGAAAATATCCACATTGTCGATTAACAACTGAAACAACTTCTTCCTTGTTTCTCCTTGTAATTGTGATCCGATTTCAATTATTTGATCTGGAAACTTCTCATTTATGATCCATTTAACTTTCTCTATAGTATCACTCTTTATATTCTTCCAACCTTCTTCTGATGTCAAGGGTTTTTCAACCAAGGCTACCTGTGGATCTGCATCTGTTTTGACAGTTGCGATTCCTCTTGGTGTTGGAAATCGAACGAGCCCATGTGCTGTTGAAACTATAGCACCCAAAACTTTAAGCCCAGGGTGACCAATGATGACGTTATGAGGAGAAGGAGTTGCAACCACAATAAAAGTCATCATCTCTTATCGGAATAGTTTATCATCACCAAAGATCACTGGGAGAGTTATTTCTCCCATGGGATGTACCACTTCTCCCGAGAAACCAATGAGGGTTGAATTATAAGGCTTCAGCCTTTGTTGCACATCCAATCCCATTTTTCGGAAGCAAGACTCATACATGATCTCCGATGCACTTCCAGTATCGAGATAGGTCCGTTTCACTAAAAACCCAGCAATACCGACAGTCACAATTACTGGATCTTCTCTAGATTCTTTACCAATCAACGGTGGAAACGTAATTTCTTGGCTTTTCCACTTTTCTTCTTCAAACTTTGTTTTAACACTACGATGCCAAGTGTTCGACCCTCTTCTTATCATTGCGATCACAGCTTGTTTAGCAGCTGGAGGACGTCCCTCCTTAATATTTTTAACCAGATGCGATAGTTTTCCGGATTTGATGGCTTTTTCAATCTCGTTTCGCAAGTGTCTGTAATTGTCTGTATCATGACCACGATCCTTATGATAATCACAATATTTACCCATGTCACTTCCTAAAGGATTGTTAGTCCTTTGAGGTTTTGAAAATTGAACGTTCTTCGTTGCTAAGATTTCACTTGGAGTTTTTGTAAGCGACGAGAAATCATTAGATCTGGGCTCCCAGGCCTTCTTGTATCCTCCATAATTGCTCTCTCCCTTACGATCATAGAGTTGGGATCTAAATTTTTTCCAGGATTGATTTCTTGTTGGTGCAGTGGAGACACTTGCATTTGCATTCCGGTAATTACCACTCTTCTGAGATGGTTTTTGGGTGTTGATACCTTGAATGTTTCCGGAAGCGCTCCTTCCTTTTACATAGGTCCTAACGCGATCCATGAGCACCTCCATTGTTTGAGGAAGGTCCTCATGCAATTTTTCCACCAAGTGCGTATGTCGAACACCATGGCAAAAGCCAGATATACGTAATTGATCTTGTGCCCAGATATTTTCATAGTTTCATTGTTAAAACGCATAACGAAGCTTTCAAGGCTTTCGTCATTCCTTCTTCGGATGTTATGTACTTCCGTTACTTCTTTTGTGCACTTCCGTTGCTGACTAAATTGCCTTAGGAATTTCGTCCTTAGGTCTTCAAAACCACTTATCTGCGCATTTGGTAGTGCATCAAACCATACTCTTGCAGGCCCAGTAAAGGTCTGTACCAGCATGTGGCACCATGTTTCTTCTGACCATCGTTCAAGCCTCCCAGCAGTAATAAAATCAAATATATGATCATCTGGATCTGTTAGCCCACCATACTTCTTTATAGAAGCTGGCATTTTCAGCTTTGCTGGAAATTTAGCATTTGCGATCCAATTTTGAAACTTAGAATGCTCTTGCATTGAAGCAGGAAAGTAAGGGACAAATACATCCTTTGCTCCTGATAATCACAAAGTTCATAAGTCAGAATTAGATCAATGCCTTTTTTAGAAATTAAAGGTCTTAATGTTACAATTCAAACATAGCAATTACAGCTTATTTAGAATTGATCACATCTGCCTCTTATATGAGGTCTTTCAGGATGACATTTCCAATACAAATATAATTTGTTCGAAATTGTCATACAGTATTAATTTCGCAAGAGATCTTATTGTAATCACTTCCGACGCACATACGTCTTACTCGGAAGTCTTCACTTGCTATCATAATCACTTCCGATGCGCGTACGTCTTACTCGGAAGTCTTCACTTGCTATCATAATCACTTCCGATGCGCGTACGTCTTACTCGGAAGTCTTCACTTGCTATCATAATCACTTCCGATGCACGTACGTCTTACTCGGAAGTCTTCAACGTAATATCAATTTTTTGAAAAATCACATCAACACCACTTCCAACGCACATGTGGCTTACTCGGAAGTGAACATCTGTGCCTCATTCTCTATCTCTCTCACTTCTTCTTTTTTTTTTTTTTTTTTTTTTACAACTCAACTCATGAGTGTGCATTTGAATTTTCTAAAATTCGAATTGAAGAAGTTTTTCCCGCCTTTATTGTTGTTCGTATGACTTTCCAGATTTTTTAGGCAATCTTCATAAGAGCCTCTTTGAATATTCAAATCTTCATCCGGTATTCATTCAACGAATTTCCAGATTTCGCATTGTATCATACGATCCTTAATTGTGTATCCATTCATAAGGATTTCACATTATCATTAAACCATTATCATATCATAAGGATCAGAATGCATCAAATTACTAAATCAACAATTGATCATTAACGTTTGAATTGAACAAATTCAAATTAATTTTATCAATCCAAAATATGCGTATCGGTCAATTGGTTTCAAAAACGAATTTCTCTATTCATTCAGAGCGTTAAAATCGATACCTGATGACTTTGACTGTTTAAGAATTGTACGATCTTCATTTAGAAGATCATCTAGATCCTTCTGATCGGCAGTTCTTGCAGCATCCTTTTCCGGAGTAAATTTTAGAGTTGTGCGAACTTCCTACAGCCATTGTTCGCGTTTTTCCTTGTCCTTTAACTGCTTCAGAATCTGCAAATTTCTCATCAGGAAATCTCGATCAAAACCTCGTAAGACCTCTACAGCATTATTCGGATCCACATTATCGTCCTCATCATCATGATCCGAATATGGATTATCGTCAGAGTGATTCGGTAATTAAAACACCGAAACTTTTTCACTAGGTTTTCCAGCTGATCCTTTCGAACTATGAATGTTCTTCGGTGCTCCTCCTAGATCAAAAATGGACTTCTTCTTCATTGACTCATCCGATTGCTTCTCCATTTTTCACCAATTCCTGAGAATTCGGATGGCGCCAATTGATGAACCACAAAATCTCACCGCACGTAAATGAGAAATCACAATTCAACTAGAAACAGGTTAATCTATGAAGATTAATCGATGAATCAATGGATTTATTAATATCACGAGTATTTGAGTACAAAATGAGGAAAACACATAGTAAATGTGTGGTTTTCCGGAATCTGAAGCCCCATTTCTAGTGAATGAATGAGCTATTTATAGAACTACTGAAGTCGCACCTTCGTAAGTTGGCTGGATGCACTTGCATCTTGTTCATCCGCAACTGCATCGCCTCCGACTTGTTCTTTGTATGACACTTGCTCTCGAGGTCTTCACCATAAGAAATGTAGATGTTAAGCCATTTGCATGTCCGGCCTTGACCTATCCTCATCAAACGACATGCCTGCTCAGTTGCAGTAGAGAGTCGAACAAAAGCTTCACAGGTGCTCAACAGTGACAGTGTGGTGGTCTACAATGGCCGGAGCAGTGATCTACTGGTGAGTGGCGGTGACAGAAATGAATTAAAACAATGATCGATGAGCGGTAATCGGTTTTCTTTGCGGTGGTTCTTGAGAGCATTGAGGGTGAGGTATGGTGATAACTGAGAAATGAAAGAATTTGCTTCCCGTATTGATTGTGAGTTAGGGACTGATCGGTTGCACAAAGGATAACCGGCGAGATCATGGCGGTTCGGAGGATCGGAACGATCGTCGGTTTCACGAACTGAGCTTTAAAGTCTTTAAACTCGAATTTCGCATGATGGAAAGAACAGTCCCTCAATAAATTACACATTGCGAAGCGAGTTTAGCAATTGACGACGCCAGTCCCTCCAGGTTTAATTGAATGGAAACAAGTTCCAGAAATTACAACATAAGTCCCTCAAAGTTTAAAAATCATTAAGTGACTCTTAACGGGGCTAACGAAAATAACTTGACGATGAATATATACGTGTGCATGTCCAACATATTTAAGGTATAAGGTTTATAAAATATAATCATTGATTGTCCACATAAAATCATGAATTTAATTTCATAAATATGTACTTTGAGTTCACATAAAATGATAAATCTAAAATCATAACAATACATGTAAACTGCTATAAAATAATTGAAACGTTAAGTGTAACCATGCGACACATTGTCACATAAAATAATAGGATATAATGTGTGTATATATATATATATATATATATATATATATATATATATATATATATAGGGTAAGGATCATGTGAAAACAACTTTTATTGCGAAAACACGAAAACAAATATTAAAACCTCTATAACTATTTCATACGTTAATATTTTTATAAAAATTTTGCACCAAAATCCTTAAAATTATGTTATCTTTAGTTATGGGAAAAAATTTAAAAAATAATCAAATTTTTTTAAAAATTATTATTGCACAGGTGCAATAATTTTTATTATTATTATTATTGCACATATGCAATAATATTAAAACCTTTATAACTTTTTTCATATGTTAAAATTTTTTATAAAAAATTGCACCATAAATCTTATAATTCTGTTATCTTTAATTCTGGAGAAAATTAAAAAAAATTCAACGTTTTTTCTATTTTTTTATTATTGCACATGTGCAATAAAAATTTATTATTGCACATGTGCAATAAAAATTTATTATTGCACATGTGCAATAATATTAAAACCTCTATAACTTTTTCATACGTTAATATTTTTGATAAAAAATTGTACCATAGATCTTATAATTCTGTTATCTTTAATTCTGGAAAAAATTAAAAAAAAGTTAACGTTTTTTTGTTAATATTGCACATGTGTAATATAATTAATACGTATTATTGCACATGTGCAATAATAAAAAAAATCACGAAATTTTATATTTTTAATTTTTTTCCCAGAATTAAAGGTGACATAATTTTAAGACTTTTGGTGCAAATTTTTTTAAAAAATATTATCGTATGAGGAAGTTATAGAGGTTTTAATATTTGTTTTCTTGTTTTCGCAATAACATCTTGTTTTTATTTGATCCTTCCCCTATATATATATATATATATATATAATCACAACTATAATTGCCACATAAAATGACGAAGTGTTCACGTAAAATCATAGATTATGATTCACATAAAATCATAAAATATAAAACGTCTAAACTCAAGTGCATGCTCGTATAGTGATGGTTATATAAAACTCTAGTGTGCTAAAGATTATACGGTCAACACATAAATGTTCACACAACATCTATAATAGTTAAAATATATTTAAATCAGGAAAAGATCCAAAAAGACAGATTGTCACAGTATCCCCTTGTCGAAGAATTTCCGTCCCGAAAATTGAATAACGTGGTTAACAAGTTGGTAAAAAATAAAGAAAAAAAATCACAGTCGTCACATCATCCCCTCGTTGAAAGAATTTCGTCCCAAAATTTAAATCAGTGATAATTGATTCAAGAATCGAATTGACAGATGTAAAACCACGAGACGATCTTACTACTGCATGATTCGGTAATTGGATAAGCAACGAGAAGTAAATAAAGCTTCGCTTTATTGATTCACAAAGAGATACAGTGTAGAGAGAGAAAACACATTCAACACACACAGTTAAGAGTGATATAGAATGACAGAACCTCTAACTAGCTCTCTCTCTAAAGAACTATTTATAGTCACTTACTAATTGGCCGGCGGACCACCCACGTACCATCTGGTACGCCCGTACCATCTGGTACGGTGGTGCATATGGTGCGACCAGTGACTATATGACTCACACAGATGCTCTAGATTAGATACAATACACGAGACACACGTTAACATAGGAATATGCTCTAACAAACTCCCCCTTAACGTGTAGTGTATCTATATTCTAACAAAACTTCAGTCTTTAAACTTCAACATCGCTGCATCCGATCTTTGACTTGAAATCTTGTCAGAAGTAGAGCTTGCATGGCTTGATCACTCTTGAATCATCTTTGATCTTCAAGATCCACTTGTGAAAGATATAACATATTTCCCCTTTCACCTATTTGAGTCTTCTCATATAGAAAACTGCAATTTCAGAAGACAGAAATGCGGCTTTTCTTTTCTTTTTGAAAATTAATTTAATCTTGGCGCAAAAATTCTCTTCGAGAATCCAAGATGTAGTTTTGAAATTTAGAAATTTTGTATCGTGTATCGATTGGTCGAAAACAAATAAGAAACAAAATCTTTTTGGCTTTTTGAAACTTTATGTCAAAACACACCGAAAATCTTTTTGTAACTTTTCTAAGTTTATACTAAAACACACATAAAATCTTTTTGGATTTTTCACATATGAAACATAAATACAATACAGAAGTGAAATACTGAATCACACACTATTTTTGTCTTTTGTGAGAAAGATCACAACTTGGGATCATATTGATCAAAACATGCTGAACTACACTTCAATTTCAATTACTTCAGCACATAAGTCATGTCGATTACTGGTATAATTTGTCCATCTTAAACTCAGGCAAAATCATACTCATAACATCTGGATATGTTATTGTATTGATTAGATTGCATTGACCAGTTTACCCCACACTATCAGACATACTTAGATATGTTTTTGCTTTTATATCACACTTTATGATTTCATTTGTGATTTAATCACATAATGATTGTATTCATGAATCAGTTAATTGTGTTCCATGCAAAAAGAAATAAGAACGTTAAATCGTCTACCTTAAGGTCGATCTTTCGAGACGCAGATAAGGCCTCAGATTTAACAAAATAAGAAAATAAAACAAGTTGAAATTGTATAACCCAACAACAATCAGGTCAGTACTCCCGTACACGCAGAGAAAGTCCGATGAGTTATACGAAACACCAAAGAAAATAAAGCAGAACGTCAAACGAACAATGATCAGGTCGATCTTTCGATACGCAAAGAAAGTCCGATCGTTTGACAAAATAAAGAAAATCAAACAAGTTAAATCTTTGCAAAATGAACACATGTATACACAGTGACTTCTCATTTTTCTCTTTTTCACATATCTTTTCTTGATATATCATGAGATATGCATCAAGATGTTGTCCACTTGGTCAAGCATTTGTATTTAATAGATATCACATTTGAATACTTTCTGATATAATGTTGAGCCTACCAAGTACATCGAACAATGATCTTATGGCTTTTTCATCTAATTTATCCACGAGTCAGACACGTAAGCCAATGTACCATCATTTCTCAATTATGTTGGATACAATTTCTCATTTTTCAATGTTTTTGTATTTTTCCTTTTTCTCCCCCTTAATATGAAAACTCTATCTTTGGATTTTCATTTTAACAAAAACACAAAGACACTATTTTTGGTTTTTCAAATTTATCCCTAGACTACATACGGAATGTAACAGAAAGAAAATTGACCAATCGATACTGATACCTCTCAGTTTTTAGCTTTCAGAAAAACTTTCAGTTTTGTAAGATGTAGCTTTTCAATTTAAGTTAAGCAGGAGACTCCACTATCAGTAACCGCTTGAAGCTTGAACTTCACAACCACCAATAGGTCTTCTTGAAGAAACCTGCACACTGGTTTTAAAAATTAGTATTCAAATGACCCGAAGCATACAGCTTCTGGTCGACCAGTGTCTTCTATAAAATCATTTGCAGCATTGGTAACCAACTTAGGTCGCCACTGCATTTTTGCTTTTTCATTCTTAACTGAACCATCATCACGTGATGAACCACCAACACTCGAATCAAATTTTAAAAATTGTTTCGTTTTAGATTTTGATTTGAAGGGTGTTGACTCAGTAAATATTCTGCCTGATTCATCGATAAGTGTGGCAGATTTGTTTGAAAATGAACGTTTTGCAATTTCAGGACAAACCTGTGCCATGTGTCCCTCTCGGCGACATTGATAACACACACGATATGATCGTTTAGATTGTGGTTTGCCCTGAAATTGATGACATCTTTCATCAGATTCATAATTATCAAGACAAGCATAAAAAACTTGAAACCTGTTAGCATGTACCCATTTGAAAGTAGGACTTCGAAGAGTGGAATTTGATCCAAATGAAGAAGATTCTTTCGGAGAACTTGTAGATGAATCTTTCTTCTTTTGTGTTCCTCCGAATCCTTTCTCGATAGTAGAAATTAATACCTGTGCCAAATGATAGATTTGTTCAAGATTTGTATCTTGCTTCGCCTTTTGAGTCTTCTTTGGCATGTTCTTCTTTTCTTTCTGCTCAAATCGCTGATTGTTATTACCGAAACCGGATCGTTTATAACCGGGTAACTTTGATAAATCCACTTGAGACTTAGAAGAACCAGCTTGAGCAACTTCGGTAAATTTAGCTTTAATACCCTTCAAATTGTTAGCTTGAACAAGCTCAGCAGCCAACTTTTCTTCAGACCCTATCATCTCATCTGTCTCCACTTGTTTGGATGAAAACTTTGGTTCCTTCTTCTCAGATTTCTCAGATACAAATTCAGTGTAATCTCCAGTTATGTCAGAAGAATGAATATCAGCCAGAGCTTCAGATAAGATAACTGGATGCGGAGTTTGATTATACTCTTCGCTTCCAAAAACTTTATTGAAATTTTCATCTTTGCACAAGTAGCTTGTGAAAGAATGTGAATTCTTCAAATTGTTCAATTGTCGCTTCAGATCCAAAACTTCAACATTTAAATCAGAAATTTTCTTTTGAGCTTCACCCAATGTTTTTTCTGATTCAATCAATTGCTCTGAAGCTCTATTTGACAAAATTTTCTCTTGTCTCATCTGATCATGAGCAACATATACTTCTTGAGTAATCTTTTTCACCCTTTCCTCATGAATCTCAATATTTCTTTTCAACAACTTGTTGTCATGTGTCAAAGTTGTGACTTTATCGAGTAATATTGAGTGTTCCATTTGACGATCATTTTCCTTAGCAATAACTTCATCAAACTCTTTCTTGAGGTCATCATAAGCTTGCTTCGGTGATTCTACTCTTGTAGTTGATTTCTTAAACAAATTATCAAAATCACCAATCACATCTTTTGCTTCACTTTCCCATTTCTCAACATTTTTGACCAACTCTTCATTCTCAGTTCGCAACTTCAAAATTTGTTCATTATCTGAACTGACCATTATGTCCAATTTTGTTTGAAGCTCAACAAACTCTTCCATCAAAGCATTCTTTTCTTTAACTAAATTCTCATTTACTATGAGAATCTCATCATAATCGTCAAACTTCTTCTTGATACTTTCTAATTCTTCTTCCTTCTTCTCATTTGCAACAATTAAATTTTTCTTTTTCAGAAATCAATTCTCGAATCTTTCTTTCTTTTTGAGCACAAAAGTCACATGTTGACTCATACCCACTAATTCAGATTCACTTGTTTCAGATTTATTAGTCTCAGATGCATATCCACTCGATTCAACCTCAATATTTGCCATTAATGCATAATTGTCTGAAGGGCGGACTATGAATGTAGATTCATCTGGAAAGTCTTTAGCCCAATCATAATCTTCATCAGTTTGAGATATCATAGCTTTAACTTCATTATCTTGAACACTCTTATCAGAAGTACCCTTATCAGATGACTTTTTAGGACAATCCCGAGCAAAATGTCCATGTTTGGCACAT
This sequence comes from Deinandra increscens subsp. villosa, assembly GCA_039602395.1. NCBI lineage: Eukaryota > Viridiplantae > Streptophyta > Magnoliopsida > Asterales > Asteraceae > Deinandra > Deinandra increscens. The sequence continues at coordinate 33,130,865 of JBCNJP010000006.1, forward strand.
TTAAAACATTGAATCGTTCGTCTATTCAAACCAAGCGTTTCTCCTTGAAGAAGAGATGTTTTACAATGTTTCTTCATAAATCTCCTTCCTCTCTCCACTACCATAGCAAATTGCAATTCCATATCGAGTTTATTCAATTGATCATCATCCAGATGATTTAAATCCTCGCCAAACAATCTAGATTGACCAATTTGACTAAATATAGATCTAGACGAAGAAGATATGAAAGCAGATAACAATACAGCTAGATCTTCGGTTGCTTGATTAGAAGTAGACTTGCTTGATGATTTATCAGGAATAGTAAAACTGCAGCCTGAAGAATAACTAGTATTTTCTGACTTTCCAGCAAGAAATGCAGTTAATGGTGGATTAACATTTGAAGTAGAATGTGACTTTGCTTTGGCATGCATGGTAGCAGAATTTTCTCTAAAGTATACTTCAGGATTCTGAACAGACGGAGTTGTGGACTTTTTCACAAGCAGTTCCATTTCACGAGCTTGTAATTTGCTTATCAATTGATTAAATGTCCAACTTGAATAGTTTGGATCATTAGTCAACATCATAACAAAATTCTCCCATTTTTCAGGTAGAGCTTCTAAAAACTTCTCCTTCAATTCATCACTTTCCTTCTTGACACCTACAACTTCAAGTTCATTGATCAAATGCGAAAACCTTGCAATCAAATCTTTGATATTCTCATTGTCACAATGTCCAAAATTATCAAATTCTTTCTTTAAAACTTTCTTCCGAGTCTTCTTGTATTGTTCATTACCCTCACATCTTTCAGCAATAGCATCCCACAATTCTTTACAAGTTGTGTAATTCTTAAACTGATGCATCAAGTCTTTAGGTAAAGCCATTGTAAGAAAGCTATACGTTTTCTTCTCTCGAGCAAAGAATTCTTTTCATCAGCATCAAAATCACTTATCATCTTTGGCTTTCATAGGCTTATCATTGGATACTCATATTCTTTTTCAATCGGGATCCAAGAATCAACATCTTGAGAAAATATGTATGACTCAAATCGTGTCTTCCAATTATGGTAATCTTCCAATTGTAACAACTTAGGAACCTTCTGAGTTGTTCCTATCTCATTATCATAGTTCATCATTGCTTGTATCGATGTTTGAGCAGCTGAAAATGCGTGAAAATCACTCATTTTGAAGTTAAAAATCGACCGTCAAAACTTCAAACTCAAAAACGAAGGTCTTCCAAGCGGATTTTGGGGGTCAAACCGGAGGGTACTAACCATTAGGTGAGTAAAAGTCTAGATCTCGGAAACACGAACGTTTTGGCTGGTATTAGCTCCCGTAACTCTTAACGGTTCTCAAGTTACGTCAGTTTTAGTGAACATGTGTTTTCTGCCAGCGGACCAACCTGTTCTCAGCGGACCAGTTCCAGACCAAATAAACTCAGCGGACCAGAAGCTTACCAGATTTGTACCTGCAGACCAGACATGGACCAGGTATCTCCTGCAGACCAAATTTGGTACGGCGGACCAAATGGTACGGCAGACCAGACAATAACCGCCACGAACCAACTTTGAAGATTGCCTTCCGGACCAGTTTCAGCGGACCAGAATTCTGATGAAGATTGCCGTGCGGACCACCAGTGGACCAATGGCGGACCAAAATTTCTTCGGCCGAACCACGCAGAATTTGACTGGTTTTCGTGAATTTTGATGTTTTCGACTGGAATTTGCTTCAGAGAGGTGCGAAAACACTCCTGTAACACTCAGAAATCATTTTTCACCTCGGAAACACTCTGAATTGTGAAAATTTGATGAAAAACGTAGAAAACCCACACTTTCTCTCTCTAAAAATCCAAAAATTTACCAAAATCATAGCAGTAGAGCAACCAATTGCTCTGATACCACTTGTAAAACCACGAGACGATCCTACTACTGCGTGATTCGGTAATTGGATAAGCAACGAGAAGTAAATAAAGCTTCGCTTTATTGATTCACAAAGAGATACAATGTAGAGAGAGAAAACACCTTCAACACACACAGTTAAGAGTGATATAGAATGACAGAACCTCTAACTAGCTCTCTCTCTAAAGAACTATTTATAGTGACTTACTAATTGGCCGGCGGACCACCCACGTACCATCTGGTACGTTTGTGTATATGGTACGGCCAGTGACTATATGACTCACACAGATGCTCTAGATTAGATACAATACACGAGACACACGTTAACATAGGAATATGCTCTAACAACATATACACATAAAAAAGAATCCAAGTTCCCTACTCCAAAACGAGCAATGGATGTTATGATCAAGAATATGTACTGGATGTTAAGAAGATGTCAAATGCTTAAAGAATTTTCGAAAGGAATTCTAATCAAAAGTATAGAAAATGATTTTCTTATCGGGCGTTCTCTTACGAGAAGAGTTGAACATATGTAATACAGGAATCGTGTTGCGTGACTAGGCCGAACGGAGTGACACGATAACATAAGTATCTGAAATCAAATGTTTAGTACGAAGGGGAATCATAATACGTCCGAGTAGTCTCCAGCTATTGTATCCAACGTTGGGAGTGAGATTTCCATTTCGTGTCTGCTGTCACTTAGGGTGTTCTCATTTACCAATAACCCAGGTGAATCGAGAGAAGAGAATTTGATTATGTGAGAAAATTGTGTGTGCATCAAGTCAATCAGCGTTTAATAAACCCAATATCGAACAAAAACATAAATGTCTGATCTTACCTACCAATTAACAATTAGCATAGAATTACCCAAGACTGATCAAGTTAACATGAGGACCCCATTGATTGTTTTAGTACTTTTATGACCAATTAAGTTTCGCATGATTCATAATAACATTGAAATTACATTTCATGCATTAACGGTTCAAGTAGCATACGAGTCTCTATGAGGGTTTCTTTTAAAGGTTTATATGGTCAAAGCGTACTAGCATGCAATCTATCATGAAGGTTTTACCATACAATGCATATAATTGTCACAATACCTTATATACTAGCATACGACCCTAACATGACATATCTATAGCATGTAAGTTCATAAACTAACCAACACAACCCATACGGTGCAAAGTTGACGGGGCAACTTCACACAGTCATGTCATTCTCACCGAGGTAGGAGACTTAGGACCTTGTATGGTGTATGGTTTTCATAGCCAATCAAGTTAATACATTCACAACTTGTCATTTTCTGGTTCCTAACAGGTTTCATACACATAACTAATCATGAAATTCTACTGAACTTATGTTTGAACCAGCACTTCTATGATTTATCAGTTTATTTACCCTAAACATAGGATTAGATTCTCAAATTGTAGCATGCATAAACACGTATGTTTTATAAACATTTCTCATGAGAAGATCAGAAGCAAATAAACTATTTATCACGGTTAAAATGGTTCAACAGTTGCTCACATACTAAAATATAACTGGTAACACACTGATTTTGTGACAAAAGGACGGAGGTCTAAAGAGAAATTCAATCAAGAGCCCATAGCCATTTAAAAGGTAACAATTTAAAAGGTAACACGTAGCAGTTTGTTTTGGAAAAGAGTTACTCAGTTTTGTTAAGAATTATTCATAAAATCACATAGACAGTTAGGTTGAAATTTGAGTTGGAGTTCAGTATCATAGAACATATCATCATGCACATTACCTTGCTAAGAAATCCAAATATTTAGAGTGGAGATCCAACAAAATAAAAATGTAATTATGAGGTACCAAATATCGAAAAGTGATTTGCTGGATTACGCATGGCATCAAACATGAGAATAAAAAATAGAGGAAAAACGCCCACAACTTAGATCGTGAATTCGTGTAAAGGATGGGATAACAAGTTTATGATAGTCATAACTACACATTCCAAGAATGACGTGTGAGTTTAAATTGGCACTAGTGAAGATACCAGCAGGGAGAATGCAAATAATGTAACGGATAATATAAAATTCATAGAGAAATATATACATGCTTGACAGGATTTGGCAAGGAATTCACGTATTTACATAGATATCAAAATGAACGTGTCAACGGTTATACAATCCAATAGAGTAAACGTCTCGTTAGAGAAATCTTCATTGTTTAAGCTCACCAGTTTGCCCAATCTCCTTGGTGTTCTTGCACTTCATGTGTCCTGCCTCCTTTCTTATCAAAATATCGATTCAAATGGTCCTCAAAAGTAAGATAAAGTACGAAAGTGTTATAAAAGGTTTTGCGAAATACAAAACATCAGGATGTTCAGAAGTGAATTTAGCTTGGGTTGTCTGTACATATGCGTTTTTCTGCTAGGGTTCAGTGCAGGTTTATCGTGAGTCAAAAGATATAATCGGGTGTTCCATAGAAGAGGATCAGGCCTATCACGTCCGTGAATGCCAGAGAGTTCATAAAAAAGCAAGGCAATCGACCCAAAAGCAGTGTCACTTAAACGAAAGTCGATCTACTGTTTAACACACGCTTCTAAAAGTTGGAGTTGATCATTCGATCAGGTGATTTGTCATTCCTAAGGAAAAATCTCTGGTTTTCAAAACGTTGATGTTCACCTGAGTCAGAACTCGCATCTAAATCATGGCAGGAAATTCGCTTCAGAAAAGTTTTCTTCTAGACTCGAACAATTGAAAGCATGAAGTTTGATTATTTTGGGTAAGTCTCTTTTGGTAGGAATACGTAAGTGATATCCGTAATCTCGGAAAAAGTAGCATTAAACAGTTTTGTCGAGGATCTAGTCCCTTTAGATGGAGTTTCTCATGACAAGGCTCTTGTGTATGAATCTAAAGTCAATCCTCGGTCCGGTACTGGTCCCACATTCAATGTGCCTCCAATGTTTATATATAGGGTGTATCGCAGCTAACCCACCACACTACCAGCACCTTGAAGGCGTACCAACAACTTACCATTACTAGGTATTAGTCAAACCACACTGGTTATTTTTTTCGGAAGTAGAGGACGTCAAGTTTTTCCCATACGCTTGAAGGTAAAGGGGGTGAGAGAGTAGAACCTCAATACGTTATGCAAACAAAAGGTGTAAGAGTTTTCATTCACAATACCAGAAAAATGCGTAAGGTTTGTTATTCTAGTGAAGGTCGTCGAGAGGTTGGCGCATGCAGGAAGAATATCATAAAGCTTCAGATTTCAAGAAGATCAAGATTTTAGTAGGCCACAAGGTTTAAGTTCAAGCTGGGTTCACCAATGAAAGTTTCCTGAATGGATGTTGAGGATCCGTATACCAGAAATTTGTCGGCAGTTGTTATGATAGGAGCGTTAATAATGTACATAATGTATGGATAACTTGGTGTACTTAATGTGTAAGATGGGTAAGTATAGTTTGATCGCACAGTTAGCTATCGATAACAAGCAGTTCACGCTCGATGGGTGCAAATAGAGTTTCCATATAAAGCTTGGTATTGTTACTGCTATTGAAGCACAAGGTTGTCTTATCATCAATGGTGTTAACTAGTAGAAAAAAAAACTAACCAAAAGTGTAACACCCTTCGGTTCAAAGCTTAGAAGCTTATCTAGGACATAAAAGATCACCAAGCACGAGAATCAGAAATTGCCGGTTCGCTAAATCATGAAAGGTTTAATTATGCAAACAAAAATCGATAGTTCAGGCTCAGGAGATAAATCGGGACAGTCCTTACGTTAAAGCTGGGAGTCATTAGTTTGAAAGTCAGGAAGGATTCTCACTAACATTAGCCCTATTAGAGGTAAATATGCTTGCGGTGTGGTAGAAGTTTGTACAACCGTGTCGATGTTGTTAGCAACAAGTACTGGTTCGCACAAGGAAATCAGGAAGTATGAATCTTCAGAGGGTAACTTCACAAGAGCTTTTAGCCAATAAATACGCCCCGGTGCTCACGGTATCCGATTTATCCAATTCGTTCATCTAACGTTTTCTAGGTATCCATCCGGTGAATGCATGTCCAAGTTATCTCACGATCGTAAAGTTCTAGGGATTGATATGGTCGGTAAGATCGTAAAAATAGAATTATGATTCAGGATGATTTTAAACTAGTCAAAGGTTTCGTCGAGAGCGTTCGTAGTTAAGGAGGACTGGTTATTGAAATACACAAGTGTGACGGTGTCCTTCCAGGACCAACTTTTCTTAATATGCTTCAAAAGGGTTCACATATGGATTAGAATCAAATAGTAAAGAGGTAAAGTCACGTGCGATAGCGTTTTCAAGGATAGATGACTTCGATCATTCGGTTGAGTTCAACATGTTCAACATTCAATACCACGAGGAAAACATTTTTTTTACAGGAATTTGGTCCCAATACGACCATTGGCTTGCCAGGTTGGATTCTCCAGGATTTCCATATACTGCAAATTCCATTTACGTGTGCACCCGTAACTATTTACTTTATATGATCACCCTAGTTCCTCTTACTTCAGCTACCAAGTATGGTGTGGTCACTAACCCATGGTTATCTTGACCAGAATTTGTTAATGAGACAAGTTTTCGAGAATAGAATGCTCACTCAGATTGGAATGACCCACCCGAAACGAGTCAGCCAGAAATTTAGCTCAATAGGATCTGAGTAGGGTTTATCACAATGACCCTAGCTTAGCTCGAAGTTAGAGGATAATTATTACACATACTGGCGTGATCGCAATCCGATACACAAAGAGGGAATTTCAGTCGACCTGCATTAGGGAAAGATCTTAAGAGATCACAGCAAATGTGAAGACGATTAGGATAATGAAAGTTGATATAAATGCCCCATAGGCAGCCACTTGAATTCATACACTGCTAACTCTAGTGAAGCTAAATAATCGCGCTACTAGCACATCGAGATAACATTCCCTAAACGGATGAGTTTAGAGATATACGTAAGGCATGCATAACAAGAACCTCCTATGCTAAGGTGGTGGTTTATGGACAAGAAGGGGTATTACACCACCTTCCCTATGCAACATACATCCATAGTATGGGCATTATGCCCAGTTGTTCAATCAGGAATAATCCCTAGTAGCAAGCTCGTCAAAAGTATAAACGTGATCCTTCGATCTGATTCGATGTCTCGTTGTACATGAATGTTAACCAAGAGGTACACAAATTAGAAAAGTTAAGAAAAATGACTCAAGACTAACCGGATCCTCGGCGTGAGTATAAGAGGATTGGATGATGTAAACAACAAATCGTAAAACAGGTGCGCATAGGAGTGAGTATCACGATGCATGAGAGAAATGTTTGAGTGCAACTAATGCAAAACAGTTACAGTCTAAGACGAATCTTAGTTTGTTGCAACCAATGGCTCTGATACCAATCTGTCACACCTCCAAAAATCCCACGCGCGATAACGCGCCGCAGGGAGCGCGACAAACCAGGATTGCCATCCATTAGTTACACAAAACGACCAGTAATTAATAAAAAAAGTTGTATATTTCATTAAAATATAAATACAGAGTTTTAAAAATGCGGAAGCGTAATACACTGAAAGTATTAATGTACAAACACCGCCACCCAAGGTTACGTGGCTTGTTCAAAGACAATAAAAGGGTTTCGAAGTCTCATACATGCGTACTCGTGATACTCGAACATCTGCAACCTGAGAATAACATGCTAAAAAGTGTCAACGCAAAGGTTCGTGAGTTCACGGGTTTATCAGTTCAGAAACAGTTCAAGTTGAGCTTAAGATTGACTGTTCAACAACAGTCAAGTTGTAAGAGCATAATCACTAATATATATCAAATAGCTAGCTAGGCTATATACATGAAACTTCGCACGTTGATGGTCACCGAAGCTAGAAGTTGTTTATAGTTTACCTTGTTGTGTTTAGGACGAATAAAATACCAGTTCGATATCCAATCGAGTCAGCGCGACTGACCCGGGTGGGGTTTGTCAAACCCAGTAGTACTACAATATATTTCCCGCTATCGTCATTAATACTAACGGTACCATAAGAAGGACTTTGTTGTATCTGTGCTTCAAGTACTTCAAGTGATATATAAAAGTCTAATTATCTCAGTTGTATAGTTCATGCATGTTAATCTCCCCCTGCAGGATTTAAAACAATAAAATGGGGCCGTGACACTCACCTTAGGGTGCACAACAAACCCAGATAGACAACACAGCAAGAAGTAGCAACTAGCAGCTGGTTCTACCAAACACCTAACGAGCATATATACATAAGTGTGTATTCCATTAAAAACCGCTAAGTCTAAATCAACGGTGAAAATAAATATGTCGAACGACAACGTGGTGAAAATCACTAAAACCAAAACGAGTGGAGGATGGCTCATAGCCAAAATCAAGACGATTATGATAGCCGAGAAGAAAGTATATTATTTATTAATAATACACGTTCATGAAGTTGATTAAGAAAATATGTATATATATAAATATATTTACATAGCCGATTTATAGGTACATCAATAACGAGTACTCCAGAATGTACTTATGTGTTTATAAGCATTTATACGGATATAAATCTATTTTTTTAGAACGTTAATACGTATCTTTTTACATAGGCGTAAAGGTTACTTAAAACGTTCATTTCATATTCCTAAATACGTACATTTATATACTTTCCAAATACATACTCTTTTATAAATCACCATTAAATAACCAATTATTTTATATAAATATTAATTTATATAAATCAATGGGGTCACGAGCAAGTTAACGACATCTACAAAAATCCTACGGGTTCAAAACAATGCTAAGATTGATGAGTGGTTGGTATTAAGTCAAGAAAAGTCCCAATAAGAATAAAATAAAACAAAACAGCAAAACCAGAGATCCCCAGATTCGAACCTGTGACCTCTGGTCCGATCCCAGCACTTTAACCACCAGGGCAGCAGGCCGCTTGTGTTTAAGTTCCAACCAGAACAGTTTTATACGTAACGGTGGCGGGAAATCGGGTTTTTAAATAAAACAGAAAAAAGGTTTGAGGCTGGATATGGTTCGAACTCACGACCTCAGTGATATAACTCGCACATCATACCACCCGGACAATTCCTGTTTTGAGTTTTTAGCGGCAAGAAAAATATTTGAACCTTAACATTCGGATGTCATCTCTTTCATCCAACCCCACATGTACAATCCGCCATTTTTATTCAAACCCAAGGTTTTCACGACGCTGACAGGAACGAGAAAAAAAAAACGAACAGAACGCAACATACCTTATATCGACACAATTGGAACATGGGTTGGTGATGAAATCCCTCGCGTGTGGTGACGGTTCGAATCCAAGCTCCACGATTAACCGGTTATGCTCCGCCAACGACATGCCTGCTCGGTGGCAGTAGAGAGTCAAACAAAAGCTTCACAGGTGCCCAACGGTGACACTATGGTGGTCTACGATGGTCGGAGAAGTGATCTACTAGTGAGTGGCGGTGATAGAAATGAATTAAAACAATGATCGATGAGCGGTGATCGGTTATCTTTGCGGTGGTTCTTGAGAGAATTGAGGGTGAGGTATGGTGATAACTGAGAAATAAAAGAATTTGCTTCCCGTATTGATTGTGAGTTAGGGACTGATCGGTAGCACAAAGGATAACCGGCGAGATCATGACGGTTCGGAGGATCGAAACGATCGTCGGTTTCACGAACTGAGCTTTAAAGCCTTTAAACTCGACTTTCGCATGATGGCAAGAACAGTCCCTCAATAAATTACACATTTTGAAGCAAGTTTAGCAATTGACGACGCCAGTCCCTCCAGGTTTAATTGAATGGAAACAAGTTCCAGAAATTACAACATAAGTCCCTCAAAGTTTAAAAATCATTAAGTGACTCTTAACGGGGCTAACGAAAATAACTTGACGATGAATATATACGTGTGCATGTCCAACATATTTAAGGTATAACGTTTATAAAATATAATCATTGATTGTCCACATAAAATCATGAATGTAATTTCATAAATATGTACTTTGAGTTCACATAAAATTATAAATCCAAAATCATAACAATACATGTAAACTACTATAAAATAATTGAAACGTTAAGTGTAACCATGCACACATTGTCACATAAAATAATTGGATATAATGTGTGTGTGTATATATATATATATACATATAGGTTTAGGTTCAGCTAAAAAAATCATTTCACCTAAGAAGGCTAGGAAGCAACCACGTGCTGACATGTGTACATAACACACTAACACAATGCATAAAAAGTAAAATATGCTGACACACTAACACACTGGATACAGTGTGTTAGTGTGTTATTGTCCACGTGTCAGCATGTGATTGCTTCCTAGCCTTCTTAGGTGAAAGTGTTTTTTTAGAATAACTTTACTCTATACATATATATATATATATATATATATATATATATATATAATCACAAGTATAATTGCCACATAAAATGACAAAGTGTTCACGTAAAATCATAGATTATGATTCACATAAAATTATAAACTATAAAACATCTAAACTCAAGTGCATGCTCGTATAGTGATGGTTATATAAAACTCTAGTTTGCTAAAGTCAATACGGTTAACACATAAATGTTCACACAACATCTATAATAGTTAAAATATATTTAAATCAGGAAAAGATCCAAAAAGACAGATTGTCACACAGGAAGCTTTCATTATTCGGACATACTCCTGCCGACGTTACCAATATTCAGAAAGTTCCTCACGAAACTTTTTCAGAAGAACTGATGGTAACACAGGTAAAGCAATAAAGTTTGATTGCTGATCTATATGGTAGGTGGATAATTGCAAAAGCTAAAGTGGAAGAACTCCAGAAGAAAAATGCACTTGCGAAGATGGCTAGTGGCTCCTTGGACCTGGAAGTGAAGGTAGCCAAGTTAGCAAGTGAAGTTGAACTCCTGAAAGAACGTATGACAATTGCCACTTCCCGAGTTAACGTCGTTAAGTTTTCCGTTAGTCCCGTTAGTTCCGTTAGCGAACCCATGACCCGTTATTTGAATAATTGCATATGTGTTAATGTTATTTTCTAATTAATTTTAATAACTTGTTTTGTGAATATATTTCGTGACCTTATGTGTTGATTGTAAAAATTTGCACTTTTATGCGAAACCGGGCTTCGTGCGTGAATTTGAATTTTTATGTATAAATGATACTTATACTTGTCTCGACTAAACATTGCATGTTATATGAGTTTAAAACAATTAGAAACATTATTAGAATTTTTACTTCACAAGTTGTTAGTTAAAACCCATTTATTTAAGTTTTATACTAAATGTGTTTAAAAAGGAACTTTGAGGGACCAAATATGTAACTTTCCAAAACATAAAAATCTGCCCAAGACCTCCTCCTCCCCCCATTCCACGGTTTCTTCTTCCTCTCTTCTTCCCCATACGGTTCAACACACACACACACAAACTCTTAAAAATTTTCGGATTCCACCTTCAACCAAACAAGATTGTGAGTTCCCAACCTCATTCAAGCTACAAGAAGACTTGGAGAAGCTTTCTCTTCATGTCATCTTCTACAATCCGCCATTTCTCTCTCAAACTTGTAAGCCCTAGATTCTCAAACTCGAAATTGGTAGGTTGCATGTGTTAATCTAGTGATTGTGTGTATTTTGGTGTGTTAAAATGCTAATGGAACAAGATGTATGTTAAGCTATGATAATTTATGATTTGGGGCAGATTATATAATGATTCTAAAGCTAGAAATTAAACTTAAAAATCTGCTATGGATGCTCTTGTATGAATGTGGGGTGTTTGGATGGAATTTGGGTGTATGTTCTTGTATACTAGTCCATATGTTGGGATTTTGATATGATTTTGGTATGAACATTTTAGGGACAGAAATTACATGTTGAAATGGTTATAATTATGTTAGTAGGTGTTGGATGACCAAATTGTTGCTTAAAATTTGAAAACCAAAACTTTTACAAACTATAAAAATTGGACAGATTCGGCTAGATTTTTAGGCAACTTGTAGAGGTCATAACTTGCTCAATTTTGATCGAAATCAGTTGATTCTTTTTCCCTAGTAAAGTATTATGTCTTAGCTTCGATTGGGCTACTCTAACACGTTCTAAAACCTCCGTTTGGTCATCCAAAACACTGCTGCAAGTTAGGTGCGCAGAGTTGTATTTTCTGTGAAAAGTAGACTTTGCTTTTTGGTTGAGCATGATAAACTTGTTTTAATGAAGGGTTTGCTAAATGAAAATGAGGTTTATATGTTAAAAATAATATCTGGAAGGTTTAGTACCTAAAATCTAAGTTTTGAACAAGCTATGCCATTTTTAAACTCACTTTGACTATTTTACAAAAAGCTGAAAATGCCAACTTCCGATGCGCGTAACTTTCTCAATACTTAACATATTGACTTGATTCTTTTTGAAACATTTCCTAAATAATGTATAGTATATTTCTGTAAAATCTTAGGAGTTAACTACAAGAAATGAGTAATTTAGGTATCACCAAATTGGTGCTTGAAGTTTGACTTTTTGTGTGCAATTTGACTTGGAATGCAGTTCCTTGATTTTCCCCTAAATTGGAACTTGTGTATACATAGTATGACTTGTATGAATGTATGAAACTTGTTTGGTTGTTATATGCTATATTCGTCTTATAGACAACCTCTAATCCGGTTAGACCGTATTTACCCAAAATAGGTCATTCATAGCCAACGTGTAAAGTCAAGTGCCGTGTACCAGTGCACGCTAAGGTGAGTTTCACTACTTCTTCTAGTTGCATCCGGTAAGGGATGGCAATGCTTAGACAAGGGTATTTTTGTATGTTTTATGAATATCCGGCAAATATCACATGATTCACTGAATTGCGTTTTAATTACAAAAAGTCCTTACTTTCTCGGGCCGTTAATATAGAATAGTGAGGTAATGTTGAGTAGTACTACTGGGGATTGACACCGCCGCTCAGCGGTGCACGAGATGCACCCTCCCGACTGGCGGTCGGACTGAGATCAATATTAGCCTAGGACTCCGTGATTTGGAATGACGCGGGAAGGCAAATCACATAGGTAAATACCTATCAAATACATTGTCAACTTCGGTCGTGAACATGCAGGTGAACATAAGCATAGGCTAGCTACCTAACGATATGGATATTACTTGTAACTTACGAATTGGTCTTTCGTTATTCGTATGCATTTATGGTCTACACAGGTGAGTGTAGACTGCCTTTGTGAACTCACCAGCTTTTGCTGACACTTGATTGTTGAATGCTTTTCAGGTTGCTTGGAGGATCATGGATGGCATGGGCGTTGGCAATACTTGTCTTTTGTAAAACCCTTTTGGAAATCGTTGTAAAACCGAGATACGATCTTACTAATGCATGCTTTGATCAATTGTAGAAAACACGGATGTAAATAAGAGATTTTGTATTGATCACTTGAAGATACAAACAAGTTATCTCTAGTTTCTCTCTCTAGAAAACACACAGAAAGTGTAGAATGACTCAGAGTGTTAAGCTATCATTCTAACACAACCTATTTATACTTAGTGACTAAACAGGTTGCGTACCAAATGGTACGGGCGTACCATTTGGTCCGGCGGACCATTTGGTCCGGCGCCAATGATATTGTCACTAAAAATCATACTAAGACACGCTCACATAGATACAATACACGAGACACATCATAGCATAGGTATATGCTCTAACAAACTCCCCCTTAACGTGTAGTGTATCTATTTTCTAACTAAACTCCAGTCTTCAATCTTCAACATTGCTGCATCCGATCTTCGACTTGAAATCTTGTCAGAAATAGAGCTTGCATGGCTGGATCACTCTTGAATCATCTTTAATCTTCAAGATCCACTTGTAAAAATAAAACATACTCCCCTTTCACCATGCTTGAGTCTTGACACATATAACCTGCAATTTCAGAAGACAAAAACGCGGTTTCCTTTTTCTTTTGAAAATTAATTTAATCTTGGCGCAAAACTTCTGTTTGAGAATCCAAGCTATAGATTTGAAATTTGATTTCGTATTACATGTTGATCGGTCGAAAACAAATAAGAAATAAAATCTTTTTGAATTTTTGAAATTTTATATCAAAACACACTGAAAATCTTTTTGGACTTTTCAGATATGAAACATAAATGTAATACAGAATCAAACACTATTTTTGTCTTTTGCGAGAAAGATCAAACACTATTTTTGTCTTTTGCGAGAAAGATCAAGATGTTGTCCACTTGGTCAAGCATTAGTATTTAATGTATATCACATCTGAATACTTTCTGATTTAATGTCGAGCCTACCAAGCACATCGAACAATGATCTTATGGCTTTTTCATCTAGTTTATCCATGAGCCAGACACGTAAGCCAATGTACTATCATTTCCCAATTATGTTGGATACAATTTCTCATTTTTCAATGTTTTTGTATTTTTCCATTTTTCTCCCCCTTAAAATGAAAACTCTATTTTTGGATTTTCATTTTAACACAAACAAAAACACAAAGACGCCATTTTTGGTTTTTCAATTTTCTCCCCCCTAAACTACATACGGAACGTAAAAAGAAAGAAAATTGACCTTTCGACATGGATACCTTTCAGGTTTAGCTTTCAGAAAAATTTCAGTTTTGAAATTTGATATCACATGTAATTTAAGTTAAAGCAGCAGAATACTCCTCTATCAGCAACTTTCAATCACCAATAGATCTTCTAGAAGTACCTGCACACTGGTTAAACATGTCAGTTTATAAATGACCCGAAGCGAATTGCTTCTGGTCGACCAGTGTCCTGTTTTCCTTTCGAAACCACTTTAGGTTTCCAGTGTTGTTGTGTTGGTAAATCAGTAGTTGATGAACCTGTCACAGTTGATTGTGACGAACAACCTACATATGGAACATTTTGAAAACGCGGAAGAAATCTTTCTTGGGTTTTGAAAAATGTAGATTGTGGGTATTCATCAAATACTCTGCCATGTTCATCAATGAATCGCTGTTTGGCAGCTTTACCAACAAATGGAACCTTTCCTTTTCTTGAACTAGAAGCAGTAGAAACCGGAAAATCTTATGCCATATGCCCTTTTTGTCGGTAATTATAACACAAACGATTATTGACATTTCGGCGTTTCGGAATCTGCAAAGCTTCACAAAAATATTCATCTCCAAAATGATCATAAAAGGAATCGAATACCTGATAGTGATGATCATGAACCCATTTCAAACTCGGGCTCTTTGGAGTAGAATTCGAATTTCCAGAAGAATATTTTGCTGTTTGTTTCTTTTTGGTCTTTGGAGCAGCATCAGTTTTGATAAAGACCTCAGCAACTTTCTGAGAATTCACACAGTGAAGTGGAAACTCCTTATCAGATAATATCTGATCTGAACCTTTGAGTTTATAGAATCTCTCAGGTTGAACTTTGTCAGCTTTAAACACATCCTTCTTGACTTGTTCAGATTGACTTTCTTCAAATGTTGTTGCTGTTGAACCTTTGAAACATTCACTTTAACGAGCATCAACTATCGTTTTAGCAATGTCAGTAGGTGAACTTGCATAATTCTCTTTGTCATCAGATGAAGAACTAGACACACCCTTTGGAGCTTCAGAAGTTGCAGCACTCTGGCCTTTGTTCTCTTTCCTTTCTTCAACAGATTTGGAACCAACAAACTTAGAATAATGATGAGTCTCAACCTTTTCTTTCAAATCATGAACGTCTTCTTTAAGACTTCCTGGTGGTGACACAGTTTTGTTAAACATCTTCTCAAAATTCTCATCCTTGGCCAGAAAACTTGTAAAAGATAGTGAGTTAGTAACATTGTTCAAAAGACGTTTTGAATCAATGACTTCAATCTTTAATTCAGAAATTTTTTGATAAGCTTCACCCAACTCTTTTTCTGTTGCAATGAGCTTCTTTGCCACTTTATTAGTTTCATACTTTTGCAATCTTAACTCATCTAATCCAGCCAACAATTCTTTCTCGAGTTTATCTTCATTTCTTTTCTGAATATCCAAATTTGCATTTTGCAACTTGTTCACTCTAACCAACTCCCTCTTCTCATCAAGTAACTTTTCCATATCAGTCTGATAAGATTGAATCTTAGTAGCTTGATCTTCAGAAAGTTGAGTAAGTGTATCAAGTCTGAACTTGGATTTGTCAAAAAGATTTTGAAAATCCTTTGCAGTATCCTCAACTTCATCTTTCCATTTCTTCACTTCTTTGACTAATCCAGCATTTTCCTCAGATAACGTTGTAATTTTTTGTTCAAACTCTTGTGTAACATTTTGAAATTTTAATTCATTCTCAACATTCTCTACTTGTAGATCGGAAATTTTTTCTTTCTGAGAAGAAAATTCTTGAATTAGATCTGCTAACTTTTGTTGTTCATTTACCAGTTCTTCTATCTTTCTTTTATTTTCATCAACCAACAACCCACTTTCCTTTATCAATCCTTCTATCTTTTTGTCTTTCTGAGAGCAAAACTCACAAACCGATTCATAGCCACTATTTCCAGAACCACTTATTTCAGATTCAGAATCAGTTACGTCTTCTTCATCATGACTATGAACAACTTGAGCAATCAGAGCACGAAATGCAGACTCATCACCTTCCTCAGCAGCCCAATCATAATCTATATACCAGGGTTTTGATTCAGAAGTAGTAGCAGTTAAAGCAAGGGGTGGAGAATCATCAGAAGTTCGTCCCTAATTATACTGGAGGCATTTGTTTTTTAACATTCACGAGCAAAATGTCCGAAATTAGAACATTTGAAGCATTTTGCTTTTGATTTATCTATTCCAACCTTGCCATCTGGATTTAAACTTTGAAATCCTGTCTTCTTTTTGAATCTTTTAACTCTTTGAGCTAACATTGCCAATTGCCAATTTATATCCATTTGCTCAAGATTATCAGGATCAATCTGATCAACATCTTCTTCAATCAGATTAGATGTTGTCAAACCACCATTCAACAATCCATAATATGAAGATAACAAGGCTGAGATTAATGCCAAGTGCTCATCCGGTGTTTTTGCTGAATATGAAGTCGGACTTGAATGATTTAGAATAGTGAAGTTACATCCTCTTGATGAATTTCCAGAATTTCCTGAACCATGACCAGCAACAAAAGGTGTTTGAGGTGGATTTAATGAATCAACACCAAATGATTTAGACTTTGCATTGATACTTGCAGAATTTTGACCATGATAGACTTCAGGATTTTGGAATTGAGCAGTTGATATGTTTGATGTCATCATTTCCATCTCTCTAGCATGAAGTTTCCTGGTCAAATCATGAAATGATAATGCAGAATATTCTTTATCATGAGTAAGCAATAATACATAGTTTTCCTTGTAATTACTTTTACTAAACGACAACCTTGTAAACTTTTAATGCTTCCGCTGATTTTGTGAAATGTAAACTCTGATGTATTAAATGTAATACATGACTGGTTTATCCTTTAACTATGGCTTGGTTGTAACTAAAGACTTGGATTCTGGTCTAGATCACACCCCACACGGTTATACTCCGTTAGTGGAAATTGGGGGTGTGACAGAACGCAACCGAAAGTTGTTTGCTTTTGAAAATGAAGCCAAAAGAGATCTCAAGCAAGCTCAAGATAATGTGCTATTCTGAAAGAATCAACACTTGGAGCAGAAGAAAAAACTTCAGGAGCAACTGACAAAATTGATTGAAGATACTAAGGACTAAAAATGTCGCATTAGAAAACATCAAGAAAGGTTCTTACTTTCTTCTTCCCCATTATTTTTAATATGTTTCATGTCGTTAATCATATATTACTCGCAATTTTATTTTCGAAAGTCGAATCCTCAAGGTCGGAAGTTACAAAGCTGGAAGAAACTATGAAAGCTCTAACAGAGGAGAGAGAGAGATTATTCAATCTGAAAATCTCTCTCTAAGGAACAAAGGAAAATGGCTAGTAGCAGAGGGCCTTGACCTCCTAGCCAAACACATCCATTTTGACATGATCCCCACTATTTTGGAAGTGAATAAAGCCGCTAGTGCATGTGGTTACAGTGAGGGAATTAAATGTGGGCTTTTTTCATGCTCCCACGGGCGAAACTGACATTACCGCCTTTTCAGCGTATGACAAGGATGCCAAAGAGAAGCTCGTGCAAAACCTGACCACCCTGAAGACCCATACTTTTGAAGTCCTTGAGAGGCTTGCTAAGTTGGACATTGTTGTTGTGGAAGTGATGAAAGAAATCTTGAAGCCCATTCCATCCACTAAACCTTCCACTTCCACCAACAAGCAGGTCCCCTCTTAGTTTGTGAAAATTCCTTTTCTTGAACTAGTACCACCAAAGTCCACTGATGCTGTGGCACTTTAAACAACTTACTCATATTTTCCAGTTTTTATGATATTACTACTTTTACCTTTCTGATCGTATATAATGAGTTCTGCATGTGATGCAGTTCCATTTGGTTTGAATGATACACTAATGCATATACTATCTACTTTTTTGATATTTGTATCATGTTTTTTAATCTCATACCTTGTTAGAAAATTCTTTATATCATGGTTCATATATGGCGAAGTCATTCATTTGATTTCTCAAGTGTTAACGATTGCACAATACACTTTTGCGATTGCAAAGCAGGGTATACATTTGCTGTTGCAAAGTGTGGACAAACTGCTGTATTCGTACATTCCTTTAGATTTTCCTTCTTTTTGTTTTTTTTTTGATAATTACAACATCTATAATTACTTTGTATTTTACTTTAATTTCTTTAGAAACATTATGAGTTCCTCTTCACAAGTAATTTGATTAACTTAAGTAGGACAAACATAAATCTTAAAGAAAGCTGTCACATGCGTTTCCCTCCTACAAGATGCGTCCATCTTATAAAATTTTTAACACCATTATGCCACACCACTTTAACAATTAATAATTTCTACTTTGAGTTTTTATCATTTCCTTATGGAAGTGGCCATTACATTTTTCCGTAAGGACTGGTTAAATTATTTTTCAAATAATAAACCCACAAGTCTACTTCACAACCGAAATCATTCAGCAACACTTGCGACCCTCGAGGAGCTTAATTGGGTGTTTACGATGC
Organism: Deinandra increscens subsp. villosa; assembly: GCA_039602395.1. Classification (NCBI taxonomy): domain Eukaryota; kingdom Viridiplantae; phylum Streptophyta; class Magnoliopsida; order Asterales; family Asteraceae; genus Deinandra; species Deinandra increscens. The sequence goes on from JBCNJP010000006.1 coordinate 33,149,769, forward strand.
ATACCGCAAGTAAGTTGGCCATCTCCGCTCCAGGCTTTTGTTAACATTTATTTTGTTAACAAGGTGTCCGACATGATCACCTCATCCTAACATGCACTCTTTACTTTTATGTGAGACATTTAGGGAAAAGATGAATACTTATACTCATCTTACGCCATAAGTAACCATGGATTTACAACATAATTCGTTTTTTTAACAGTGAATTTATAATTCCACTTGGGGAATTCGTAATGACTTTTATGCACCATAAATGAGAGCATATATTTCTCTCTTTTGTATAAGATATTTTCTTGTTATAATTGTATTCCCTTACGTAAAAGGCTTAACACTTGTTTAACAACCTTCGTAAGTATTTATTATTTTTAAGTATTATTATTCACGCATATGCAAATGCTAGAGTTTTTGACAAAACATTCACCAAACGAATTCGATTTCCACAGCCATTACAAAGTGTGTAATAAAGCCAAACTTTTATTCATCAAATCACTTATTTGAATATTTAAATACAACTTCCGTATTAAAGAAATATAAACACTCAATCTTCCATCTTTTTCCTTCACATGTAACATCTTCGTAGGTGAAATCCATTCCTTGCTCTTGCTAGTTCTGCCCCATCCAACCTTTCTATAATGTAGGACCCATTTCCTATTGCCTTTTTGACAACATACGGACCTTCCCACTTTGGGGCAATTTTTCCTTGCGGAAATGCTTTGCTAACTTCATTGTTTCTTAATACATACTCACCTTCCTTATATTGATAGACCTTTGAAAACGCTGGAGCAAAGGATCGGCTTAGTTCGACATCAATTTTATAATAGAAACGAGAACAATCGGTATAAATAACAATGCTCAATCTCTCATTAAAATCGTAACAGATTACAGAGAGAATCAGAACACAAAACACACAGTTGCTAAACACTCGCTCAAAACTCTACTCAAAAACTAGTTACAAAAGACATAACTACAACCTATATATAGACATCGGCCGGCCGAACTCCTAGGCTTGTCCGAACCTCAGGTTCGAACAAGGTTCGGCTGGGGTTTGGCCAGAGTTCGGCCAACAGCAAATTAGGTTGTAATCTTAAAGTCTTCAACTCTTTGTCTGATCCAGCTCGTTGCCACATAATGTATCAACAAAATCCCCCTTGGCAACAGCTGGACCATTCTTTATCAGCCTTGTACTTCAGCAACCTCATCTTCATTTCAGACCGTCTTATGATTATGCCCGGCATAGACGTTAAACGCAAAACAAATCCTTATCACCCTCTGGAACTGCAATGCCTGCTCCATATAATCAGGATGATACAGGATTGGATTGTAATAAAGCTCACCTATATCAGCCTTGGACAGATTGATCAGCCATATCGGATCATAAATCTTCACAACTCGGTTCTGTTCTTTTAGCATAATCACAGCCTCACCAGTCTTCTCATTATAGTACCACCACCTCAAATCCTTGATGAAATCAAGATCCATTTTCATTAGTGGTATCTTCTTCATTACATCAGGTTTCTTCTTGAAAGCTAGGATTATCAGCTTCTTTCCAGTTCTTGCATGAATCCTTGTTCGAGATGGACACCTTTTGGGTTTCTGAGGATTGAAAAATTGAAATCCTTCATGGCATTCTTTCTCAATAGTCTTCTTGAAGTAAAAACCCTTCCAATCAGTGCCATAATTGCAGAAAGGCTTTCTGGTCAGTTCACGAATATCCCAAACTGGCAGACTGCTAAAATCACTAGCACATTTGAAGTACTGGACTGTGTGTTGACGCTTAATCCCGTAGCACTTCAAACTGTCAGAATACATCCAGCTGATTATAGCACCTGAAGCTTGACCCTTGAATTTAACAAACGATCTCTGCTCAATTGGCTTCACAGGAGGAACAATGTTGGCATGAAACGTCTTCATAAATTCATCAAATGCCCAACGTTGTTCTTGTTCTTTGACCTCTTTAGCAACCAGATCTTAAGGATTTTCTGCTTCTTTCTTCTTTAATATTTGAGTTAATATTTCTTCAGCCTCAACACCTTTTTCATTAGGAAACACTTCAAACTCTTCACCAGACTGATTGTTGTTGAAATTTGAGTATAAGTCTGGATATTCTTCTTCAGTAATATCTTCTATCTCAACTTCCTCCTCAAATATATCTTCAACATCTTCATCCGATTCTTTGTCAGATAATTCATATTTCCTTGGTGCTGATTCAGAAGATTTTTTCATTTCTTCATCATTCAGATCAAACACAGCTTGCAAATGTTCTGCCGTCAGATCACCAACAAATTCACCCTCTTCTAGTGTCTGCAACATCTGTTCGAATTCACCCAGAATCGTTGCCGCTTAAGTAGATGGAATTGAAGTAATCGGCACTACTTCTCGAGAATCTTTCCCTTGGGAAGTAGATGTCCCAGCACCCAAACCAGTGGTTCCGGTCAGGCTTGATCCTCCACCAACATTCCCTTCAGGATCATCTTGGTCGGGATCATCATTTAGATATCTCATCATCGGATCTTCATTACAACTCGAACTATCTCCAATCTCCCCCTGAGCTTTAAATTTCTTCATCAAGAACTTTATTTGCTCATCCATTTCAAGAAGCAATTTGCTCTGAGTCTGACTAGATCTGCTCAACCGCAGAATCTCTTGATCTTTGGCTACGTCCCGACTCTGCAAGACAGTGATCTGTTGACTTTGAGATTGATTTTGCGCTCGTAATTCATCATTACTTGTGCGAAGCTCAGTAATCTGGCTTATGAGAACGACATAGAGCCCTGTTCAAAGTTGAAGTTAACCTCTGGTGTAGAATGCGAAGACGCTGCGGCGGCTGTTGCTGTCAAGAACACCGGAGTTGTGGGAGTTGAACCCATCGGCTGATTCATAAACCGCGCACCAGCACTTGCTGAAGGTGCTATGCTTACAGTTGTTGATCTGTTGGCATTCATCAGATCTTGCAAGAAGTCATACTGAACATCAGACACCGAAGTCTGAACAGTTGTAGACACATCTGGCAGAGACTTTGCTGGACTGGTTGATGAAGATACACTGGAACGAGGCTTTAGTATAAACTGTGATGCTTTTTGCCTTTTACCTCTTCCACCAGCAATTGACTTCTTCCTCTTTTGTAAAGAACGAGAAGCTTTCTACTTTCCTTTGCCATGAACTACATCGGTGTCAGGAGCATAATCTTCATCAGACTCAGATGAGACTACATCATCGTACACACGATCCTTGTAGCGATCGTTGCTCTTGTTAAGGCTGATTCGGTACGCGAAATGTTCATCGCTACCTTTTCTGAGCTTTACATATTTTGAGTTGATCAAGACATGCACAAACAGATTGTTTGTGTCAGACAAGTCTTCGGAGTCAGCCCCAACGTCCATAAACTCCTCATCATCATCAGATTCATCTTCCAGGGTATTCACCGCAGGTGTCTCAGTCACACTGACAGCTACAGGAACTTCCTGTGCTGAGACCACCGGTTCAGAAATTGGCGGTTGAGAGACAACAGGTTCAGGCACCGGATTTACTGGTTCCTGTACTACTGGAATTTGTCTTTTAGGTCTTTTCACCCTTCCTTGTTGTGGAATTTGATTTTGTTCCACAATCCAGCTGTAATCAAGTTCCTCTGAATCACTACCTTATTCATGACGAGGTGCACCTTGTGCTGGTGCCACGTAATCAGCATTTACTAAATGGCCAATCAAGCGCTTTAATTTCGGCTGAAATTCCGGTGCTTTCTTTTGATAAGACGCCAGAGCACCCACACTTGCTTCTGTCATGTGTTTCAGTTCCATTTTCTGTGTTTCAAGCTTCACCAAATCAGGATACCGATCATTAAGGATTATCTGAAGAAATCTTGGATAGATAGCTACTTTCTTTTGCCTTAGAGTTAGGTTATCTCTCATGTAATGAAAGATCAACCCAGCAACATTATATGGTCGGTTCATCATCAAAGACAACATTGTTTGTTGAACTTAATCGTGCCCAAATATTCTGTGCTCTAGTCATACCAACAACACATGCACCAAGTATTTGTATAGAACGCTCAACGAAGATTTGTAGACCCATTCTTTACTTGGATCATCGGTGTACCAAATTCACTTCAGGAGGAAATTCCAAAGGTGTAGTTGTTGTATCAGTTTCCAAATTCAAAACCCTGCGAATATCCGCTTCAGTGACTTCAACTGGTCTACCCTGAACGGTTGTAGCAATTCTGATTGGAGCATCAGTAATCGTCCGCACAGTACTCCAGAACTCCAGAATAATATCACGATATACATCACAAGATTGAGTGATAGCATAGTGAATCCTTGTTCGCTTCAAAAACTCAAAAATCCCGGATCCGCCAAATTAATCAAGCTTGCCTCGTGCAACACCAATATGTGCACAGATGTTGTGTTTGTCACTGATCTTTAGTTCGTTTGCCATATCTGAAAACACATAAGATAAAACATTCATTAAATTCCATGTTATTAACATATATAATCACCGATTTCGTCCGTTCGTTGTCATTTGCTTAAACGAACAACTTTTTGATCAAAAAAGTTAACCCGTCGAACTCCGTCCGAGCCTCGTTCGAACTCCAAGTTCGGAGTGTGTCGTCCGAGCCTCGACCGAACTCCAAGCTCTGAGTGTCCAAACTTTAAGTTTGGAGCCTGACGAACTCCGAAGAATTTAAATTTTAAAATCAGTGAAATCGACCAAATCAACCAACAAAAATTGACACACTTGGTCGGTTTTTGATTACAAACAGAGAGGAACCAATTTTATCTTCTAAAAACAAGTTTGAGGTAGTTTATTTTCAGATCTAGAAACACTAGAAACAGTCCGAACGATTTTTCTAACAAAAATCCTACAACCAGTGATTAAAAACAAAATCTAACCAGACCATCGTACTCGGTATCATTAAACCTACCTAGAACCAGTCTCTAAATGTCCAAACAAGTCGTAAATCGAAAATTTGAAATTTGGGCAGCAGTTCGGTGCAAGTTCGGAGTAAACAGAGAAACCTCAAGTTTGGACTATTTATAGCCTCGAGATGTTCGGACCTTCAAACACCCTCCGAACTCCTCCTTCGGACCAACATTCCCACCGAACTCTCTCCGAACCTTACCTTCGGCGCCTCCAAACCTTGTCCGAATTTGGACTTCGGACCCTCCGAACTCCTGGTTCGGACGTCCGAACTTCAGGTTTGGACAATTTCAAAAACTTTCAAATTAAACCCCTGATTTTGATAAATCTTCAAATTAAACCCCGAAAGTTTAAATTTTTTCAATTTACTTCAAACTTTGTTCAATTCAATGATGAATTTTATGAAAACAAATCCGTTTGGTTGCTTCCGGCATAATTTTGAATTTTTCACTAACGGTTGATCGAAAATAAATAGAATCAAAATCTTTTTTATTTTAATAAAATTTTCAAACACACCAAAAATCTTTTTGAATTTTTACAAAATTATACTAAAATACGCCTAAAATCTTTTTGTAATTTTCAGATATTCTAGCAATAAACCAAACAGAAATGAAATAACCGAATTAAAGACTAATATAACTTAAGTGTTTTTGCGAGAAAGATCTTGACGCGAGATCATATCAGCTAATGTGCATCCGACACACTTCAATTTCATTTTTAATCAGCATGCAAGTCAAGCTGGCAGCAAATACAACTTTTCAGTTTATTTCAGTTTGGGCAGATAAATTATTACAGCTTTCTGATATGTTAAGGTATGATTTAGCATGCATTGATAATATGATAGCCCACACAATCAGAAATACCGGTAATCTGGCTTACTCTATTTTTGTTTTTTACAGAATCTGATGTCCACCGAGATTTATCGTCCATGGTGTTTCATGCAAAAATAAAGTAGAACCCTAAACAAACAACAATTAGGTCGGCCGGTAGGCACGCAGAGAAAGTCCGATTGTTTAGGAAAATAAAAAAATAGAAAATAAAGCAGAAATTGTATAACCTAACAACAATCAGGTCGGTGCTCCCGCACACGCAAAGAAAGTCCGATGAGTTATACGAAACACCAAAGAAAATAAAGCAGAACGTCAAACGAACACCAATCAGGTCGATCTTTCGATACGCAGAGAAAGGCCGATCGTTTGACAAAATAAAGAAAATCAAACAAGTTTAAATATTTGCAAAATGAAAGCATGTATACACCAGAACATCTCTTATTCTGTTTTTGCTTTTTCGTTTTATTTAATGCCAAGATCACACAGCATCCGTCATGATGTGCCTCACACTTAATCAAGCAGATTTTTATGTTTATATCATACTAGCATATATCAGATTTGCCCTTACGCATTTAACTAACCAAACAATTACCTACAGCCTTTCATTTTTACTTTATCCGTGGTAGATAATACATGCTGATGTAATATCACTTCTCGCTTGGTCGGATCAATTTCTCAAGTTTTTGTTTTTCCATTTTTTATGCTTTTTGCATTTTTCCATTTTTTTATATTTTCTGATTTTCTCCCCCTAAAATACAAAACACTCTATTTTTGGATTTTTGATAACAAGAAAAGAAAAACAGACAACAAAAGTAAAAATGATCAACCAAAAGTTACTCAACAGGTAACTTTTGTATGCCGTTGATCTGCAAAAGATAACGAAAGCGGGTTTTGTCAAAAGCTTTCGTAAAAAGATCCGCTTTTTGAAAGTCAGTATGGATCTTTTGCAGATCAATCAAGTGTTTTTCAAAATAATCACGTATGAAGGGATATCGGATGTCAATATGTTTTGTTTTAGAGTGGTGAACGGGGTTCTTAGTTATGCATATGGCAGCCGAGTTATCTATATATACGGGAGTAGTAAGAAACTTCAAACCGTAATCCCGCATCTGCTGTTGTATCCATAAAACATGAGAACAACAACTCGCAGCTGCTATATATTCAGATTCAGCCGTGGATGTAGCAACGGAAGTCTGCTTCTTACACTGCCATGATACTAACCGGTCGCCTAGAAACTGACATTCGGTTATGGTTGACTTAAAGTTGATCTTGCAACCATCGTAGTCTGAATCCGTATAGGCAGACAGGTTAAACTTATCATCATGAGGATACCAGATCCCGAGATCTGAGTTACCCTTCAGATAAGCTAGAATCCTCTTGATTGCTTCCATGTGAGAAACTCGAGGTGCTGCTTGGTACCTGGCACACAAACATACAGCAAACATAATATCAGGTCGACTAGTTGTAAGATACATTAATGAACCTATCATTGCCCTATACCGAGTGACATCTACTATTTCACCCTATTCGTCAGGACAAAGGCCATGCGACAACTGAATTGGAGTTCCAGGAATGCGAACATCTTCAACTTTGAATCGACTCAGAACATCTTTCACATACTTCGTCTGATGTATGAAGATTCCTTTGGTGCTGATTCAGAAGCTTTTCTCATTTCTTCATCATTCAGATTAAACACATCTTGCAACAGTTCTGTCGTCAGATCACCAACAATCTAAAAGGTATTTCACCATTACTAGCTTTTGGCATGGTCCTATGTGCCTATAGGACATGCGGCAATCCGTCGGTCCAACTCCCATAAAATTTTTGCAGCCTCGTTTTGAATCCTTTAACTATGCTCCTGTTAGCCGTATCACTTGTCCGTTTGCTTGTGGATGTGCGACAGAGGTAAATATCTGATTAATTTGTAATTCTTTACACCATTCGCTAAATGGATTTCCAGCGAATTGATGGCCGTTATCGGTAATGATATACAACGAAAGACCGAATCTACAAACGATGTGCTCCCAAACGAATTTCTTCACTTGCTTCCCTGATATTACTACAAGCGGCTTTGCCTCGACCCATTTGGTGAAGTAATCAATGGCACCCAGGAGAAATTTCACTCCTCCACTTGCAGTTGGCAAAGGACCAACTATGTCCATCCCCCACTTCTGGAATGGCCACGCCGATGTTACGGGTATTACCTCATTTTTGGCACGCATGCTAACGGGTGCATGTGCCTGACACGCCTGGCACTTTTGAAGCTCTTCACATGTGCTTTTATACATTCCCGGCCAGTAATACCCTAGACTCATTATTTTTGCCACAATCATCTTCGATCAGGGGTGGTTTTGGGGTGGCGCACCATCAGCCACCGCGTCGGGCCCAAATTTGATTTTGTACTACTGGAATTTGTCTTTTAGGTCTTTTCGCCCGATCAGGGGTGGTTCCTGTACTACTGGAATTTTTCTTTTAGGTCTTTTCACCCTTCCTTATTGTGGAATTTGATTTTGTTCCACAATCCAGCTGTAATCAAGTTCCTCTGAATCACTATCTATAATTCATTAATATATATATTGGAGACAGAAATGGGTAGTGTTGAATTTTTAAGAGTGTACAATAGAATTAAGGATGATATAAACGTACTTAGGAGCATATAGAAAGTATCTTGCATCAACCTTTTTAAAATTGGTGGTATCCAAACCCAATTTACTTTTGTGAGGAGCCCATCTAGACCCTTAAATCAAACCCATTTTGGTACTTACATACATCAAACGATGAATGTTCATCAGGAAACTCAAAATTAAGAGTCTTCTTCCTCTTCCCTTTTTATCTTTAAAATCCAGTCCTACCATAATCAGATAAACGCCAAGGGCATTCTCCTAATCTTCTTCTATGTAGAGAAATCAGACATTTAAATTTTGAAAATTAAAACTCACCCGTACCTCTCTCTTTCTCTCATACAACCAAAAATCTAGATATGAGAGGAGCAATTGGGACGTGCTTCAATTTTGAATCCGTTGTTCCATCATTGCGATTTCTTCTCATTCGGTTTCGTTTAAGGTAATTATATCTAGGGTTTACCGTGGTTCTTATTTGAGAAATTGGGTTGTTGATTTCGCAAAATGTTGATGATTAAAAGAACATTATGCTTTGGCTAAGAGTACAACCATCAAGGGTAGACAATCCCTACAACGGTTCATTTTCATTTTCTTTCTTGCAGGTTTCGAATTCTAGGTTTTTGATTTGGGTTTTGGGCAATTTTGGTCCTAACTAAACCCTAACTTCAAATGTATTACACAGGTGTTGCACACTGGGATTTCTTCATGTGGGTTTGTTGATTCTAGATTGTAAGTTGTGCTTTCCTGATTGCAAGTTCTTTGTTGTTTGTCACCACCGGTTATAGATAATACATTATATTATTAATGTTATATCGTAAAGGCTAAAACTGAGGATTTTGACTCCATAAGTCAAACTTCTATGACCAAACTAATAAACTAAATTTGTTGTTCTCTATCTATATTGAGCTAAAATTGTTACGAGCTCTTGAAATTAAGCATTTTAATTTCTTAATAAATTATGAGTGTTTGTAAGACTTCACCTTCTAAACTATTAGAATTTATTGCTATTTTGTTTTTTAGATGAACATTAGTTCTAGCACGTTGATCAAAAATGAGTTTGTATGCTTCTATGTTAAGTTTGCTCAAAATTGGGTCAAATTGGATATATATTACTTCAGATTCGAGTAGTAGCTTTGTTGACAAGCATAAGGAAGATTGCTTATTCAGTTATTTGTTTGGTTTTCAGGATTTCCCACCTTTTGGTTTGTCAGTTCTCATATTGGTGTGAAAGATCCAAACTTATATTGGAATATCTTATCATTCGATTAAGATTCCGGTGCAATGCACGTGTGAGGTACATTTCTGATTGTGTCATCATTCAAACCTTGCTTATCTTGATTGCCTATGGTTTTATCATATGTGATGCTGCTGCATTTGCAGATTATAAAGGTGTTTAGTTAAAAGATTGGTAAAAGAATGTTTTTTTATTTACCTTCTTGGTATAGTAGGGTTCTCTACATTTTATTATTAGTTTGAAAGTATTAAATTGCTTGGAATATAAATTAACAAAATGGCAATTTGGATTTTGTTTGGCTCTGTTAATTTATATCTAGAAACCCCCCTGTAATGTTTGACTTACTTTTTTCTTAATGTTTATAGGTGTAAGCTGCATGTGCTCCCCCTCTCAAATGCAGGTTAATTTCCTTCTCTAATTCATGTCTCTGCAACCTCAATCTGCTTCTGTGTGTCCTATGTCTTGCTCCTTACTTGATTTTTGTATTTGCAAGTTTGTTAGGTATATAATTATCACATGCTTACAACATCAGTTAGCTCCTACTTATATATCTAGGAGGTTGTTTTCATGAAACATATTTTAGGGTGACATTCAATGTGTTTAACCTGTTTGATTTATGTAACCTTTTCATGTTTTTGTTATTTTCTTGGTTTAGCCAATTTGACGTGTTTGAGACAAAAAAACAACCGAGATCTATCAATTCATAAGTTAACGTGTCTAATTGGGCATCTGTACATGTTCCTATTTATGCTCTTTTAATATCTTATAAAGTTTTTATATATTTAATTTATAAGTTTATTATAGGTTGGAGAAGAGAAGCTTGCAATAAATACTGGGTGAAGAGCACTGTAGCACCCTAATTCTAACCCTGTTGTCCATGATTAGTTTTTATCAGTGGTTCTTGCAGAGGTAATAAAAAGCAGAAAGTGAGCCGTATTTTTCTTTCGATTGTTTTATTATTTTATTTTTATTATAGGTGCTTTCTTGAAGTGTGTTATAGAAAAAGTGAACTTTGTGAAGGAATGCTAATGGTGTTTGAAGCACTCAAAGCAAAGTGGGTGTTTGAATATCTACACAAAGCATTTGGTTTCTTAATGTTTTTTTGCTTCTCTATACCACTTATGTCAGCAAGATGTATTCGTCGGATTAGCAATGCCTAGTACTTCTAGATTGACTATTAGGTGTCTTAATGAGGTTTCTTATTTGAGTGAAACTTAAACTTACCTATTCACTGGTTACTTTCTTAGATTGACTATTATTAAGAGTTAATAGATTCTGCAGGTTATACACCAAAATATAACCCT
>JBCNJP010000006.1:33161165-33178665 GCA_039602395.1 Deinandra increscens subsp. villosa
AGATATTTATGTTTTAATTCCGCTGCGTAACTTTTGAAACTGTTTGAAATGAATGTTTTTGGACTTTACTCTGATTCGTTTAGTATTTGTATCTAATGGTTGTGGTCCTGGTTTGCTCGCACCCCCTAACGGTATAAACTCCGTTAGTGGTTAATTTGGGGGTGTGACATAAAAGATTTCTTGATTAAGTGTGTGCATTGATTGGAAAAGATGTAGTTTTGTAGAAACTCAAATCTTTAATAGAAATGGCAAATTGAGTAATGGGTCAAAACGGTAATGATTTCTAGGTGTCAAAACGGGTAGGTCAGGTTGACCCAAAATACCTATCATCCAGATTTAATCTATTTATTACATGATTTACAATATGTCACTTTGATAAAGCGATTTATGGGTTTATGGGTATGTTATATACTTATATGCATTAAAAAATAAAAATCTTTAGGAAGCTTTCCACCTATTAAACCCACTTGACCCGTTCTGTTCTTTAATTGTTTTCTTGTTCCACACAATATACCCATCACATGAATTTTGACCCGATTACTTGAAAAGGGAGAAATCTATCAATGTGGGTTACATTTTATCTCTAGCAGGTTTAAACATGTGAAAGTCGCCCAAAGAGCATTCAAATACTTACAACACCCTAATTGCTTTATTGAAAAACAAATTATGAATAAAATTATGTTGTTTATTCTAACTGACCTGACCCATTTTTAAAAAGTTACCCATGGCAGAATGCCACCTGATCACCAGTCTATGTTTCCACCTCTACATTCTTCAGTTTGGTTTGGTTTGTTCATATGAATAAAAAAGGTCTTTCATTAAATATTCAGTTTGTAATGAATCTAAGAGCAGAAATAAACAACTCAATTGCTCAACTAAACCGAAAACCAAAAAAAATTAATGGGGCAACCTAAACAAGAAGATTGTGTTTGGCTGCTATTTCCCTGAATATGAAGGCAGATGCAGCATTAGTAGTGTATCGTTGGTTTGCATTGTGTTTAATCACAAGCCCGGAATGTAACTTTGGTTGATGATTCTCTTCATGTTTGTCTTGAAAAGAAAATGAGACATGACATCTGAGCTTTGTATAAAAAGAATATTAAATACTGAAAACTTGGGTACTAATGTAAATTCATTTCACTCGGAAATTCATTGTAAATACCTTCCCTAGCGGTCTAGCTTGATTCAGAAAATCATTATAAAAAATTTACTCTCCATAGCATAGCAGTATCATCTATAAAAAAATTACAAAAAATAAGTTAGAACTTGCATATCTATGGCTAATATTTAACTGAAATGGGAAAGTAACAGGATGATCAGGTTTGGAGGTCAATGTATCACAGTTACCATTTTTATGAAGGAATATAAGAGATGGATGAGTGTTGACTAGAATTCATGAGTTTAGCATTACTAAAAATGACTACACCATGGAGAATCCTGAATTTGACGTCCCATTCAGGTTCACTCTTTATTTCTGAACAACTGCAGGGTTATATTTTGGTGTATAACCTGCAGAATCTATTAACTCTTAATAATAGTCAATTTAAGAAAGTAACCAGTGAATAGGTAAGTTTAAGTTTCACTCAAATAAGAAACCTCATTAAGACACCTAATAGTCAATCTAGAAGTACTAGGCATTGCTAATCCGACGAATACATCTTGCTGACATAAGTGGTATAGAGAAGCAAAAAAACATTAAGAAACCAAATGCTTTGTGTAGATATTCAAACACCCACTTTGCTTTGAGTGCTTCAAACACCATTAGCATTCCTTCACAAAGTTCACTTTTTCTATAACACACTTCAAGAAAGCACCTATAATAAAAATAAAATAATAAAACAATCGAAAGAAAAATACGGCTCACTTTCTGCTTTTTATTACCTCTGCAAGAACCACTGATAAAAACTAATCATGGACAACAGGGTTAGAATTAGGGTGCTACAGTGCTCTTCACCCAGTATTTATTGCAAGCTTCTCTTCTCCAACCTATAATAAACTTATAAATTAAATATATAAAAACTTTATAAGATATTAAAAGAGCATAAATAGGAACATGTACAGATGCCCAATTAGACACGTTAACTTATGAATTGATAGATCTCGGTTGTTTTTTTGTCTCAAACACGTCAAATTGGCTAAACCAAGAAAATAACAAAAACATGAAAAGGTTACATAAATCAAACAGGTTAAACACATTGAATGTCACCCTAAAATATGTTTCATGAAAACAACCTCCTAGATATATAAGTAGGAGCTAACTGATGTTGTAAGCATGTGATAATTATATACCTAACAAACTTGCAAATACAAAAATCAAGTAAGGAGCAAGACATAGGACACACAGAAGCAGATTGAGGTTGCAGAGACATGAATTAGAGAAGGAAATTAACCTGCATTTGAGAGGGGGAGCACATGCAGCTTACACCTATAAACATTAAGAAAAAAGTAAGTCAAACATTACAGGGGGGTTTCTAGATATAAATTAACAGAGCCAAACAAAATCCAAATTGCCATTTTGTTAATTTATATTCCAAGCAATTTAATACTTTCAAACTAATAATAAAATGTAGAGAACCCTACTATACCAAGAAGGTAAATAAAAAAACATTCTTTTACCAATCTTTTAACTAAACACCTTTATAATCTGCAAATGCAGCAGCATCACATATGATAAAACCATAGGCAATCAAGATAAGCAAGGTTTGAATGATGACACAATCAGAAATGTACCTCACACGTGCATTGCACCGGAATCTTAATCGAATGATAAGATATTCCAATATAAGTTTGGATCTTTCACACCAATATGAGAACTGACAAACCAAAAGGTGGGAAATCCTGAAAACCAAACAAATAACTGAATAAGCAATCTTCCTTATGCTTGTCAACAAAGCTACTACTCGAATCTGAAGTAATATATATCCAATTTGACCCAATTTTGAGCAAACTTAACATAGAAGCATACAAACTCATTTTTGATCAACGTGCTAGAACTAATGTTCATCTAAAAAACAAAATAGCAATAAATTCTAATAGTTTAGAAGGTGAAGTCTTACAAACACTCATAATTTATTAAGAAATTAAAATGCTTAATTTCAAGAGCTCGTAACAATTTTAGCTCAATATAGATAGAGAACAACAAATTTAGTTTATTAGTTTGGTCATAGAAGTTTGACTTATGGAGTCAAAATCCTCAGTTTTAGCCTTTACGATATAACATTAATAATATAATGTATTATCTATAACCGGTGGTGACAAACAACAAAGAACTTGCAATCAGGAAAGCACAACTTACAATCTAGAATCAACAAACCCACATGAAGAAATCCCAGTGTGCAACACCTGTGTAATACATTTGAAGTTAGGGTTTAGTTAGGACCAAAATTGCCCAAAACCCAAATCAAAAACCTAGAATTCGAAACCTGCAAGAAAGAAAATGAAAATGAACCGTTGTAGGGATTGTCTACCCTTGATGGTTGTACTCTTAGCCAAAGCATAATGTTCTTTTAATCATCAACATTTTGCGAAATCAACAACCCAATTTCTCAAATAAGAACCACGGTAAACCCTAGATATAATTACCTTAAACGAAACCGAATGAGAAGAAATCGCAATGATGGAACAACGGATTCAAAATTGAAGCACGTCCCAATTGCTCCTCTCATATCTAGATTTTTGGTTGTATGAGAGAAAGAGAGAGGTACGGGTGAGTTTTAATTTTCAAAATTTAAATGTCTGATTTCTCTACATAGAAGAAGATTAGGAGAATGCCCTTGGCGTTTATCTGATTATGGTAGGACTGGATTTTAAAGATAAAAAGGGAAGAGGAAGAAGACTCTTAATTTTGAGTTTCCTGATGAACATTCATCGTTTGATGTATGTAAGTACCAAAATGGGTTTGATTTAAGGGTCTAGATGGGCTCCTCACAAAAGTAAATTGGGTTTGGATACCACCAATTTTAAAAAGGTTGATGCAAGATACTTTCTATATGCTCCTAAGTACGTTTATATCATCCTTAATTCTATTGTACACTCTTAAAAATTCAACACTACCCATTTCTGTCTCCAATATATATATTAATGAATTATAGATAGTGATTCAGAGGAACTTGATTACAGCTGGATTGTGGAACAAAATCAAATTCCACAATAAGGAAGGGTGAAAAGACCTAAAAGAAAAATTCCAGTAGTACAGGAACCACCCCTGATCGGGCGAAAAGACCTAAAAGACAAATTCCAGTAGTACAAAATCAAATTTGGGCCCGACGCGGTGGCTGATGGTGCGCCACCCCAAAACCACCCCTGATCGAAGATGGTTGTGGCAAAAATAATGAGTCTAGGGTATTACTGGCCGGGAATGTATAAAAGCACATGTGAAGAGCTTCAAAAGTGCCAGGCGTGTCAGGCACATGCACCCGTTAGCATGCGAGCCAAAAATGAGGTAATACCCGTAACATCGGCGTGGCCATTCCAGAAGTGGGGGATGGACATAGTTGGTCCTTTGCCAACTGCAAGTGGAGGAGTGAAATTTCTCCTGGGTGCCATTGATTACTTCACCAAATGGGTCGAGGCAAAGCCGCTTGTAGTAATATCAGGGAAGCAAGTGAAGAAATTCGTTTGGGAGCACATCGTTTGTAGATTCGGTCTTTCGTTGTATATCATTACCGATAACGGCCATCAATTCGCTGGAAATCCATTTAGCGAATGGTGTAAAGAATTACAAATTAATCAGATATTTACCTCTGTCGCACATCCACAAGCAAACGGACAAGTGATACGGCTAACAGGAGCATAGTTAAAGGATTCAAAACGAGGCTGCAAAAATTTTATGGGAGTTGGACCGACGGATTGCCGCATGTCCTATAGGCACATAGGACCATGCCAAAAGCTAGTAATGGTGAAATACCTTTTAGATTGTTGGTGATCTGACGACAGAACTGTTGCAAGATGTGTTTAATCTGAATGATGAAGAAATGAGAAAAGCTTCTGAATCAGCACCAAAGGAATCTTCATACATCAGACGAAGTATGTGAAAGATGTTCTGAGTCGATTCAAAGTTGAAGATGTTCGCATTCCTGGAACTCCAATTCAGTTGTCGCATGGCCTTTGTCCTGACGAATAGGGTGAAATAGTAGATGTCACTCGGTATAGGGCAATGATAGGTTCATTAATGTATCTTACAACTAGTCGACCTGATATTATGTTTGCTGTATGTTTGTGTGCCAGGTACCAAGCAGCACCTCGAGTTTCTCACATGGAAGCAATCAAGAGGATTCTAGCTTATCTGAAGGGTAACTCAGATCTCGGGATCTGGTATCCTCATGATGATAAGTTTAACCTGTCTGCCTATACGGATTCAGACTACGATGGTTGCAAGATCAACTTTAAGTCAACCATAACCGAATGTCAGTTTCTAGGCGACCGGTTAGTATCATGGCAGTGTAAGAAGCAGACTTTCGTTGCTACATCCACAGCTGAATCTGAATATATAGCAGCTGCGAGTTGTTGTTCTCATGTTTTATGGATACAACAGCAGATGCGGGATCACGGTTTGAAGTTTCTTACTACTCCCGTATATATAGATAACTCGGCTGCCATATGCATAACTAAGAACCCCGTTCACCACTCTAAAACAAAACATATTGACATCCGATATCCCTTCATACGTGATTGTTTTGAAAAACACTTGATTGATCTGCAAAAGATCCATACTGACTTTCAAAAAGCGGATCTTTTTACGAAAGCTTTTGACAAAACCCGCTTTCGTTATCTTTTGCAGATCAACGACATACAAAAGTTACCTGTTGAGTAACTTTTGGTTGATCATTTTTACTTTTGTTGTCTGTTTTTCTTTTCTTGTTATCAAAAATCCAAAAATAGAGTGTTTTGTATTTTAGGGGGAGAAAATCAGAAAATATAAAAAAATGGAAAAATGCAAAAAGCATAAAAAATGGAAAAACAAAAACTTGAGAAATTGATCCGACCAAGCGAGAAGTGATATTACATCAGCATGTATTATCTACCACGGATAAAGTAAAAATGAAAGGTTGTAGGTAATTGTTTGGTTAGTTAAATGCGTAAGGGCAAATCTGATATATGCTAGTATGATAAAACATAAAAATCTGCTTGATTAAGTGTGAGGCACATCACGACGGATGCTGTGTGATCTTGGCATTAAATAAAACGAAAAAGCAAAAACAGAATAAGAGATGTTCTGGTGTATACATGCTTTCATTTTGCAAATATTTAAACTTGTTTGATTTTCTTTATTTTGTCAAACGATCGGCCTTTCTCTGCGTATCGAAAGATCGACCTGATTGGTGTTCGTTTGACGTTCTGCTTTATTTTCTTTGGTGTTTCGTATAACTCATCGGACTTTCTTTGCGTGTGCGGGAGCACCGACCTGATTGTTGTTAGGTTATACAATTTCTGCTTTATTTTCTATTTTTTTATTTTCCTAAACAATCGGACTTTCTCTGCGTGCCTACCGGCCGACCTAATTGTTGTTTGTTTAGGGTTCTACTTTATTTTTGCATGAAACACCATGGACGATAAATCTCGGTGGACATCAGATTCTGTAAAAAACAAAAATAGAGTAAGCCAGATTACCGGTATTTCTGATTGTGTGGGCTATCATATTATCAATGCATGCTAAATCATACCTTAACATATCAGAAAGCTGTAATAATTTATCTGCCCAAACTGAAATAAACTGAAAAGTTGTATTTGCTGCCAGCTTGACTTGCATGCTGATTAAAAATGAAATTGAAGTGTGTCGGATGCACATTAGCTGATATGATCTCGCGTCAAGATCTTTCTCGCAAAAACACTTAAGTTATATTAGTCTTTAATTCGGTTATTTCATTTCTGTTTGGTTTATTGCTAGAATATCTGAAAATTACAAAAAGATTTTAGGCGTATTTTAGTATAATTTTGTAAAAATTCAAAAAGATTTTTGGTGTGTTTGAAAATTTTATTAAAATAAAAAAGATTTTGATTCTATTTATTTTCGATCAACCGTTAGTGAAAAATTCAAAATTATGCCGGAAGCAACCAAACGGATTTGTTTTCATAAAATTCATCATTGAATTGAACAAAGTTTGAAGTAAATTGAAAAAATTTAAACTTTCAGGGTTTAATTTGAAGATTTATCAAAATCAGGGGTTTAATTTGAAAGTTTTTGAAATTGTCCAAACCTGAAGTTCGGACGTCCGAACCAGGAGTTCGGAGGGTCCGAAGTCCAAATTCGGACAAGGTTTGGAGGCGCCGAAGGTAAGGTTCGGAGAGAGTTCGGTGGGAATGTTGGTCCGAAGGAGGAGTTCGGAGGGTGTTTGAAGGTCCGAACATCTCGAGGCTATAAATAGTCCAAACTTGAGGTTTCTCTGTTTACTCCGAACTTGCACCGAACTGTTGCCCAAATTTCAAATTTTCGATTTACGACTTGTTTGGACATTTAGAGACTGGTTCTAGGTAGGTTTAATGATACCGAGTACGATGGTCTGGTTAGATTTTGTTTTTAATCACTGGTTGTAGGATTTTTGTTAGAAAAATCGTTCGGACTGTTTCTAGTGTTTCTAGATCTGAAAATAAACTACCTCAAACTTGTTTTTAGAAGATAAAATTGGTTCCTCTCTGTTTGTAATCAAAAACCGACCAAGTGTGTCAATTTTTGTTGGTTGATTTGGTCGATTTCACTGATTTTAAAATTTAAATTCTTCGGAGTTCGTCAGGCTCCAAACTTAAAGTTTGGACACTCAGAGCTTGGAGTTCGGTCGAGGCTCGGACGACACACTCCGAACTTGGAGTTCGAACGAGGCTCGGACGGAGTTCGACGGGTTGACTTTTTTGATCAAAAAGTTGTTCGTTTAAGCAAATGACAACGAACGGGCGAAATCGGTGATTATATATGTTAATAACATGGAATTTAATGAATGTTTTATCTTATGTGTTTTCAGATATGGCAAACGAACTAAAGATCAGTGACAAACACAACATCTGTGCACATATTGGTGTTGCACGAGGCAAGCTTGATTAATTTGGCGGATCCGGGATTTTTGAGTTTTTGAAGCGAACAAGGATTCACTATGCTATCACTCAATCTTGTGATGTATATCGTGATATTATTCTGGAGTTCTGGAGTACTGTGCGGACGATTACTGATGCTCCAATCAGAATTGCTACAACCGTTCAGGGTAGACCAGTTGAAGTCACTGAAGCGGATATTCGCAGGGTTTTGAATTTGGAAACTGATACAACAACTACACCTTTGGAATTTCCTCCTGAAGTGAATTTGGTACACCGATGATCCAAGTAAAGAATGGGTCTACAAATCTTCGTTGAGCGTTCTATACAAATACTTGGTGCATGTGTTGTTGGTATGACTAGAGCACATAATATTTGGGCACGATTAAGTTCAACAAACAATGTTGTCTTTGATGATGAACCGACCATATAATGTTGCTGGGTTGATCTTTCATTACATGAGAGATAACCTAACTCTAAGGCAAAAGAAAGTAGCTATCTATCCAAGATTTCTTCAGATAATCCTTAATGATCGGTATCCTGATTTGGTGAAGCTTGAAACACAGAAAATGGAACTGAAACACATGACAGAAGCAAGTGTAGGTGCTCTGGCGTCTTATCAAAAGAAAGCACCGGAATTTCAGCCGAAATTAAAGCGCTTGATTGGCCATTTAGTAAATGCTGATTACGTGGCACCAGCACAAGGTGCACCTCGTCATGAATAAGGTAGTGATTCAGAGGAACTTGATTACAGCTGGATTGTGGAACAAAATCAAATTCCACAACAAGGAAGGGTGAAAAGACCTAAAAGACAAATTCCAGTAGTACAGGAACCAGTAAATCCGGTGCCTGAACCTGTTGTCTCTCAACCGCCAATTTCTGAACCGGTGGTCTCAGCACAGGAAGTTCCTGTAGCTGTCAGTGTGACTGAGACACCTGCGGTGAATACCCTGGAAGATGAATCTGATGATGATGAGGAGTTTATGGACGTTGGGGCTGACTCCGAAGACTTGTCTGACACAAACAATCTGTTTGTGCATGTCTTGATCAACTCAAAATATGTAAAGCTCAGAAAAGGTAGCGATGAACATTTCGCGTACCGAATCAGCCTTAACAAGAGCAACGATCGCTACAAGGATCGTGTGTACGATGATGTAGTCTCATCTGAGTCTGATGAAGATTATGCTCCTGACACCGATGTAGTTCATGGCAAAGGAAAGTAGAAAGCTTCTCGTTCTTTACAAAAGAGGAAGAAGTCAATTGCTGGTGGAAGAGGTAAAAGGCAAAAAGCATCACAGTTTATACTAAAGCCTCGTTCCAGTGTATCTTCATCAACCAGTCCAGCAAAGTCTCTGCCAGATGTGTCTACAACTGTTCAGACTTCGGTGTCTGATGTTCAGTATGACTTCTTGCAAGATCTGATGAATGCCAACAGATCCACAACTGTAAGCATAGCACCTTCAGCAAGTGCTGGTGCGCGGTTTATGAATCAGCCGATGGGTTCAACTCCCACAACTCCGGTGTTCTTGACAGCAACAGCCACCGCAGCGTCTTCGCATTCTACACCAGAGGTTAACTTCAACTTTGAACAGGGCTCTATGTCGTTCTCATAAGCCAGATTACTGAGCTTCGCACAAGTAATGATGAATTACGAGCGCAAAATCAATCTCAAAGTCAACAGATCACTGTCTTGCAGAGTCGGGACGTAGCCAAAGATCAAGAGATTCTGCGGTTGAGCAGATCTAGTCAGACTCAGAGCAAATTGCTTCTTGAAATGGATGAGCAAATAAAGTTCTTGATGAAGAAATTTAAAGCTCAGGGGGAGATTGGAGATAGTTCGAGTTGTAATGAAGATCCGATGATGAGATATCTAAATGATGATCCCGACCAAGATGATCCTGAAGGGAATGTTGGTGGAGGATCAAGCCTGACCGGAACCACTGGTTTGGGTGCTGGGACATCTACTTCCCAAGGGAAAGATTCTCGAGAAGTAGTGCCGATTACTTCAATTCCATCTACTTAAGCGGCAACGATTCTGGGTGAATTCGAACAGATGTTGCAGACACTAGAAGAGGGTGAATTTGTTGGTGATCTGACGGCAGAACATTTGCAAGCTGTGTTTGATCTGAATGATGAAGAAATGAAAAAATCTTCTGAATCAGCACCAAGGAAATATGAATTATCTGACAAAGAATCGGATGAAGATGTTGAAGATATATTTGAGGAGGAAGTTGAGATAGAAGATATTACTGAAGAAGAATATCCAGACTTATACTCAAATTTCAACAACAATCAGTCTGGTGAAGAGTTTGAAGTGTTTCCTAATGAAAAAGGTGTTGAGGCTGAAGAAATATTAACTCAAATATTAAAGAAGAAAGAAGCAGAAAATCCTTAAGATCTGGTTGCTAAAGAGGTCAAAGAACAAGAACAACGTTGGGCATTTGATGAATTTATGAAGACGTTTCATGCCAACATTGTTCCTCCTGTGAAGCCAATTGAGCAGAGATCGTTTGTTAAATTCAAGGGTCAAGCTTCAGGTGCTATAATCAGCTGGATGTATTCTGACAGTTTGAAGTGCTACGGGATTAAGCGTCAACACACAGTCCAGTACTTCAAATGTGCTAGTGATTTTAGCAGTCTGCCAGTTTGGGATATTCGTGAACTGACCAGAAAGCCTTTCTGCAATTATGGCACTGATTGGAAGGGTTTTTACTTCAAGAAGACTATTGAGAAAGAATGCCATGAAGGATTTCAATTTTTCAATCCTCAGAAACCCAAAAGGTGTCCATCTCGAACAAGGATTCATGCAAGAACTGGAAAGAAGCTGATAATCCTAGCTTTCAAGAAGAAACCTGATGTAATGAAGAAGATACCACTAATGAAAATGGATCTTGATTTCATCAAGGATTTGAGGTGGTGGTACTATAATGAGAAGACTGGTGAGGCTGTGATTATGCTAAAAGAACAGAACCGAGTTGTGAAGATTTATGATCCGATATGGCTGATCAATCTGTCCAAGGCTGATATAGGTGAGCTTTATTACAATCCAATCCTGTATCATCCTGATTATATGGAGCAGGCATTGCAGTTCCAGAGGGTGATAAGGATTTGTTTTGCGTTTAACGTCTATGCCGGGCATAATCATAAGACGGTCTGAAATGAAGATGAGGTTGCTGAAGTACAAGGCTGATAAAGAATGGTCCAGCTGTTGCCAAGGGGGATTTTGTTGATACATTATGTGGCAACGAGCTGGATCAGACAAAGAGTTGAAGACTTTAAGATTACAACCTAATTTGCTGTTGGCCGAACTTTGGCCAAACCCCAGCCGAACCTTGTTCGAACCTGAGGTTCGGACAAGCCTAGGAGTTCGGCCGGCCGATGTCTATATATAGGTTGTAGTTATGTCTTTTGTAACTAGTTTTTGAGTAGAGTTTTGAGCGAGTGTTTAGCAACTGTGTGTTTTGTGTTCTGATTCTCTCTGTAATCTGTTACGATTTTAATGAGAGATTGAGCATTGTTATTTATACCGATTGTTCTCGTTTCTATTATAAAATTGATGTCGAACTAAGCCGATCCTTTGCTCCAGCGTTTTCAAAGGTCTATCAATATAAGGAAGGTGAGTATGTATTAAGAAACAATGAAGTTAGCAAAGCATTTCCGCAAGGAAAAATTGCCCCAAAGTGGGAAGGTCCGTATGTTGTCAAAAAGGCAATAGGAAATGGGTCCTACATTATAGAAAGGTTGGATGGGGCAGAACTAGCAAGAGCAAGGAATGGATTTCACCTACGAAGATGTTACATGTGAAGGAAAAAGATGGAAGATTGAGTGTTTATATTTCTTTAATACGGAAGTTGTATTTAAATATTCAAATAAGTGATTTGATGAATAAAAGTTTGGCTTTATTACACACTTTGTAATGGCTGTGGAAATCGAATTCGTTTGGTGAATGTTTTGTCAAAAACTCTAGCATTTGCATATGCGTGAATAATAATACTTAAAAATAATAAATACTTACGAAGGTTGTTAAACAAGTGTTAAGCCTTTTACGTAAGGGAATACAATTATAACAAGAAAATATCTTATACAAAAGAGAGAAATATATGCTCTCATTTATGGTGCATAAAAGTCATTACGAATTCCCCAAGTGGAATTATAAATTCACTGTTAAAAAAACGAATTATGTTGTAAATCCATGGTTACTTATGGCGTAAGATGAGTATAAGTATTCATCTTTTCCCTAAATGTCTCACATAAAAGTAAAGAGTGCATGTTAGGATGAGGTGATCATGTCGGACACCTTGTTAACAAAATAAATGTTAACAAAAGCCTGGAGCGGAGATGGCCAACTTACTTGCGGTATGCATCGTAAACACCCAATTAAGCTCCTCGAGGGTCGCAAGTGTTGCTGAATGATTTCGGTTGTGAAGTAGACTTGTGGGTTTATTATTTGAAAAATAATTTAACCAGTCCTTACGGAAAAATGTAATGGCCACTTCCATAAGGAAATGATAAAAACTCAAAGTAGAAATTATTAATTGTTAAAGTGGTGTGGCATAATGGTGTTAAAAATTTTATAAGATGGACGCATCTTGTAGGAGGGAAACGCATGTGACAGCTTTCTTTAAGATTTATGTTTGTCCTACTTAAGTTAATCAAATTACTTGTGAAGAGGAACTCATAATGTTTCTAAAGAAATTAAAGTAAAATACAAAGTAATTATAGATGTTGTAATTATCAAAAAAAAAACAAAAAGAAGGAAAATCTAAAGGAATGTACGAATACAGCAGTTTGTCCACACTTTGCAACAGCAAATGTATACCCTGCTTTGCAATCGCAAAAGTGTATTGTGCAATCGTTAACACTTGAGAAATCAAATGAATGACTTCGCCATATATGAACCATGATATAAAGAATTTTCTAACAAGGTATGAGATTAAAAAACATGATACAAATATCAAAAAAGTAGATAGTATATGCATTAGTGTATCATTCAAACCAAATGGAACTGCATCACATGCAGAACTCATTATATACGATCAGAAAGGTAAAAGTAGTAATATCATAAAAACTGGAAAATATAAGTAAGTTGTTTAAAGTGCCACAGCATCAGTGGACTTTGGTGGTACTAGTTCAAGAAAAGGAATTTTCACAAACTAAGCGGGGACCTGCTTGTTGGTGGAAGTGGAAGGTTTAGTGGATGGAATGGGCTTCAAGATTTCTTTCATCACTTCCACAACAACAATGTCCAACTTAGCAAGCCTCTCAAGGACTTCAAAAGTATGGGTCTTCAGGGTGGTCAGGTTTTGCACGAGCTTCTCTTTGGCATCCTTGTCATACGCTGAAAAGGCGGTAATGTCAGTTTCGCCCGTGGGAGCATGAAAAAAGCCCACATTTAATTCCCTCACTGTAACCACATGCACTAGCGGCTTTATTCACTTCCAAAATAGTGGGGATTATGTCAAAATGGATGTGTTTGGCTAGGAGGTCAAGGCCCTCTGCTACTAGCCATTTTCCTTTGTTCCTTAGAGAGAGATTTTCAGATTGAATAATCTCTCTCTCTCCTCTGTTAGAGCTTTCATAGTTTCTTCCAGCTTTGTAACTTCCGACCTTGAGGATTCGACTTTCGAAAATAAAATTGCGAGTAATATATGATTAACGACATGAAACATATTAAAAATAATGGGGAAGAAGAAAGTAAGAACCTTTCTTGATGTTTTCTAATGCGACATTTTTAGTCCTTAGTATCTTCAATCAATTTTGTCAGTTGCTCCTGAAGTTTTTTCTTCTGCTCCAAGTGTTGATTCTTTCAGAATAGCACATTATCTTGAGCTTGCTTGAGATCTCTTTTGGCTTCATTTTCAAAAGCAAACAACTTTCGGTTGCGTTCTGTCACACCCCCAATTTCCACTAACGGAGTATAACCGTGTGGGGTGTGATCTAGACTAGAATCCAAGTCTTTAGTTACAACCAAGCCATAGTTAAAGGATAAACCAGTCATGTATTACATTTAATACATCAGAGTTTACATTTCACAAAATCAGCGGAAGCATTAAAAGTTTACAAGGTTGTCGTTTAGTAAAAGTAATTACAAGGAAAACTATGTATTATTGCTTACTCATGATAAAGAATATTCTGCATTATCATTTCATGATTTGACCAGGAAACTTCATGCTAGAGAGATGGAAATGATGACATCAAACATGTCAACTGCTCAATTCCAAAATCCTGAAGTGTATCATGGTCAAAATTCTGCAAGTATCAATGCAAAGTCTAAATCATTTGGTGTTGATTCATTAAATCCACCTCAAACAGCTTTTGTTGCTGGTCATGGTTCAGGAAATTCTGGAAATTCATCAAGAGGATGTAACTTCACTATTCTAAATCATTCAAGTCCGACTTCATATTCAGCAAAAACACCGGATGAGCACTTGGCATTAATCTCAGCCTTGTTATCTTCATATTATGGATTGTTGAATGGTGGTTTGACAACATCTAATCTGATTGAAGAAGATGTTGATCAGATTGATCCTGATAATCTTGAGCAAATGGATATAAATTGGCAATTGGCAATGTTAGCTCAAAGAGTTAAAAGATTCAAAAAGAAGACAGGATTTCAAAGTTTAAATCCAGATGGCAAGGTTGGAATAGATAAATCAAAAGCAAAATGCTTCAAATGTTCTAATTTCGGACATTTTGCTCGTGAATGTTAAAAAACAAATGCCTCCAGTATAATTAGGGACGAACTTCTGATGATTCTCCACCCCTTGCTTTAACTGCTACTACTTCTGAATCAAAACCCTGGTATATAGATTATGATTGGGCTGCTGAGGAAGGTGATGAGTCTGCATTTCGTGCTCTGATTGCTCAAGTTGTTCATAGTCATGATGAAGAAGACGTAACTGATTCTGAATCTGAAATAAGTGGTTCTGGAAATAGTGGCTATGAATCGGTTTGTGAGTTTTGCTCTCAGAAAGACAAAAAGATAGAAGGATTGATAAAGGAAAGTGGGTTGTTGGTTGATGAAAATAAAAGAAAGATAGAAGAACTGGTAAATGAACAACAAAAGTTAGCAGATCTAATTCAAGAATTTTCTTCTCAGAAAGAAAAAATTTCCGATCTACAAGTAGAGAATGTTGAGAATGAATTAAAATTTCAAAATGTTACACAAGAGTTTGAACAAAAAATTACAACGTTATCTGAGGAAAATGCTGGATTAGTCAAAGAAGTGAAGAAATGGAAAGATGAAGTTGAGGATACTGCAAAGGATTTTCAAAATCTTTTTGACAAATCCAAGTTCAGACTTGATACACTTACTCAACTTTCTGAAGATCAAGCTACTAAGATTCAATCTTATCAGACTGATATGGAAAAGTTACTTGATGAGAAGAGGGAGTTGGTTAGAGTGAACAAGTTGCAAAATGCAAATTTGGATATTCAGAAAAGAAATGAAGATAAACTCGAGAAAGAATTGTTGGCTGGATTAGATGAGTTAAGATTGCAAAAGTATGAAACTAATAAAGTGGCAAAGAAGCTCATTGCAACAGAAAAAGAGTTGGGTGAAGCTTATCAAAAAATTTCTGAATTAAAGATTGAAGTCATTGATTCAAAACGTCTTTTGAACAATGTTACTAACTCACTATCTTTTACAAGTTTTCTGGCCAAGGATGAGAATTTTGAGAAGATGTTTAACAAAACTGTGTCACCACCAGGAAGTCTTAAAGAAGACGTTCATGATTTGAAAGAAAAGGTTGAGACTCATCATTATTCTAAGTTTGTTGGTTCCAAATCTGTTGAAGAAAGGAAAGAGAACAAAGGCCAGAGTGCTGCAACTTCTGAAGCTCCAAAGGGTGTGTCTAGTTCTTCATCTGATGACAAAGAGAATTATGCAAGTTCACCTACTGACATTGCTAAAACGATAGTTGATGCTCGTTAAAGTGAATGTTTCAAAGGTTCAACAGCAACAACATTTGAAGAAAGTCAATCTGAACAAGTCAAGAAGGATGTGTTTAAAGCTGACAAAGTTCAACCTGAGAGATTCTATAAACTCAAAGGTTCAGATCAGATATTATCTGATAAGGAGTTTCCACTTCACTGTGTGAATTCTCAGAAAGTTGCTGAGGTCTTTATCAAAACTGATGCTGCTCCAAAGACCAAAAAGAAACAAACAGCAAAATATTCTTCTGGAAATTCGAATTCTACTCCAAAGAGCCCGAGTTTGAAATGGGTTCATGATCATCACTATCAGGTATTCGATTCCTTTTATGATCATTTTGGAGATGAATATTTTTGTGAAGCTTTGCAGATTCCGAAACGCCGAAATGTCAATAATCGTTTGTGTTATAATTACCGACAAAAAGGGCATATGGCATAAGATTTTCCGGTTTCTACTGCTTCTAGTTCAAGAAAAGGAAAGGTTCCATTTGTTGGTAAAGCTGCCAAACAGCGATTCATTGATGAACATGGCAGAGTATTTGATGAATACCCACAATCTACATTTTTCAAAACCCAAGAAAGATTTCTTCCGCGTTTTCAAAATGTTCCATATGTAGGTTGTTCGTCACAATCAACTGTGACAGGTTCATCAACTACTGATTTACCAACACAACAACACTGGAAACCTAAAGTGGTTTCGAAAGGAAAACAGGACACTGGTCGACCAGAAGCAATTCGCTTCGGGTCATTTATAAACTGACATGTTTAACCAGTGTGCAGGTACTTCTAGAAGATCTATTGGTGATTGAAAGTTGCTGATAGAGGAGTATTCTGCTGCTTTAACTTAAATTACATGTGATATCAAATTTCAAAACTGAAAATTTTTCTGAAAGCTAAACCTGAAAGGTATCAATGTCGAAAGGTCAATTTTCTTTCTTTTTACGTTCCGTATGTAGTTTAGGGGGGAGAAAATTGAAAAACCAAAAATGGCGTCTTTGTGTTTTTGTTTGTGTTAAAATGAAAATCCAAAAATAGAGTTTTCATTTTAAGGGGGAGAAAAATGGAAAAATACAAAAACATTGAAAAATGAGAAATTGTATCCAACATAATTGGGAAATGATAGTACATTGGCTTACGTGTCTGGCTCATGGATAAACTAGATGAAAAAGCCATAAGATCATTGTTCGATGTGCTTGGTAGGCTCGACATTAAATCAGAAAGTATTCAGATGTGATATACATTAAATACTAATGCTTGACCAAGTGGACAACATCTTGATCTTTCTCGCAAAAGACAAAAATAGTGTTTGATCTTTCTCGCAAAAGACAAAAATAGTGTTTGATTCTGTATTACATTTATGTTTCATATCTGAAAAGTCCAAAAAGATTTTCAGTGTGTTTTGATATAAAATTTCAAAAATTCAAAAAGATTTTATTTCTTATTTGTTTTCGACCGATCAACATGTAATACGAAATCAAATTTCAAATCTATAGCTTGGATTCTCAAACAGAAGTTTTGCGCCAAGATTAAATTAATTTTCAAAAGA
>JBCNJP010000006.1:33183458-33374070 GCA_039602395.1 Deinandra increscens subsp. villosa
GTATATCACATATACAAACGTTTTCGGTTTACCTAAGTTACATGTGCATATGCATTATGTCACATGCCTTTCCCTCCTCTTTTTTTTTATTAAAATCTGCATCGCATAAAGGACACGCAGGTTGCGTGTTTTTTATTTTTTAAGATTTTTCTTATCATATCTTCAAATCTTCATCTGATTCCCAGAATTGCGCGCCATTTTAACGAACATTCAAAAATTCAAACAGCGCACCTTCAAATCTTCATATGACTTTCTGGAAATCGTTACTTAATCCATGTTCTTGCAGTTATTTCGAATTCGTTTGTTTTTTAAACGAATTTCAAACAACGCATCATCATTTCATACAATTTGTCATGAATCAAAAACATTCTTATGAATGTGCGTATAATTGAAGATTGAAACTCTCAATTATAATAATTATTAAATACAAAAGCTGAATTTAAACAATTACTCCATCAAAGACATTACCTGGAGATGCCGGTTTCTTAATGAGGATCGGGTCATCCTCATGATCATCTAAAACATTACTCTGACTTGCCATTTTTGACACATCACGTTCAGGAGTGAATTTGAGCTTTGTTCGAACCTCCTGAAGCCACAATTCCCGATCCTGCTTATCTTTCAGTTTTCGCAGGATCTCCAAATTTCGTATCAGGAATTCATCATCGAATTCACTTAAACCATCAGAATTCCTCAACTGATCCTCTCCTTCTCGCTGATCCTTTATTGAATCAACAATATCCTTTTCGTGACTTGAGAACGAAAATAGCGAAGGTTTCTTACTAAATCCTCCACCAGATCCTTTCGAGCTCATATCAACCTTTCCTGCACTCGATGATGTGAATACAGTGTTCTTCTTCGCCGAATCATCAGCTAATTTCTCCATTCTTTTTCAAATTCAGTTAATACACGGATGGCGCCAATTGATGAAGAATAAAATCCCACTCGCACGTAAAATGAAATTCTAGACCTCACTATCGAATTTATAGAAAGAAATAAGAGAAAATTATGAGTCGCGAAGATATTGTATTGATTGAGTAATTTGTACAAGTTCAGAATCTAGAGAGAGAAACACACACTAAAGGTGTAAGATCTCCCCTCGTTCGAAAAGTCCTTTCTATGATTTATGAATGTTCTATTTATACTAACAAACTTGGTTCGCAAGTTCCTTAATGTGAAGCAGATGCACTTGCTGTCGGCTCCGTCGCAACTGCATCTTTCTGTCTTGGAGATATTTTAATTTGATTGTCACCTGCGAGTTATCTTTGTTATTACACTTGCATATCTGATTTTGACCTCTCCTCATCAAAGGCATTGGTGATCTCATTTTGATCTAAGACCTTTCTTCAGAAAAGGCATTGGTGATCTCCTTTTGATCGAAGACCTTTCTTCAGAAAAGGCATTGGTGATCTCCTTTTGATCTAAGACCTTTCTTCAGAAAAGGCATTGGTGATCTCCTTTTGATCTAAGACCTTTCTTCAGAAAAGGCATTGGTGATCTCATTTTGATCTAAGACCTTTCTTCAGAAAAAGGCATTGGTGATCTCATTTTGATCTATGGTCCTCGTGTTTTCAAGAACACCGGACGCGCTTGTGCTCTACTTTCCTGCCTCCATGTGAGAACACTCCAAATTTGAAGACTGGATCGCAAATGCTAAACTACTGGCCAAGCTAAAAATGATCACATCTTCCTATGCATATGCACCTCCAAGTAGCATATATTTGCCCCGGAAGTGCTTCGACCAAAGCCTACATAAGAGGTCTCGCATATGTATTTCCGAATAATGTGCATTTGCATCGGAAGTGCTATGATAAAAGATCTATATGAAGTATAATCTTCAGAAATCCCTCTTGATAAGAGGCATATGATCATGAATTACTTTGCCTTGTGCAAGCAACATATCCATTTTAGATTTTTACTACTATAGAAAGAAGCCCTCGATAGAGGTATAATGATACGCTTTCAAAGAGTCGGAAGTGATAAATGAGATCTCAAACGAGATCATTTGCAAATAAAAAGCCCTCGCAAGAGGTATGATGATTCACTTCCAATAGATGGATACCAACGCCATAAGTGGTCAGCAAGTCTCAATGAGACATTGCTTATGAATAAAAATCCCTCGGAAAAAGGCATAAAAGTTCAACTTCCAAAGGGCGGAAATGAATGCCGGAAGTGATAATTCAAGCCTAAGACCTTAATGAGATGTTGTTTGTGAACAAAAAGTCCTTAAAAAGACTTGCAAATTCATTGTGACAAGAAGAATCTTTGCTACTGCAAGTATTTCGGAAGTAGTTATGCCTTATTTCCCAGTATCAATGCAAAAGCATCTAAAGGTTATCAAATAGAATCACTAATCAAGGAAGAATCCTTACGAAGGATGAACTAGCATTCTCAAGTGCATAGCTAAAAAAAATATGAAAGAGTATGAGCATATTCATATGCTCATGCATCTGTTGACGAAGAGAAACGAGTATGTGCATGTACATGTGCACATGCATCTGTTTAAAAGATCTTCACATGCACTTACTAAAGCCCTCATGAGAGGTTAGTATATGCACTTCCGAGTAACGAACATGTGCATCGGAAGTGCTATGATGAAAGATTGAAGAGAAATCTAATGCTTTTGAAAAGCCCTCTTAGTTAGAGGCATGACAACGAATTCCTTTGCCTTACACGAATTATGTTAAAGCCCTTTCTTGGAAAGGCGTAGAAAGTCTCATTATAACAAGTGGTCCTCGTGTTTTCAAAAACACCGGACAAGTTTGTGACTTACTTTCTGATCCTAATTCAAGGACAATACAAAGCGGAAGTGAGATTTCATATGGATCGCAACTGCCACATTTCCGAAAAAATTGAAGATACCAGCATATGTAAAGAAATATTGTGTATTATCAGATCCTGATATTCACATCTTCAAAGCTGCAAGATTGGACCGATGGTCTGAAAAAACTTGATGCCACATGCTAGTGCAAAATTTTACCGGACCTGTCAGAGACTGGTACGGTTCACTTCCGAACACACAAATCAGCAGCTTTGAGGATCTAAGAACCAAGTTCCTGAGATGGTTCAGCCAACAACGGAAGTGTACCAAGGAAATGACGGAAGTGTACAGCATCCGAAGAAGATGTGATGAAAGCCTTGAAAATTTCGTGATACACTTTAATAACGAGACTATGAAGATAGCTGGAGCTCAAGACCATCTGCGAATATCTAGATTCTGCCATGGTGTCCAAATACACACCTTGTTGAAAAATTACATGAAGATCTATCGAAAACCATGAAAGTGCTCATGGACCGTGTAAGAGTGTATGTCAAAGTGAAAAGCGCGTTTGAAAATATCCAAGGTGTTAACACCCAGAAGCCGCCTCATGGAGGTGCCAACTCAAGAAGCGCAAATGCAAGTGTCCATCCCGCTCCCTCCAGGAGTTAATCTTGAGGAAGGTTCAGATCTTAACCCTATGATCAAAGAAGGGACGAAAAATTTGGAGGCTACAAAAAGACTTAGGAGCCAAGAACAGAGTAATACACATCACTCACCAAAACCCCAAGTGAAATCTTGGTCACTAAAAATGTGCAATTTGCAAAGCCTCAAACGCCACGTTTAGCAACAAGCCTTAACGCGAACAAATATTGTGACTTCTACAAAGATAAGAGTCATGACACTGATGATTGCGGACACTTGCGAAAGAAAAATCGAGAAAGCCATAAAATAAGGCAAATTGCCTCAACTAGTGAAGAACATCAAAGAAGGCTATCCACTAGCGATCTAAAGAATGTTATTGACATGATAAAAAGGGGTTCTAATACCTGGTATTGAAGTGCGAAAACAAAGGTGGAAGAAGAACTATGAAAAAGGAAAGAAATAACCTTTCCAAACCTAACCGAAAAAATATCAAGAAAAGACCGTGTGATTATAACTATTGGCATATGCATTTGCTTCACATATGAAAAGAGTATGAGCACTTGCATGTGCTCACGCATCTGGTGAAGTTCAAAGACGCAAAGTATGTACACAAACAAAGTACACATGCATTCGTCTCGCAAGTGATCAAGCAAACATGCTTAGACACCGAAAGTACAACCAAAATTATGTACGAGTCTTGTTTCAAAAAAACGGGATCGAAAGTGCAACAACGATTAAAGCCTCACATTCCCACACTTAGAGGCTTTTCCGGTGAAATAGTATATCCGATTGGAGAAATCATCCTCCCGGTGATCCTCGGAGACGACAAA
This sequence comes from Deinandra increscens subsp. villosa, assembly GCA_039602395.1. Lineage (NCBI taxonomy): Eukaryota > Viridiplantae > Streptophyta > Magnoliopsida > Asterales > Asteraceae > Deinandra > Deinandra increscens. Next base: position 33,187,692 of record JBCNJP010000006.1, read on the forward strand.
TTCTTCCGAGAAGAAATAATAACATTCATCGTAATCGCAACTCTATCTCCTCATAATATAATCATTGGAAGACCAGGACTTAAGGTTCTAGGTGCCATCATCTTAACCGCACATGGTCTGGTCTAATTTCCAACTCCCAAGGGAAATAGCAACTGTCAAGACGGATGCGGATATACAAATTGCGAAGGTTGATAAACCAACAGCACCAAAAGAGGCATTCATATGCATCTCTAATATGCAAATGCGAATGACAGCAATGCCAAGATAAAATCTTACAAAAGACTGTTTAAATCAAAAAAGCCCTCAGAAGAGGCGTGCGCATGAACTTCCTAGCAAAATAATTATAACAAAACCTAAGGAAGATCTCCATTCAGCATTGCATGTGGAACAAAAGATACAATTCTGTAGAAGCAAATGTTGGAAGTTATAATTATGCACTTATGATGCTACGAGGAAAATTTGATGAAACACAAGTGCTTCTGCTAAAGTCACGAAGCAATAAACACCATTGCTGTTACAGCAATTACAGAAAATATCATGCGCTTGGTGGATGATGTATTAAAAAATGTGAACATTCACATGTCAGAAAGACCGCATGTGCAAGCATTTGCACATGCGGGGACAACAAAGTAAAACCCTCCTAAGAAATATATGCCAACTGAATTCTTACTTCGGTAGTACATCTACAAGCCAATGGGCAACTTGAGCAAGCTAACCAAATCCTGGTGTATTTCTGCAAGTGCTACATGTGACGTCGTAAATGAAGATTGCAAGGAGAGATAGAAAATGAAACTTTGTGATCTTATCTTTATATTCATGATCAATAATAAGTTCTATGAAGGAACAAGTGCATTTGTTCCCTTTGCCTATTAAGATCAATGCAAGTGCTTATTTCCTTTCCATGAGAAAGCTTAATAGAAATGTTTATTTGAATAAGCTATGTACACACGTGTACACATGCACATGCAACGAAAAACGATAAGGCTCCTTTTCTAAGGGAGCATCTATGCCGAACAAATGAAAATTTCCTTTCTAAAGGAATTCACATGCGAAACATTTCGCTTCCTACAGCATGGTTCATGAGTCACTAGCGGGTGCATCGTAAAAGGATCACATGCCGATTCCTTGATGCAGTATCGCTGTTACTTCTTTATTCATAAAGGGTAACCCAAGATAAAGCAAAAGCTTTTCTTGTCCTCAACTGTCTCATTGGTAACTAAAGAGTGCATGTTGGGAAGAGGTGATCAGGCCGGACACCTTGTTAGTACAATGGTTGCTAACAGAAGCCCAAAAGAGAGATGGCCAAACTTAAGTGGACAAAGGCATGTTATGATTATTAATAAAAGATCCAACTTAAGCTCTCTAAGGGTCGCAAGTGCTACTGAATAGCTAATGTTATGAAGTGGTCTTGTGAGTTGATCATTCAAGAAAATGGATCAACTGAGCCTTACCAAAAGATGTAAGGACTTTTTATACCACAAGGAAAAGATTTGAATTCAAAATAAAATAACTTGACTCTTAAAGTGGTATTGACATCGTGTAGCTAAAACCCTTTGAAGGTGGACGCATCTGATAGGGGGGAAACGCATGTGTCAGCTTTCTTTAAAGTTTTGTTAATTTTATTAAGGATCTTATCAAAAGTACTTGTGAAGGAGAACTCATGAAGTTTCTCAGAAATTCTAAAGAATATTTGCAAGAGTTAAGCAAAGATCAATGTCAATAGCCACATCATAAAAATCCCTACATGGCAAAGGTAGTGTATAACCGCTTCGCAACTGCAAGTGTAAAAACAGTGCACTTCGACTGCGAGTGATCTACCTTGGGCATATCGATATGACTCATCTTATGTGAACCATGAGGAAAATAATATCAAAACATGGCAAAGAAAGAAGAAGTTCAAACAAACATCCATAAGCTTACATAAGCATTCATATATTCAAGAATGCAACATATGCAGCTCCAACAAAGTCAAAGTTAAAGTATCATCAGCCATAAACAAAAGTAAATTGTTTAATGCCACAACATAAGTGGACTTTGGGGAAAGATTGTTTATAATTGTTTCAACATAATTTCAAGAGAAATTACCTACTAGCTTAATCAGGAGCATTTGTTCCAGAAGTAGAAGGAGCATCCGCCTTTTGCGTCGAAGCTGATGCCTTCGGAAGTGGGATTGGCTTTAGCATCTCTTTCATTTGCTCTGTATCAAACAAGCTCAGTTTTTGCTACTTGATCAGTCGTGTCAAGCTCAGCTTTTCATTTAAAAGATCATTATCAGCTTACGTTTGCTAACGTTCCTCAGTCATAGCCTTCACGATCTCCTCCAACTTCTTCTTCATTTCTGATTCTACATGTTCGGTTTCTGAAAAATCGGAAACGCAAATGACATGGCACTTCGGAAATGCAAATGAAAGAATAAAATAAAGAACACAAGCCAAACCTCTTTCGGCATTGTTACACAGATCTTCATGACATCAACCAATGAAATTTACTTACCAGAAGAGGCAGTCACACTTCCAACTATGCATTTGTGAAAACAGAAGTGTTAGTCCGATATCATTTTACAAATTATTACCGAACTAGGGAGACTGTGATGAGGATGAGTTAGAGTCAGTAATGAAAAAGCCCTCATTAGAGGCATGCATTTCACTTCCGAAGTGTCGGGAATGATAAATGAGATCTCCAGAGATACTGTTAAAAAAAAAAACCCTCATTAGAGGCATGCATTTCACTTCCGAAGTGTCGGAAGTGATAAATGAGAACTCAAGAGATACTGTTTTGAAGAAAAAGCCATCGTTAGAGGCATACATTTCACTTCCGAAGTGTCGGAAGTGACCTATGAAATTTCAAAAGAGATTGTTCTAAAGAAAAAGCACTCCTTGGAGGCATGAAGTTCTACTTATGTTCATGCAAACACCGGAAACGTCAAGAAAGATCTATCTTTGCCTTGAACCACATTGGCACCATCGGTAGTGCCACCAGTTACCACTTCCACTTCTGGATTTTCACCTGCACTTCCGACAATAGTATCTTCTTGATTACGAGTCTCCACTTGCGACCCCCCTTGATCATTAGCAGCTCTTCCTGGGCGATAATCCAAAAAGGACTAGGCAGTTTGCCGAAGAAACGACATTGATCAAAATACTCTGCCCGAATACCCTCAGGAAGTTCCCGAATTGATCAAAATACTCTACCCGGTGCTCGCTTGAAATAAATTTTTTTGGAAACATTGATTTACTAAAAAAAATCAGATCGTAAAAGTTGATTTTCGATACTGAAAATCCTTGATAAATGACCGATTATCGGTATGATGATTTGTTATATTTGATCTCCATGATGATCTAATGATTCAATGATTTTACGAGATCATTTTCATTGAGTCTCCAGAATTGAGTCATCAACAGCATCTTCAATGTCTCTCTATTTCATCCCAAGAGACACGCATACGTACTTCCGAAATATGAGTGTAAATATTGGAAGTGTTAAATATCCAGAAAGATCTCAAAATAAGAAGCATATCAGCATACTTCCATAGCGCACATGCGCAATGGAAGTTGTCAGTGAAATTAAAAAGAATATTATCTGCAAAGAAAAGACCTAGTAAAGGCGGGGAGAATTTTTGTGATGAAAAGACCTTTTTGTTGTCGCAATGACTCTTGGACCTACACTTACAGATGCGATTTTGCAAAGCCGACAAAAGTCGTCGCATATGCATCAAATTTTCTGACACACATTATTTTAACTGCATTTGCAGATGCGATCTATACTAGGCTAGTGAAGCCTTTTACACATGCATTTTTCTCTCTGATATTTATGATCTAGTCCTGACAAGGTAGTTACTCACTACACTTGAACATTGCGATCATCACAAAATGACAAAAGGATCACAACGGATACTTTAATATTCCAATGCGGATATAACAACTGCAGTTGCAGAAATGATCTATTTAAAAAAAAGACAAATAAAGTCTTATGATCTATTAGCTCTGGTTTCACAAACGTTCCCTCCTATGATCTTTATGACTTAGTCCTTAGTCATTTTTTCAAAATAACATAAGGACTAGGGGGACTTGATGACCGGTTTTGCAAAGTCATTGAAGATCGATAAATTACATATCAAATAATATTGAAGAATTTTTTCTCCATATTGAAACACGATGCGTGTTGCACTCTTTTTCCCTTGGTCCTGGTTTTTTTTTCCTCCAACCACTACTACAAAAATGGCCTTTCTTGACGCTTTTTGCGCGTCAAGAAAGGGCCCAGATGACGCGCAAAAAAGCGTCAAGGAAGGTGGGGTCAAGAATCCTCTTGACGCGCAAAATGCGCGTCATCTGCTTCTTGACGCGCGAACAATGACGCGCATTTTATGACGCGCAAAGCGTGTCATAAAAAGCGTGTCAAGGAAGCCCCCGTCATAAATCTGTTTATGACACGCATTTTTGCGCGTCATGAATTAAAAAAAAAATTAAAAAAAAATATTTTTATAGATTCACTAATTTCCACATTATTGACAATTAACCTTCTAATCAAAATAAAATACACTTATAGCAAAATAATACATTTCATATATAGAGCAATCATTACAAAGTTAACATTAGTTTACATTGCACTACTACATGTAACCTTAGCTTCTTTCATCTCAATACTTGCATTATCAAGCCCATCTACAAAAAGAAAAAAAGGATGGTTAAAAGCAGGAAAGGAAAAACAACAGCAGCTGTTAGGAAAAACTTGCAGCAGCTGTTAGGAAAAACTTGCAGCAGCAGGAAGGGAAAAACTTGCATTATCAATGCCATTTACAGTTTCTACATATAATGATCCAGTTTCTGTGTTAACACATCAGCTGAGTCTATCTTTCAATATATGCGAAACTTACTGGAACAAAACCAGAGTCAAGGGCTTCAACCACTGTTGACACATCAGCAGAGGCTATCTGAAAAAAAAGTAGACTTTCCGTGTTTACCATCGACATGAAAGTGGAGACATTGAAACTGATGGGATACCCACTGCAGACACCTGAATTGCTAGCTTGAAAGTGACCAAAAGATCCTAAGACACACGATGCGAATTGAAAACCCAAAACATAATTCACATAGAATCAGTAACTAGCAAAGATATAGTTACCCAATAACTCTCCAACCCATTCCAATATTCACCAGAATATCTATCAGAAACAGGAAAAGGAAAAAGAGGAAGAAACAAGGATTTTGAAAAAATTACTTCTAGTGTAATAGTGTGATCAGAAACATCAACAGGCTTCGCCCAAAAGATGGTAGCAATGTCCAGGCAATCCCTTCTAGCAGCAAGACTTGCAGCAACTTTGATCAACATTAGCTCGTGTTCTGAAAATGGCATGTAGGTGATATCTTTGACCTAGAAATATAGGAGTATTTCGTTTCATTAGATCAAAAGTTTTCCATATAACGCCAGAAGCAAATCAGAGAAGATTATAATGTGCTTTGTAGAATAAATTATACCTCATGAACATCAACCAATTTGTAGAATTGCTGAACCAACTTGCCAATGGATTCATTTGTGCCAAGAATCACAGTTGTATGCGAGATAAACCTTCAGTTTCGGCAGGACCTACAGCCAGACTCTGTAACCAACCAGTTGTAAACACAATTCTTAAAACCAGTGATCAAATGGGGTCTGGACCAGATTCTATATCTGCATCATAAGCTAAAAACCTGAATGTTATAACCCCTTCATTCATACAAAAATATATGTAGTTAGATAACAACAATTGCAAGGGAATTGCAACGGTTTAGCAACCTACCCCTGATATTGTACTCGGATTTCATTAACCATTTGAGTAGGACGAGGAACTGCAACGGTTTAGCAACCTACCCCTTAATTAGGTTTAGTACCTGTTATAGGTTATAAAATTTAATAAATGATAGTCACATATGTTCATATAATATAAAAGTGTGTAGCCAAAAGATGAGCTTGATAATTTATCAAGCTTTTTTAACTGATTCGGCCATAACAGAAATATCAATAAAATATAGTTTTATGAATCCACTTCGGGCTTTTATTTCTAACGGGTCAACCACGAAAACAGTGAATTAGCTTTATAAGTAATCAGGGTAAAATGAGTCAACGGGTCAAGAGTCAGCAAAGTGTTTTTTTAATAATTAGAACCATGTAAATCATTTTCTTTAAGATATTTGATTATTACTGAAATACGTGTTACAACACTTAACAGTGCACAATGTGGCTCTTGAGACTGTTTAATTTGATTTATCTGGTCTTTTATTTAAAGATAATTTGCATAAAATTAAACACCAACCTGGTTGCATGCCATGCCTACGATATCCTTGGCATAAGCGTTGAACATGGCCAAGGACTTTAAACTTGTTGCTTGGATTGCAGTACCCTGTGACAGTCGAATAAAACAGATTTATATGAATGAATGTAGTACAAATTTATATATAAAAAAGGGTCAGCTTACATCCATATCCACAAAAACTGAGCAGATTTCCATCTCGGCGCAGATTAGTAGAGCACTTTCTGAGTAGTCAAGCTTCAAAAGGAATACCATACTGAGTTCTGTCTATTATAGTCCCAGAACCATGATCTGATCTAACAAATCACAAAAACTAATAGTTTAAAAAATGTGTGACACCAAGAAGCATATGTTGTGAATAAAGTATGTAACATAAACGAGAGTCCTAGTTACCAAACAGGTACAGCTAGAATCCATAACAGATACATAATTTGGAAGTGTGAAAAAAGATAATCAAGGAAGTCAATAAGAATATAATTTTTACAATACATGTTAGAATCCATAACAATAAGAAAATAAATCACATATACATATTATAATTTGTAAAACACACCATGCATAACTTGGTTAATCTCCATAATTTGTAAAACACACCGTAATAACAGTCATAAGGTACTTACCCTGCGCTGAGGTCTTTACCTGCAAAAAAATAGACATTGTTAATCTCCATATGATCACAGGCCTATGAGACCAAATATACAATTTAGTATAGTGGAACTGCATAAAAGTGAACAAGAAGATTTAGTGAAAGAAGCATTTTTTTCGCTTGAAATCATTGAGGCAGCAACATGTTCTACAAATCAAGAACATATGGTGCAACCTGGCACAAGTTTGGCAACCAAAAAAACTATTGAAGTACTGATTTAGTTCAACTCAGATCCAGTCCACTTGTATAAAATAACTTTTGGGCATGAAGCAACTAAGAGTAACATATTTCAATAAATATAACAAAATTCACAAAAAAGTAAATCTCATAGAGCAAAACATATTCATATAAACTCATATAATGCTTTAAAACTAAACCATATCCTATCACTTTGAATTAACAACAAATTATATCTCATAGAGCAAAACATAATCAATTAAACTCATACAAACGCTTTAAAACTAAAACCATATCCTATCACTTTGAATAAGTAGTAAAGCCTATTAACAATTGATCATAAACTATTAAAACATAAGGAAAAACATATCTCAATAAACCATGAACAAAAGCTGTCATAATAACAAGGGATTTACTAAAAGAGCATGTTTTTTATTTTCAAATTCCAGATTTACAGTAGAAGAAATCTAAGAGATCAAACATACTAAAAAAACTGTCAACAAACTCAGTTACAAGTCCATATAGCAGAAATAAAGAGATGTTCTAACAATAACAACTCAGAGACAAGAAACAGAACTTACAAATATGAAGAAACAAATAAATTAAGCTACTAAGACCCTGTAAAACAAACACAACTAGGAATAAATCTCAATAAGAGGGTACACAAAAACGAACAGACTCCAATTGAAACTTGTCAAAATGCTGTACGCATACTGACGCAATTGAGAACATTCAAACCTTCTTGAATCACAAACTAGGTCAGAAAATTTGCATAAATTAAGTAGATACATACCTATTCTGATGTTCGTAGGTGGATAAGAACACTAAAACACAAAGAATCTGCACGCATTTAAGTACATAACAAGGATTAGAAGACCTAATTATAATTGAAGAGAGACGGTATGTCAAGAACACTTGAACCCATAAAATCCGTACCTAAAAATACGAAACAATCAGATAGAAATCTTACCAGGGTTGTGAAAAGAGTGAGGAATCGATGCCAGAGCACCCCTTCTTGTACCATTTGTTTACTGTCTCCTAGTCACGAAGAATTGGAGATGAAGCAGAAGCGGAGACGAGCATCTATGGAGAGGGAGACTAGGGCTTCAGAGGAGATAGAGCAAAGGGAGACTAGGGCTTCGTAGAAGATGGAGCAGAGGAGATGGAATGGAGGTGTGTTTTGGGGGAAAAGAAGATGAAAAAACCCTAAGTGTAGAAAGAGGCGGGCTATATCCAAAACTTTTCATTTTGGCGGGAAAATTAAAAAACGACGGAATAATTTTTAGGCTTGACGCGCGCATAGATTCTGTCCTCCGTGTTTTCATATTTTTTTTTCAAATGACACAATTTTTATGACGCGCAAAAATGCGCGTCATCTAACCATAGAATATTGTTAAATTCTATTAAATACGACAGTTTTTTTATGACGCTTGTTTTTGCGCGTCATAAATTTCTGAGTGTCATTGTTCGCGCGTCAAGGAAGGGGTTATTTCTAGTAGTGAACGGGGTTTTTCCGGACAAGGTTTTTAATGAGGTAACAAATCAAAAACGCATGTGGATCTAAAAGGTTGGCTAACAAACCTTCATGGCAGCCGGAAATGTGACACATCCTTGATTTCTTGTCCATCATCATCGTGCAAATAATTAATGGACTAGGGGGACTTGATGAGGATGGGTCAAAATCAGATGCACTTGGACTCGGGAGTGCACATGAAGGATAAGCAAATATTGATGAGCGAAGCCCATACGGAAGTGCAAGTGTTACAATTCCGAGAACGCAATCGCAAGTGTCAAGAGGCAGTTACAGCTGAGAGACTATAAATAGACATTTATAGGCTCATAACAGGGGGCTCCAGATCTTTTACACCTTTAACTAGGTGTTTTACCTAGATCTCTTGTATTAATCTCTTTTCACTTGTAACCTTTGATCAATCAATGAAATGTTACATGATCTCACTCTTTCCTCTCCAATTCTCTTAATTTCTATCTAAATCCATAAAGGACCGAATCTTACCTCTATGGCGGGATTTTGTTCTTCATCAATTTTTATAACTATGCCAGCTCACCAAAACTCTTCTTCCGTCCGATAGCTTGCCCGTCTAATCTCTTATCACCAGGGCCTTCTCATAATTAGTCGAAGCCTCACCCTGACCTGACATACATACATTTTTGAAAAAGGTCAGCTTACGCTGGTGAGTTCTATATTTTAGAAAACTTTATCTCGGTGTGAGGTTTAAAACCCTTGGACCTGCAAGATCCATTTTTCATAAACAGTATAAAACATAACTGAATCATACAAACCATAACAGTCATTTGTAACTAGGCACATTTTTTTCAGTACGAGGTATCTACCCCACTAACCCTTTGATTACTTCGCAGTCTATACTTCCATCTGCTAATTTATAAACAGAGACTTAGCTACACTCTCCTTACTAACTTCTATCCGTCGTTTATTTTAGCAGAGACCTATCTTCCATCCGCTATTTGCAGAGATCTATCTTCCATCCGCTATAATCAGAGATCTATCTTCCATCCGCTATAAGCAGATATATATCTTCCATCCGCTATAAGCAGAGACTATGTTCTATAAACATTGACTCTCTACAAGTGACTCCCCCAATTCACCATGGGTGTATGTATACAGGATGTACCAGCGGCTTATCCTCCACACTTCTAATATACCAGGTAAATAATATTATTATGTATATATATAGGAAGTACCAGCGGCATATCCACCACATAATAATAAAGCAAATGCATCACCTCTCTCATATAATCATACATATTCACTATAGCGTTTACTAATAATTCATTTATCACTTGACTATTTAAGTTCAAAGCAAGCATAGCACATATCATATCATAGGCATTATTACGTTATAACACGTAAATGATTTAACATTATATTCATAACATATCACACACACACACATATATATATATATATATATATCCCAAAAGCCTTTCTAACAGTTTATCAATTCCAGATATTTCACGTTTATGCATTTTAGTGCATTTCTATAACAATTCACGTATATATATACATTCATATAACAGTTAACACATTAACAGTTAATATATATTCACTTAAAGGCTATATAAATAGGCATCATTTCAGTTATAAATCATTTGAATGCATTTTATAACATTTATATGTATATCAGCCCGAAAACATTCAAAACATTTAAAACATTCAAGAGTGGGCTCATAGAACTCACCTTATCTCTTTAACTTGTTTACTCGGACGGAACTCCCGCTACGATCCCCGATTTAACCTAATTTGCGTATCGTATGGCGTTAATGAAAGGTTTATATGATAAACACTTCCTATGTTTATTTTAACATTTTATTATCTTAATAATATTCAATTATTAAGTTTATTCCTTTTTAAAGGTCAAAATAACCAAAATGCCCTTTAGGCAGTATCGTTTTCTTTTAACGATAATATGAAGACGTGCATTCCTATAAGTAAACGCTCACCCCGGGATCGCCCAGTGAGGTATGCCAGGTTCCAGTTGGAATTTATGCGACATCCCCGCTTTACCAGAAACCCTAGAGTACAGACGCTTACCCTTCCGGTCCGCACGAACTTCTAAATATCCGATTAACTCGGTATCCTTAATACTTTATTATTTATCCATTTTAAACTCATATATGTTTATTATATATATAAATATGTTACTATACCAAAAATCACGTTCCCTTATCCTTCGGATTATTTTATATTAAATAATCATATTTACAAACCCTAATTTCCCGTTTTTCTCGTTTCTTTATCAAAACTCATTTTTATTCAAAACCGAATTAGGGTATTGTCCATTATAACATTTTATAATATCCTTTAAAAGCTCAAAGCTTAATTCAACATCGTTTAGTCAATTTGGGCAGAGTAACGTTATGAAAATCCTAATTTTGACCCGTTAACAAAACCTTTACCATACCTTTTCCAATTGTGAAATAAACTTAGGGCTTTCTTAAAATACATCATTTTAGGATTACCTACAAAAATTCAGACCCTAACTCCCACCCGATCACCCGATTTTGACAAAACAAGCTCAAGAACCCTAATTATCGCATGGTTTTAGAAATCATACATAGAAAATGATTTAGCCAAAACTGAAAGAGGTTATTTTAGACCTTACCTAATAGTGCTTGACTGTAGAAATTCAGATCCAAAGCTTCCACCGTTTGAGAGAATTGCTCATATGAAGATCTGGTTCGTTTATAGGGTTTTTGGGTTAAAAATCACGAAATTGGCGAGGAAATACGAACGATTGAGGCTGCTATTTATACAATGGAGGGTCGCAGGGTGATCCTACACGTATAGGGGTGATTAATCTGGCCGAAATCGACATCTGGATAGGTTAATTCGAGTCAAAACGTGAAGAACACGATAAAACGTGGCTTTTCTGCGACCAGGTATGGGTGGCGTACCGCGACGGATCCAGAGGGGGTTCTCGCGACCCGCGACATACTTTGCCATATTTACAGTTTTGGCCCCTAGACTTAATAATTACATTTTTAGCCCCTAAACTCCTATCTTTCTATCATTTTATGTACTAAAACATTATGGGGCATATTTATAAAGGTTTCTAAGGCTCGGGACACTCTCGATGATATACGTATACATACGTATATATTTTTATATATATTTTTCATTATTTTACAGTTTGGCCCCTCAAACTTTACAACACTTATTATTTTATGTTCCGAACGACTTTAGGACATTTTTATAATACTTTATAAGCCTCGGGACACTTATAAAAGTTATAGATACGTATAACATCCGTAAGTATTTATAACTTTATATAAATTACATTTTTAGCCCTTATACTTTTCCGTTAACTTTTTAACATGCATTTCTACATGTTTAACTAATTAAACACGTATTTCCACATATATATTCATCAAATGAATATTTCACATGTATTCATGCTATTCAAACAAGTTTTTTAACACATGTATATAATATAATTACGTAAAGCCATTTTCTCCCGGTTATCACTCATTCCTATCATATAAACGTTTAGCTACGTTTTTCATGCCAATATCATATATATCAATTATCTTTTATATAAAACACATATTATTTCATTTCCTTATCTCATTTTATCAATTAAGACGTGTATTATTCATGCAATATTATCGTTTATCGATTTATTATCCGGTAATGGACAAACATGCATTTTCTACCTGTTTCATCATGTTTAGCTACCTAACATATATATCACATGTATTATTCATAGTAGCTACGTATTCTATCAAATTTTGGGATGTTACAACTCTTCCCCCCTTAAATAAGGTTTCGTCCCGAAACCTGCTCTGTTCACGAATAATTCATAAATGAGATATTCCAATTTCACCCCTTTCCTTCCTAGGTTAATTTAGAATCTTACCTAGGCATTCATAACACTTTAGCTAAAGGAACTATTCTGCTCCTAACCCTTTCTTCTAATTACGATTTGAACCGCAACACGCATTTCTATATACGACAACCGATATTTAATACGATTCTATTGAAAGATATCATTTCTGACTCGTTCGCTTGTGGAATTTCTTTTAGAACTGTAACGATGAACAAATCTTCTAACTTCTTGGAAGAACGTGCCCCCGCGAGACTTCTACTGCTCCATTTTACCCTTTACGTACGTCGAATGTTTCTCTACACTTTGCATAGCTTGATCTTGATTCTTAAATTCCAATAGTCCCTCACTTGCTTACTAATAAGTGATTTATATCCATAAATTCTACCGATTTGTTTTCCACAGTGGCCCGTACTATCTACTTACACGAGACTAAATCTAGTCCACTTCTCGTTGTATTTCAGGTGTATATATATAAGATGTACCAGTGGCGTATCTACCACACCCTTGATACTACCAGAGGTGTACTAGTCCTAGCCCAGTGTAGGATGACATTACTATTCTAACCCTCAACAAAGTCAGTATAATTTATGACTATTTATCACTTACTTTCAATGAGCTAGTTGGACATCCTGTGTGTAATCTCGTTTAATGCTCCCATTTCTTGAGTGTAAACACTACTGCTGCAATCTCCAAATCCTCGGACGATTCTAACGTTTAACGTTCATTTTTCTAAGGCAGTTATGATCTAAAGGATTCTTGATCCTAACTAACGGTCTACCAAGCAAGTCGCAAAACTTATTCGATAAAGCATATAACACAGAATCAGGCATACTATTTATCGAGAAATGTACCTGAGGTCATATTAGGTCCTTCGATAGCAGTTAGGGTATAAACTTTGCCATTGGTTCCTGATGCTGGAACTACCCTTAATGGCATCGGGTTTCTCATTATCTTAGGACAATTGGGTCGAATGTGTCCTGGCTCTCCACACTCAAAGCACTTTTTCTGCTCCGGATAGTTGTTGGAAAAGTGGCCTTCCTTACCACACTTATAACAACTAGTTGTTCCTGACCTACATTCTCCAGAGTGAGTCTTATCACACTTGCGGCACCTAGGCGAAACCTCTTAAATTATTCTTGAGTTTCTTGCGGTGATCCATGTTACTCTTCTCCGAACTTTCTCTAGTCTCATAAAATTTCTTCTTAGCTTCTCCCGGTCTTCCGTTGTCGCCATATTCTTCTTCGTAAACCATAGCACTGATGTCAATGGCTTCCTGGTACGTTTTCGGAACATGAGGCCTAACTATCTTCCTTACAGCAATAGGAAGGGCCTGAACGTACCTCTTCACCTTTTCTTCCTCGGGTGTTACCAACCTTGGTACCAATCTCGCCATCTCGTCAAACTTGCTTGTGAACTCCTGATGGGTCATATTACCTGCTTCTAACTTTAGAAAGTTAATCTTAATCCTCTCTAACTCGTACCTCGGACAAAACTTGGTCATCACCAGCGTCTTCAGATCATTCCATCTCATAGAAGCAACGGCTTGCTCGCCTCGGGATTGTAGAATAGAGTCCCACCAGAATAATGCTTCTCCTTTGAAGGAATGGGCTGCATACTTCACTGCTTGGTCTGGACGACACTCACTAATACCTATCACAGCTTCCATCTCTCGAATCCAACGAACAGTCGAACCTGCATCTCTCTGCCCTTCAAATGACGGAGGACTACATCCAATAAATGATTTGAAAGAACATCCGCGATCGGCATTTCCCGCATCTCCAGCAGCATCACCAGTGGCTCCACCGGCTCCATTGGCACCTCCACCAGCAGCTCCGTGAATTTGAGCGATTAGATAAGGCAAAGCGGCTTGGAGCATTTGATTCATCTCTGCCGCCATAGCTTCCCTTTGCTCGTTTGTAAATACGTTAGCTCTCGTGTTATTCTCTCGTTCGGGATTCACAAGCGTACGCCTTCCAGCACTGGTTGCTCTGCCGGCACCCCTACCTTGTTGGAACCTAAAATCTATGTGACTGACGCCATCAAATCTGTTTACCGAAGCATTCGACTGAAGAATCCATGTGAATTAATTCAGAGACGCGGGTTGTGATGCTCGAGGCTTGCAGTTTGGACCGAAGACCGTTTTCCGGAAAAGTCAACCGTTCGGGTCAACGGTCAACGTAAAAGTCAACGGAATATCGATTCGAGCGAGTCAAGCTTCGGATTAATTAAATCAACTTTGATTTAATTAATATTTACGTTATTTATCTTTCTTGTAATTTTGTTCGGGTCATTTATGTTTCTGTTGTTAGTCACCCTCACTATATATATATAGTGAGGGTGCCCATTACAAGAAAGAGTCTCTGAGTGTGGAGATGATGATTTTCTTGTAGAGTGTGAGATTTCCATTCTAGAGAGAGAGAGTGAGTCATGGATTTCCATGAGAGAGTGTTGTCATGATTTCTTGATTGTAATCATTCGATTAATGAAATCATTTGACTTGATCATCATCTTTCTCATGTTTATGATTATCCTTTGATTATTCTCATCTTCATTTTCATCTCGTTTTGGGTTTTTCGAATCTGAACCTTTGTTCTTGCTCAAGATCAGGATTCTTGATGTGAGAATCGGTCCTAACAAATGGTATCAGAGCAGGTAACCGATCGGATTTCATCTCACGATGAATCTGGTCACTCGAATCTGGATTTTGAGCTTGAATGGGTGAAGATGAGAAAACTCATTTTTGAGACTCTTTCTTCTACTTTTCTTGTTTCTGGATGGATTCTGATGATATGGATACTTGATTCGTATTTGGGAGTTCATCTAGATGCATTTTTATGTTCATCATGTTCAAATATGGTGGAATAATTGGAGATCCGAGCTGTTTTTGAAGATGTTAGAGTTTTTCCCGTATTTGGGGTTTTTGAAGAATTTTGAGTTTGATTCTTAGTTTTCTGGGCATTTCTTCATGTTTTCGGATGAAGTGAGGTATGATTCTCAATGGAAAACGCGTTCCGGATCCATTGGAAGCATCCGTTTCGTCTGATTCTCAACCGTTTGGGCAGATCTGGAAAAACACACACTAGTGTGTGTTTCATGGTGTTCTTCGTGTTCTTAAAGATTTCCAGAAATTTGAAGGCTGTTTTAATCCGATTAGCTACTGTTTATGGGTTGTTGGTGGCCACAATAGTCTCGTGAATGGTTTAGCTTCACACATCGTGCATCATAACGGGTATTTCTTTCGTTTCTGGACATAATCAAGTTCATCAAAGTAAGGGTTTTCTTCCTGTTCATCATTTCCAGATTTGTTCTAAGTGTTTTGAAGATATGAAGATGTGCTTAGCGGGCTTGTTGAGTTCTTTGGCGGACTTGTTCTCCTCTTAGCGGACTTCATCAGTTTTAGCGAACTTGAAGCATGCCTTAGCGAACTTGAGTCCTTATCGGACTTGAGAAGTGTCTTAGCGAACTTCTCTACCCTTTAGCGGACTTCTGGAAGGCTTTAGCGGACTTCTGGGGTTAGCGGACTTGTTTATGGGTTTTTGCTCGATATCGTTTTGATGGGTTTTGTTCGTCTAGGGTTGTAGAGGATTGAATTTCGAGTCCAACGGTATAAGAATCGTCTTTTTGGTTAAGTTTTGAGCGAGATATGAAGGAATTACGCTTTTCCGGTGACCTTCGTTTTTCTGATGAGTTTTTCCGGCAGTCGAATTAGGGTTTACAGGGTGATGGACGTCATTTGGGAAGGAGAAAGACACTCGCTGACGTGGCGATTGCCTACTGGCCTGCTTGGAATTCTCTCTCCTGGTCAACCTAACATCCCTTTTCGTTGTCGCATTGTGATAGGCTTGAAGGAAATGGAGTGGGATCAGGTACACGTGATTCCATTAGTGTTGGTGAGCTGTGATTAGATAAAAGAGAGAGCGCGTGGGCCCAGTTGTATGAAGGTTACCGTGAATACTTCTGCTTGTTGCTCTCTTATTCGCTGGAACATTCTCATGGCCCCACCTGCAGACAAAAGAGCCGTTGAAGGCATCAGGTTGGCGGCCTCTGATTGGCCAGACTCTATATCACACGGATCCACATTTTCTGCCCTTGGATTGTTATTTTCCAGCCGTTGATTTCAATGGATTACTCATTTTTGATTGGTTCATTGTCTTGCACAAGGATTGTGCTTCTTGGAGGGATTTTTCTCAACTAATTAAATTTTCTTGCATTTTAATTAAATGCGGGGTATTTTTTATTAGTCTTTCACGAGACTAACGAAGATGACGCCCGAACGAAATTGCGAAAATTTTTATTGGTCATGGATTTATTCCATTTTTATTGGGGTTCTCGTTTATTGGTGTCGCGCAACGTTTGCTATTGACCACTGACGGGTTAGCTTTATTATCCGGTTAATTACAAAGCTTTCTCGTTATGTCTCACGATTTCTTGTTTGTAGCTGATGCAGTGCTGATGTCAGCGAACCGGATTAACTGGAATCTCAGTTAATTATGGAATTAATCCGTTAAATTTCTCGAGAAGCCGTTCCTTGCGAAAATTGACGGAATTTTTCGGATTGAGCCGTTTTCGCTGATAATTCTCAGAAATCTTCACGGAATTTTATTCCGAGCTCATTTTTCTTCGCCCAAAATTACGAAGACTCTGATTATGATTATTTTCGCTCGGGATCTCAGTTTTTCTCCGATTTGATGTTTATTTTCGCATCCAACCTCAGTCGAGCGGATTATTCACAACTGTCAGCATCCGGCTTTTGGTTTTTTACAAGATTGTCCGATTTCAAGATTATTTATCTGGTTTCTCTAGGCAACCGATCGCGACGGTTCGACTCTCTGCATCTGATTTTACGCTTCCGACTTGATGTTTCGGGAGAGATTTAGAGAAATAGGAGGAATTATTATGGATTTGGATATCGGGTCGATTATTCGGAGTTGGAGCATTTTCAGTGTTTGATTGGTTTATCTGATTCAGTTTGTTGCGGTTTGGACTCCGACATGTAGCATTTTCTCAGTATTGTACCCGACCGTGTGAACCGAGTGAGCTGAACACTTGGATCTCGAACTGGAGCAACGAGAACAGAAGAATCTTATTCAGAGGAGGAATCTCTACGACATATTGTCTCCGGTTTATCAGTTTCTCATTGAAGATGTACGACAGAGCGATTCTTTAGCAGTTGAACAAATTTGAAAGCATCAGTCAAGGGGGAATTGTTGGAACCTGAAATCTATGTGTGACTGACGCCATAAAATCTGTTTACCGAAGCATTCGACTGAAGAACCCATGTGAATTGATTCAGAGACGCGGGTTGTGATGCTCGAGGCTTGCAGTTTGGACCGAAGACCGTTTTCCGGAAAAGTCAACCGTTCGGGTCAACGGTCAACGTAAAAGTCAACGGAATATCGATTCGAGCGAGTCAAGCTTCGGATTAATTAAATCAACTTTGATTTAATTAATATTTACGTTATTTATCTTTCTTGTAATTTTGTTCAGTTCATTTATGTTTCTGTTGTTAGTCACCCTCACTATATATATAGTGAGGGTGCCCATTACAAGAAAGAGTCTCTGAGTGTGGAGATGATGATTTTCTTGTAGAGTGTGAGATTTCCATTCTAGAGAGAGAGAGAGAGTCATGGATTTCCATGAGAGAGTGTTGTCATGATTTCTTGATTGTAATCATTCGATTAATGAAATCATTTGACTTGATCATCATCTTTCTCATGTTTATGATTATCCTTTGATTATTCTCATCTTCATCTTCATCTCGTTTTGGGTTTTTCGAATCTGAACCTTTGTTCTTGCTCAAGCTCAGGATTCTTGATGTGAGAATCGGTCCTAACATACCTCTACCACGTCCGCCTCTTATCATCATCCTACATTCCAGGTGAGTGACATTTCAGAATTTATGTGATGTAAAGTCCTTGAACTTTTGAATACATGATAACCAGATAAGTACTGGTACCAAAGAAATTATATAGTTATGATGTTTTCAAAAACCTAGTTACTTCCATCACAATCCTTCTAAGTGTCCACTCTTCTCTTTACCCTTTAACAGGTAACTCTAAGTTTAAAACCGGTCCTTAAATCATCTCCCTCGTTAATCAAACATTTCATCATCTCATAACCTTCTCCGCACTTGGGCATACAATAGTTAAGACTTTAGGGTATGTTTATGTGGTTAATACCAAATTGCAGTAGCTAATTGCAATCGGGTTTCTTCCACATTTCACATACTCTAGGTGTTACCTATTATGTCCCTAATGCAATCTCGTTTCTATGGGCACAAGCTATCCTGGCTGGTATCTATGTTCCTTATCTCATCCTACTTTGTTTTCCCATAGTCCTAGTATAAGTCTAGATACTGCATTAGTACCTAGATCTCTTAAACCAAGGCTCTGATACCAACTTGTGACGCCCACTCCCAGACTTGGCTCTAGAAGGGGTCACGCATCGGATTTACTCATGAACACAAGGTAATAACAGAGATAACTAAGCAGCAGAAATTTCAAACTTTTATTTATTTGCCAAGTACTACAAAGTAAGTGAGATAATTTACATAAGGCAATACTAACTATTACTACGTTTTATTTTTATAACTATGCCAGCTCGCCAAAACCCTTCTTGTAGGTCCTGAAATCTCCCCAATACACGATATACTAATCAAACACGAGTGCGGAATCCTCGTGAATGATCGATTCAAGAAAATAGTAGAAGAATAGACTAGATCTTTAAGAAAGATGAAGTCTTGAGTGGAAATCAGCTACTATTCGAAGCGATGAAGGCTGATCGTAAACGTGAAAGAGCACCAAAATCGTAAACAGCAAATCCCCAAAGCTTGGTTAATCATAAACATGAGGTGGTATTTATACCACCTCTTACAACCTAATGGGCTAATCATAAACCCAATAAGCCCAATCATAAACCCAAGCCCATGCCTAATCTAATAGTAAACTAGCCTAAACATAATAAAACTAGCCTACTAATCTAATGAAACCCTCTAAGCCCAGCCCAACTTATTTAATATTACAAGCCTCATAATCTAGCCTCTACAATCTTCCCCTAGGCTTGTGATATTAAATGTCTTCGATCTTTGAAAAACTTCTTCTTGACTGGCTGGCATAGATGCTGATGAAGATTCTTTCCGCAGAAATCTTCAATGGGTTTCTTGACGGGCACTTGGGACTTTCTCTTGAACAGCAACAGCTCGAACTTCTTGAAATGAACAAGTTAATGAGATGGAGGATTCTCAATGACTTGCTTCTTTTGAAAGAACTGGTTCTAGCTGAATCTTCGGTAACTGTCTTGAATCTTCATAAATTAGAGGGTTGAAATTTTGAAAACCCCTAACTTTGAAGAATTTGATTGTTGAACTTGGATCTTCATGATCTCTGACTGCTCTCTGTATCATTTTCTTTTTCAAAGAATTGAATTGAGATCTTCAGCTTCCCCTAAACTTGTGGGCATTTTCTTTGAAAAACTTTTGACATTTTTGGATACTTGTAAAGACACCAACAACTTCCCCCTGAACATTTGCTTTTCAGATGGAAGTCTTGACCGGCTGGCTCTTTAACTTTGAGCAGCAGCAGCATCAGCAGCAGCAACTTTCTATCATCAACCTGTCTGACACACATTTGAAAAAATATACACTACCAGACATGTGATGACTGATCTTTGGGTTAGAGATAATTATCATCAGTTCAGTTGATTCAAATTAACATAATTTTAACCAAAAACCCTAATATAGATTACGGGTTTTCTATAAAACTTCCCCTGAACCCAAAGACCTCTAAAGACTTCCCCTTAGCTGATTACTTCCCCTCAGCTAAGGACTTCCCCTGAGATAATACATATTATCTTCGAGTTCCCTTCAGATACAATGTATTATGGAAGTCTTTTCATTAGATAATAAGTATCATCCTCGAGTTCCCTTCGGATAATACTTATTATCCCCTCTCCTTCCCCTAAAAATTTGGCAAGATCTGTCGGAGGAAGTCTTTTCCTTTAGATAATAAGTATCATCCTCGAGTTCCCTTCGGATAATACTTATTATCCCATACTCCTTCCCCTAAAAATTTGGCAAGATCTGTCGGGGGCATATTGTCATGCATTAAAACCCTTGAAAAACATATTTTGACTTCTCAAATCAACCTGGCCAAGACAAAAGCACACCAAAAAGAACTTAACAACTCACACACGAAAGATAAAAATAAACAACTACTTACCAATATAAAACATGAGAAAATTTACAAGGGATCAAACCATATGAATCTGACTGAGGAACCCTTTTCAGCTTCAGTTACTCGACTAGTCCAGGTGATTGCCGGTATGTTTGTCCGCTTTAAACTCAAACCCGTTTAATCCCAACCGAATGCGTCATGCTTAATATAGTACAAAATTACCGTCATGTTTAATTGTCCCCACACCCAAGCGTACACAGCAAAACCTACCCAACCTCAGAGTTTATTGAGGATTCACAAACTCCCAACTTGAGGAACCATGCAACACCACTATGACTACCACTTATTTTTATTAACCATCCATTATCAGTTGATGATCAGGTCGGCCGCATAAGCACGCAGAGAAGACCAACTGAATAATTTTATTTTCTTTTCTTTTTCTTTTTCAGAATTTTCATTTTTTTTTTTTTTTTTTGCATTCTTTTTCTTTTTCTTTTCTGTGGTGTTGTCCTATACAGTATAAGCATGGCGTGTGAGAGAGTGAATACTAGGTATAATTACCACTCTCAACCCGTTTTTGCTGGGACTCAGTCTTTTAAACCATGCAACCTGGGATGAGAAACTAACCATATATATCTTTTAAGTTTACTGCACTTTCATTGGTGGTCATACGATTAGGTCGAGCCTACCGAGCATATCACCGTGGAGCTTGCCTTTCACTTCCGCCTTACGCGTGTCAGCCATCTCCAACCCGGTCATTCATTTTACTTCCCCTAAACTTCTCAAAAACAAGACACAAACAATTAAACACAAACAATTAAAAATTGAAAAGCACACTATTTTTGAGGGGTCAACATTTTCATCTTCTTTACATTTCTTCCCCTTGCTTTTTGATTTTTAATGTCACAATCTTGTGAACATCATTTTTTTTTTTTTTTTTAACGATAAAACAAAACACACAAACACACTTAAAAGAACAAAACACAAAATTTTGAAGACATCTGGCCAAGCTAACTTTCAAAGTATTGATTTTGAAAAATTTTAGAAAATTGGGTTTCATGACATGCACACTTCATTGCATTTGAAGTCAAACACTTAATCAATCAATTGAAAATTTTAGAGAAAAAATGGTTTGATTCAAAACACCCTTTGTTGCCTCATCATTCAAACAACCAAGTTAAGAACAGTACCTTTCGTGCTGAAATTTTACCTTTTACCTCTCAATGAGACATACCTTCCATTTATAGATTACTTGACATGACATGAAGATACGTCTCCTAAACTGTGCCTGGAACAATCACTTATCAACAAACACATTAGTAAATAAAAGCGTTAGTGATAATCCTCCTTGATCGTTCCTGCACAGAGTGAGAGATTAGTTAGCCAGTGGTACCCAGGCCATTGTTTTTCTGGGTACACCTGAGGAATCAATGAATGAAACTTCTTTTAAAAACATTCCTTTTGAAAAATCAGGAAGTTGTGATGATTCGGTTGTAGCTGCCTTGACTTTTGGCTTCCAAATTCCAGATGATTTAACATTTATTTTAGTCACTTTTGGAGTTGTGACCTTAGGTTTTTCAACCTTCTTCATTTTAGATTCACTTTTCAAAACAGTTTTTGTTTTAGTCACCTTTTGAGTTGTGACTTTAGGTATTTCAACCTTCTTCGTTTTAGCATTATTTTTCAAAACATTTTTAGTTACCTTGGAAGGGGTAACCTTGGGTTTTTCAGACTTTGCTTGTTTTGAAAATGGTTTCTTCACCTGTTTTTGGAAATTTTGGTAACTTGGGAAGCTGTTGTTTTGGTTTAAAGAGTTTCTTTCAGCTTTGGCAGCACCCCAATGTTGATCAGAGGGTTTAACCTTAGGAGTAATAGTCTTCATTGCCTTAGGTTTCTGCACCATCATCGACTTAGACTTAACTGACTCCTGAGATGAAACCCTTTGACTTTGCGGATAGTAGGGTTCATAGTGGCGATAAAGACAGTTTCTAGCAATATGACCAGCAATGCCACAATTAAAGCAAGTCTGCTTCTTTAGATAGAAGTCAGACGTGTACCCGTTTGTCTTTGGTGGCATATATGCAGCTGGTTTGCCTTGTGTCTGCTCCGTTGCTTTGACTGCTGCTTCAGATTTGACTTTCTGCTGGTTCGTCGAAGCCTGTGTCGAACCTGTCTTTACTGTCTTTGTGCTTCCTTGATTCTTTGATGTGGAAGCACCATTCTTGCAATTACAACAGCAACTGCATGATCCAACTGAAGAAATAGGAGACACAGCTACTCCCTTGAGTTTTTCATTCTTCACTCCAGCTGTTGGCTTCACACTCGGATGCTTGATGGTGATCTTTGGCTTCTCAACTTTGGCTTCACTGATCACTCCATCAGTTAGTCCCTTGAACTTGGAGGAGAAGGACGGTAAGTCATACCCAACATCTGGTTCTTGGTCAAACATAGATCCAGATGTCATAAAGATCTTCCCCCCAGGCCGTGTCGTCAAGATCACCTTTTCCCTTTGAACTTTGTCAATTACTTTCAAGCATGGGGTTTCAATTTTAGGGTATGGTTTCAACTCTACCCCAGCTTCATCAGACTTGGAGTTATGACACCTGTTGTATTCTCGGCACTCAGCATCATTTTCTGATATATCCTTTATTCTCCCTTCACCATATGTCATGTTTGCCTCGTTGTCTATTTCCTCTTGAGTCAATGGTGTAGTTCCAACCAAGACACTATCAATAGGAGGAGCAGCTTCTTTATAATCTGACTTGGTTCGTTCAACTTGATCCTCACTAAGAAGTATTCCTATAATGTCTCTGGGAACTGGTGGAGGAATAATGTTGTTTGCAGCCAAGGCCTTATCAGTTTTTTCTGATCCAAATCCAGGTGTGTGTTTCCCAACTTGACCAGTCACAACAGCATGTGACAATTCCTTTCCAGCATCAAGCATTCTTTTGCTCCTCATTTGATTCATATCAAGTTTAACCTGCATCTCATTGTTCTTATGCTTCAGGTCATCTATCTGCTTACTTAGCTCAGCTATTTCTAACTTAGCGTTGTCATACAAATAGGCGTTCTCAGTTGCAAGGTTCCTATATTTTGCTATATCTAATTTCTGGGCTTTAACTTTTTCTTCATTCTTTTGCCATCTACCTTTAAATGAGCTCTTCTCGCACTTTGTCTCAAACAATTCTGACTGAAAATTTTTACAGATTTCCCTAAGTTCAGGAATTAATCGAGCACAAGTAGGATTGGGGCATATCTCAGCATCATCGTCCTCAAGTATATTCTTTTCTTCAACCACTGAACTCATTTTGCAGCTTCTGAAAATCTTGAAAAATCTGCAAAAACGGCAAAATCTGCAAAAGTACTATTCAAAAAATAGTGTCAAAAACTTAAAACTGAAAAACGGAGGCCTTCGGAGTGGAATTTGGGGGTCAAAACGGGCTCCCCTGGCCTAAAGGCGGGGGTAATTATGGGGCTTGATGTCACGAACGTCGTGTAAAAATTTGAGCTTCTAACTCCAAACGAGTCAAAAGTTACGCCCGTTTCCGTGAAAGTGTGAAAAAGTGACTTTTTGCCGCAAAATGATGAGTTTCCGATCGTAAACGCCCGATTACGATCCAAGGAAACTAATTACGATCGTAATCACTGATTCCGATCCACGTCACACCCGTAAACACTTAACCGCCTTATGAAAATCGTGAACTCCGATTACGATAACCGATTACGACTCCGTAGTCGTAAACACAGATTCCGATCCAAACAAAGTCGTAAACGCCCCTTTTACGACTTTACAAACTCGTAAACACAAGTACACTCGTAAACACCTATACTCCGGGTCGTAAACAGGCAATCTTCAAGGAAAACTGATCGTGAACACTCTGAAAACCCAGAAATCGCGAAGAACAGCAGCAGCAACAGTCGTAATCACCAAAAAAACACCCTCGAAACTTCAAAAACTCGAACAACAACCCAGCAAACCACTTGAATCTATATCGTGAGAGCCTCGAATCAAAGATTCTTGGCTCTGATACCAATTGTAGGTCCTGAAATCTCCCCAATACACGATATACTAATCAAACACGAGTGCGGAATCCTCGTGAATGATCGATTCAAGAAAATAGTAGAAGAATAGACTAGATCTTTAAGAAAGATGAAGTCTTGAGTGGAAATCAGCTACTATTCGAAGCGATGAAGGCTGATCGTAAACGTGAAAGAGCACCAAAATCGTAAACAGCAAATCCCCAAAGCTTGGTTAATCATAAACATGAGGTGGTATTTATACCACCTCTTACAACCTAATGGGCTAATCATAAACCCAATAAGCCCAATCATAAACCCAAGCCCATGCCTAATCTAATAGTAAACTAGCCTAAACATAATAAAACTAGCCTACTAATCTAATGAAACCCTCTAAGCCCAGCCCAACTTATTTAATATTACAAGCCTCATAATCTAGCCTCTACACTTCTTCCATCCGATAGCTTTCCCGTCTAATCTCTTATCACCAGGGCCTTCTCATAATTAGTCGAAGCCTCACCCTGACTTGACATACATACATTTTTGAAAAAGGTCAGCTTACGCTGGTGAGTTCAATATTTTAGAAAACTTTACCTCGGTGTGAGGTTTAAAACCCTTGGACCTGCAAGATCCATTTTTCATAAACAGTATAACACATAACTGAATCATACAAACCATAACAGTCATTTGTAACTAGGCACATTTTTTTCAGTAGGAGGTATCTACCCCACTAACCCTTTGATTACTTCGCATTCTATACTTACATCTGCTAATTTATAAGCAAAGACTAAGCTACACTCTCCTTACTAACTTCCATCCGCCGTTTATTTCAGCAGAGACCTATCTTCCATCCGCTATTTGCAGAGATCTATCTTCCATCCGCTATAAGCAGAGATCTATCTTCCATCCGCTATAAGCAGAGATCTATCTTCCATCCGCTATAAGCAGAGACTATGTTCTATAACAATACCAATTCCCTAGTACTACTACCAGCCCCTAGTTAAATACCCAGGTGACTTAGGGTTATTAGTGAACAGTGATAAGGTCTTCATATACTGCAACAAGTGGACATCCCCCAATTTACCATGGGTGTATGTATACAGGATGTACCAGCGGCGTATCCTCCACACTTCTGATATACCGGGTAACTAATATTATTATGTATATATATAGGAAGTACCAACGGCGTATCCACCACATAATAATAAAGCAAATGCATCACTTGTTCTCATATAATCATACATATTCACTATAGCGTTTACTAATAATTCCTTTATCACTTGACTATTTAAGTTCAAAGCAAGAATAGCACATATCATATCATAGGCATTATTACGTTATAACACGTAAATGTTTTAACATTATATTCATAACATATCAGATATATATATATATATATATATATATATATATATATAGAGAGAGAGAGAGGAAGGGTAAAATGAAAACCATTCCGAGTTGGGAAAACTTTCGAAACTCTTCAAAAACGGGGTCAAAAAGTTTTTTTTTATTTAATTTTTTTATGGTGATTCTTTAGGTTATAGGCTACCCCTAGGTGGAAAAAAATCAAAAAACGCCTCGGGAATTTTTTTTTTAAATGTCAAAAAACGGTCTTGTTACATATGTAACATTGTAATCATATATTGGTTACATATGTAACAACCGTTTTTCGAGATTTTTTTAAAAAATTGCCGGGGCGTTTTTTTATTTTTTTCCACCTAGGGGTAGCCTATAACCTAAAGAATCACCATAAAAAAAATTGAATTACAAAAAAAACTTTTTGACCCCGTTTTTAAAGAGTTTTGAAAGTTTTCCCAACTCGGAGTGGTTTTTACCATAACCATCCCTTATATCGGTTAGGCTCTCGAATGTTTGCTTCAAGACGTCCATCATTAGGACTTCTTTGTTTAACTCAAGCATAATTTGCGTGGTTAGTTTTTCCTTAAGTGCGTCGTTGATGGCTTCTGGTGCATTGGAAGCGGTGTGGGTTGTTTGATGTGAGAGGTGATTTGAAGTTTTTTTGCGCAGATGCCATCGCATCGTGATTTTTCAGTGTAATCGAGTGTCTAGTTTTATAGAGGGTTTGATGAGTGTCCAGTGGGGTATTAAATGCGTTAATTGGTAATCGTGTGTAGTGGGTACGCTTTTTGGGAGATGAATGTGAATAAGTGTAATTATTATATGTTACTACGCCTGTTAATTATCTTGAAAGTAAATATTGTTACACATTTTTTCATTTTAAGTGTGTGTATTTTTGATTTTGTGTGATTTTTTTTGTGACTATATAATGCTTCATATTAAATATTCGTATATTTTATTTACTTTAATCATGTGTGATTTAAAATAATATTTCCGTAATTTATAGTATAGCATTTTGTCACATCAATTAATTATATCTTCTATTCTTCTTTCAGTATGCGTTATTTTTTATTAATTCTTGCGTTATTATATTTTATTTTACATTTTTTATTTTAATCGTTTGTATTTTTTATATTGTGTTTTATTATAATTTTTTATCTACGCGATGTTTCGTTTACCTTTAATTTTAGCCCTTATAGCATATTGGCTCTTTTAGTGTGGCCGTGCATTTTTTACAAGCAGACAATCCCAGAAACCCTCCTTACTCAACTATCTTCTTCTAACTGATCATCTCCCAATTTTTCATAGAACAATGGCGTCTTCTTCTTCTTCCAATGCCTTGATCAACCTGATTGAAGACAACCATCGACTAGAAGCCAAAGATGACCGAATTATGCGTTATAATTTTGGCATGATGATTGGTCTTACAACCAACAGCATTCAGACGCACACCCGGATGCTGTAGGAGGTTGTGGATCTTCCACCCTCCCCCATGCAACAAGCGGTTGTTGAGTTTATGACTCAGCAACTTGCCCTGAAGGAGCAAATCCATCATGGTCTGCGTGGCATTATGAATAGGGCCATAAAGAAGTCAAGGGACAAAGCTTCCTTCTTGAAAGAGATGTAGGAGCTCTAGGCATTTTATATATGTGTGTTTTTTTATCTTTTGGATTTCTCTTTTTTATTGTAATTTTTTTGAAGACCCCGCCCCCTCTATATTGTAAAGAAAAAGGCATTATATCAATGAAGTAAAAATTTAAAAGTTTGTTATTTGCGTTTATTGTTTTTATAATGCGTGATTTTTAGGAACATCATGCGTAATTATACTCTCGTGTTGCGTTTTTTGTTACAGCAACTATGCCCTGATCAGTCTCTAGAGTTGTAAAGAAGAAGCCCTTAGAGAATAATCTGTTTAGATAGTTGCGTGATTTTTTGTTATGTGTGCATGATTTGGAACTGGGGTTTTTTGGTATCCTTGATATTTGTAAAGAAGAAGCCCTTAGAGAAGTATTTTTTTAGATAGTTGCATGATTTATGTTATGTGTGAGTGATTTTTGAGACTGTTTTTAGGTTTTGCTTTGATGTTTTAGTTAGTTGCGTGATTTTTGTTGTGTGTGCGTGATTTTTGGAACTGTTTTTAGTTTTTGCTTTGATGTTTTAGATAGTTTGCGTGTTTTTTTTGTGTTTTGCGTGATTTGTTTACTATTTTTTAAAATTGATGCGTTTTTCTTGTGTCTGTGCGTGATTTGGTAACCTCTTTAGAGAGTTACGTGACATTTTTTGTGGTTGCGTTTATTTTTTTTTCATTTTGTTGCGTGATATAGTGGAATATTTTCATGGTAATTGTGTGATGCGTTACTCTTTTTTTTTTAAATACAAATAAACCTTTTAGAGAAAAAACACGCGTATCTTTTAATTATTATGGGGTGTGTTTATTCCTATCCCTCGAATCTATCAAACGCACGGCCGAGATGCCTTCGTACCTTTCGCATGGAAATCGTCATTTGTACAATAATTTCTCATATATATATATATATATATATATATATATATATATATATATATATATATATATACACATATAGGTAAAAGATCCGTGTAGACCCCTTATTTTTTGTAGACCCCGTAGACCCCTTATAAAACTCAATAAAACTCATTAAAACTCAATAAAAATAAAACTCAGTTTTGTTAATTTAGTTTTTTTTATTTGCGATAAGCTTTTAAGAACAAAAAAAAGACAATTAAAAAAAAAGAAAAACGAAAAACATTAAAAATTGAACATTTTAAGACAATGAGTTTTAAAAATCAATGAGTTTAAAACTCAATAAACTCAATAAAACTCAGTGTTGCGTTTAAAACTCATTATTTTAAAACTCATTGTCTTAAAATGTTCGATTTTTAATGTTTTTTGTTTTTTCTTAATTTATTTATTTATTTTTTTGGTTCTTAAAAGCTTATCGTAATAAAAAAAACCAAATTTACAACACTGAGTTTTATTTTTATTGAGTTTTATAGGGGTCTACGGGGTCTACAAAATTTAAGGGGTCTACACGGAACCCTTCCCTACACATATATATATATATATATATATATATATATATATATATATATATATATATATATATATATATATAGTGAAAAGTTCATTGTAGACCCCAATAAAAGTGTAGACCCCGTGGCCCCTCTATTTACCGTTAGATCATCTTTTTTTATGGCTGAGATTAGTTTGTTTAAGTTAATGATTTTAAGTATAAATCACGCTGAGGGACATGAATGTAATTTTGCATTTTATGTTCAGATCGGTTATCTACGTTCCCCCAAATACGATCATCATCAATCTTCATTCGATCATCTTCTCATCAATCGCATCCAAAACTGCGATCATCATCAATCTGTGAATAGCAGTCAATCATCATCAATTTTTTGAATAGTAGTCGATCTTCTGATCAATCGCATCACGCCAGGAGAAGTGCAAGCGGAGCGGTATTGCTAAACGAGCAATTCCCCTGAAATTCGCGATCAATCTTTGATTCCACTGTTCGACAGATCTTTTCTTTTATTGTTCTCGTCATCTTGTAAGTATTTAATAGCTTTTCTCGATTATTAGGGTTTTTGGTTTGATGATTCTGATGGAACAATATGTTTTTTGGTTTTATGATTCTTGATTTTTAGGGTTTTTGATTTTGAATACAATTAATTGTATATTGTTTCTCTTGAACATTAACTGTGATGTTAACTAATGATATTTTGATGATGTTCGATTGCAGTTATGACCCCATTATTGTATAAAACTCACTAATTTGAGTTAACATCTACAATGTTTATTGAGTATGGTGCAATTTTGTTCTTGCCAAAATAAAACTCACTTCAAACATGATCTCATAATCATTATGTTTCCACTCAGTGAGCTTTATCTTGTTGTGAGTTTTATTAAACTCACTACATTTTTGAAAACAGTTTAAAAAATAGAGTTTTATGCCAAAATAAAACTCACTGCAAACACGATCCCATAATCATTATGAACTCAAAGTGCTTACCCCCATTAGATGGATTTCCTAGACTTTTATTTCCTATGGTTTCACTTTTAAGTTTTTTTATTGCAGACCTTTGAAGTCATCTGATGACTTCCGTTGCTTGTTTGTCGCCAAATTAGTGAGATTAATTGTTGAAATTAGTGAGATTAATTGTTGTAATAATCTTGAAGTGTACTGTATTAGACTCATGGTTAATATGTTGTTCAAAAGTTTTAATGCATAAATCATAAATTAAAAGAAGAATTATCCCCTAAAATTAAAAATTGTAGTCAATCTTGGAAGTCTTATGCTAAACTCACTTAAAAGTTGGATTGATTCATTTATGTATCCCTTTTGGTTCTACGTTACTTCATGGATTCAGTGTTGTGCAGCTTTTCGGGTGCGCATATCTTGGACCATTTGGGCATTTCTACCACATATTATTGGATAAACTGTTCAAGGGAAAAAAAGGACTCGGAAACGATTGCCAAAAAGGTACTCTATGAACTTTTGAATATGACCATAGAGGGTATAAATGGAAATTTTCAATCTTATAACCATGTTATGTGATGTCTGATTGGCAGCAATCTTATATACCTTAATAAACCTTTTTTGAAGAATTCTTTATTTTAATGACCTTAATAAAACTAGTGAGTTCTAATTGAGTTTTAATATAAGTTTTAAATCCCAAGTGGGTATTACAATGAGAAGATGTAGAAAGAAGACATGAGAGCTGGCAATATGGATGGACCAGCTGGGTTGGGTTTGAAACAACTAATTTTTATGTATGCGTTCGTACGTCATGGAAATTTGGGTCAGGTTGAGTTGACCCATAAGCATTCTCTGTCCATTTTGAATAAAAAAATCAATGTTTTAAATTACAAAATATTATTACAATAATAGTATAAATGTTTTGATAAAACTCATAAAAGTAATTTAGAATGGTGCGGGTTCACCCACAAACACCTTTTGCACTGTTTGATCCATTTAGATTAATGTGTAACTAGGATGACAATAAGTATTACTATAATTATACTTCGAATCTTAAATAAAATGATTCAGTAAAGTTTGTATTTCAAGAAAAACGAACTTTGGGTGACTTTCATTCTACGTGGCACGTTCCCTAGCCAATATTTTTTTTGATGTGTCCTCTTTGACTGGTTTGATATGAACTACAACCTAAATCGACCCTTCATATGTAAATGGGATAAAATTGTCATGTCTAACGTTAAACTTTGTTCTTTTACCATAATTTACTGTACTTTTCTTGCTCATTTAAGTCTTTCGGTTGTTTCACAGGAATGGCCAATTTGTGTAACTTATGAAGCTATTATCAGGTACTTCATAGGAATGTTGGTTTCTTTCAGTTTTGTAGTACATGTTTCAACGCAACATGTGAAGGGAGATTCTGGGCACAAAGTCAAATTCTTTATCTTAAATTGTTGTATAAACCCCCCTGTGCTCCTGCCTGAAGTAGGAAAAGTTAGAAAACAGAGTACTGATCTAGAATATTTGTTTCCTTTTCTGTTTTTGTGTATTGTGATGTTCACACGAATTTCAGTGAGTTTTATTGCAGTTGTGAGTTTTATTAAACTCACTGAAATTATGTATATGACTCAATGAGTTTTATTTCAGTGAGTTTTATTGCAGTTATGAGTTCTATTTCAGTGAGTTCTAATTTTAGTGAGTTTTAATTTCAGTGAGTTTTATTGCACTGAAAGTATGTATAAGACTCAGTGAGTTTTAATTTGAGTGAGCTTTATTGCGGTTGTGAATTCTATTTCTGTGAGTTCTAATTTCAGTGAGTTTTATTATAGTTGTGAGTTTTATTAAACTCACTGAAAATTTGAACTTTAAAAACCAACTTGTTTTAAAACTATGTCCACCTTAAAAACGGTTCAATCAACCTGCATACCACCCAAATGAAAACATGATTGATCTTTTTATGTTTCAAATTTTAGTATATACCTATGTATAGATATAGATATGACATATGAGCCCATGGTACACAACAAAATTGATATAAGCTTGGTTCATAGCAACAAGTAAATAACAGAAAATCATAACTCAGAAGTCAAACAATCATCCAATTTCATCCCAGTTGACTCTAAAAAAGTCAAACTGCTCTTTTATAATCAATTCTCTTAAGAATGGTTATGGATGATGGAATCCAAGTTATGCTCTTGATATTAGATTGTTTAGGGTCGAACAAGTAGCTGCATGATTTTTTTATTCTTGATTCATGATTTTGAGCCATTTGACTTTCTGAAAATCAACCATACTTAATCCAACTAGTAGTGAAAATAATGCTAATTCGAAACAACCACCAATGATCATTTTCAGTTTATAAAGTATCACCTTCAGCTAAAACTCAGTGAGTTTTAATAATTTGAGGTTTAAAGAGTTATATTTCAGTGAGTCTTAAACATAATTGAGGTTGAAAAAACTAGACAACATTCCATTTCCTTCGGTGATTGTGGTTACAGTAATGAAAGCATCAAAT
The DNA here is from genome assembly GCA_039602395.1 of Deinandra increscens subsp. villosa. NCBI lineage: Eukaryota > Viridiplantae > Streptophyta > Magnoliopsida > Asterales > Asteraceae > Deinandra > Deinandra increscens. The sequence continues at coordinate 33,220,230 of JBCNJP010000006.1, forward strand.
TCTTCGGTAAAAAAAAAGTAAAAATTTATTAAAACAAATTTAAGAGCATGAGTACATCCGAATCTTTTTTTTTTCCGAGGGGAAGAAAAAAGCAAAATTAAATACAAAAATAATGGTAAAATTAATTAAATACATAGCCATGATGGTTGATTAAACGGTCCTTCTTATTTATTTGTTGGCTCCAGTTGTATCTTTGGTTGCATCTGTTGTTCCTTGTGCACCTGCCTTCATCTGTTGTCCAGCCTGCATTTGCATGATATTTTTATCATTTTTAGTCAAACAAAATTGGTTTTCATCAAAATTGGTGACATTTGTTTTTCTGTTTTTAAAAATTATAATATAAAAAACAACTCATAAGTATTAAATTGAGAAATTAAGACCTGCTGCATTGATTCATGGGCAGATGAAGCAGCTTTGCTAGCTTGGTCCTTTAGCTGGCCAGCCTTCTCCTAACCACAACAAAATTATAAATGCCAAAACCATAACAAAACCATGGAAAAATAGAGGAACCAACCTACAGGTAACAAACAAACAAAACAAAAGTAGTCATTAACTGATCCATAAAATGAATACTAATATGTATACACTTGCGTGTGCCACAAATAAAAAAGGTATTGCATCACCATCAAAATTGAAGATAACATAACAAACATGAAGGCTACGGTTCTTAATGATACTGCAAAAAAGATGATTGGGAAGACATGCTCGGATCTGGTAATTCAAGAAGGTTACACCGATTAAACTATCATCCCAGCCCCATTTCATGCAATAAAAAGGTTAAAGTCCAAGTTTCTATCATCCCAGCCCCATTTCATGCAATAAAAAGGTTAAAGTCCAAGTTTCTTATTAAGAACCAATATGAATCAGATAACATAACTACAACTTTTAGCATCTGCGAGATGCATGATCCAGAGATTCACCAAGAGCCATCAAGCAATATACCGGTCAAGTTATAAAACTCAATACAAATGTTACAAAACAGTTTCAAGCTGATATCACATTCTACAATTCTCAAGTTTATTAAAACTTAGGTGAGTTACAAAATTCACTACAAATTCAATAAAATTATAAAGCTCACTGAGTTTTAAATAAAACGCATAAAATTTAAAACTCAGTAGTGAGTTTTAACTGAAGAATAAGACTCACTAAAAATTCACTAAAAATTCACTACAAACTCAGCAGTGAGTTACAAAATTCACTACAAATTCAATAAAGTTATAAAGCTCACTGAGTTTTAAATAAAACACATAAAACTTAAAACTCAGCAGTGAGTTTTAACTGAAGAATAAGACTCACTAAAAATTATAAAACTCAAAAGTGAGTTTTAATCAACTTGAAAATTAAAACTCATCTTAATTCCCACTGTTGAAATTCAAAAATATTAATTCTCACGGTTAAAATTTAAAACTCATTTTAGTTAAAAACTCAATAAAACTCACTGAAACAACTCACTAAAATAAAACTCATTGAAATAACTCACTGAGATTAAAACTCACTGAAATAAAACTCACTAAAGTAAAATAAAACTCACTAAAATTAAAACTCACTGAAATAACTCACTAAAGTAAAACTTACTAAAATTTAATCTAAAACTGACATAACATAACTCACTGAAATGGAACTCACAACTTAATAAAACTCACTAAGTCTTTATACATAATTTCGATGACTTTAATTAAACTTAATCTACTACTTTAACAAGTGAGCATATCTTTGGACACGTGTCATTTTGTTAAGCATTCCCTCTTTCTCTTTTTCGCGCGCTGCATCCCTCCCACCGAATACGCCTACCCTAACGTTGTGTTCCCGAGTTCACTTAAGGAGAGAAAAGAAAAGAAAGGAAAAGAAAGGAAAGGAAAAGAAAGGAAATGAAATGAAAAGAAAGGGAGGGATTCCTTTCCTTCCATTTCCTTCCAAATCGGAAGGAAAGGAAAACTTAAAAAACTTGTCTATTTTTCTCTCCCTTTCCTTCCCTTTCCCTCCTTAAATGAAACTTGGGAACACACAATTTTATATCTCCATTCCCTTTCCTTCCTTTAATGAAACTTGGGAACACAAAGTCTATTATGTTTCCTTCCCTTTCCTTTCCTTTCCTCCCTTAAATGAACTCGGGAATATAGTGTAATTATTAATTAAGACGACCGCCTGATCTTCCCTGCCGCCTCATCATCATCGCACGACAATCGTCTCATCTTCCCTGCAGCGTCATCATCATCGCCTCCGTTAGGGCACAATCGAGAAGTTAGGGATCTGAAGGAACGACGCATTGAAGCGCAATTGCACGATCTTGAAGGTGGCATTCAAGCCTAATTTCAGTTTCCTTTGCCACCTCATCAATGGGCTCGATTGGGGATGTCAACCGCCGGCTTTTCCACTGGTCGTTCCTAAATCAACCGCCTATAAATCGCCGTATGTCTCCACCCTTCATCTTCACCTCGTGGCTCTGCATTTACATTTATCTGCTTCCTTCCCTCTCTTTCGTTTTAACATAGGTAAGTTGTCTCTCTTTTCTTTCTCTGATTTTAGTCGTATCTTGAAATTAAAACTTTGTTTTCAGTGAAGAAAAGAACAGGTTCTGCCATTGTGCCATTATTAATCAAATTATAATTCAAACGCTAGGGTTTTCGTTCGTGATGTTGATGTTCCTTGATAACCGTTGATGGGAGTGTAAATAGTTTCGTTTTAACCCTAAAATCGATCTTATTTTGTTTTCATTGATCATTGCCATGTTTTTTATCTCCTTAATATGTTTAGGATACACGTTTTTGTTGTTCACCATGGTGTTCATATTAGGTTAAAATTAGCATATGTTTTTGGATGCAACAAACAGTCAACTCAACCTGTTGTTCCTTCAAAGTAATCTCAATTAAATGTACTAGGCCGCATTAGTGAGTTTAGGAGGTGGAGATACTTTAAAACATATTTTTTTTCTTATTTGGTGTTTTAGTCCATCACTTGTAATTCTTTTTACAACTTTACTAGCCGTGTGCCCGCGCGTTGCGGCGGCGACAGTGTATAGCGTGTTATTCGTCTTTTGTTCGCGCATTGCAGCGGCACAACAAACTACAAAGTGGTATTCGTCTTCTGTTCGCTTGTTATGGCGGCGGCAACGACTATCAACCAACGAGGTACTTGCTTTCTGTTACTTTATCAATCTTTTCATGATATATTGTGTTGTACGTTTGATAGTTTTCTCATTCGTGTCATCGGTGTAATCTATCTACGTTATTAGCCTTGGAAATCTCAATAAAATAATAACGAACACTCGAATAAGGTTGGTTAACCGGTCATATATATAGTAATTTAAAAGTAAATATTCAAACACATGATAATAAAGTATAAGTCATAAACATAACAATTTTGAACTAAAAATTTGCATGTCAACTATTTTCATTGTGATTAGATTGATTTTTATTATAAGCCCTTACACATCTCAATGATCTCATTACCATGGTTCGACCGCTATTTTCCATTAAAATTTTAACTGACAACAATTAGTTGGTAAACCTGTAACAAAGTGACACAACCGGTGGATGTTTTTAGAAATAAAATAAGCAACAATTTACTCTATATAACTGAGCATATGTGTTATAGGCGAAGCCTTCGTTTCTTCTTTTCAATCTCACGGTTTTTAGTTTTATTCGGATTTCGGGTTTTTTAACATCACTATTTGCCTTACATTAATTTTTTTATATTTATCCATTTCACACATACCTATACTAACATATTAAAATTTTTACTTGTGAGCCAGTTAAACAGCAAATCACGAAAAGGTTGTCGTGTAAATGCATAGGTGTAAAATTTAAGAAGTCAATAGAGCTGGTGTTAGTGTCAAACCTTCAACAGGGGGTGTTATGCGCTTCCTATGTGCAGATAAGAATCCTCTAAATGATTAACTAATAAGTATATTGAATGACAAGGGAACAATAATACAATTCAACTCAAAGCAAAAGAAAAAAAGCCCCACATTACTACGAAAGCTGTATAGGTTACAAGTGAAACCATTAAGAGAAATAATATAAATATAAAAAACAAAATATGATGGAATCATGAGCCTGACTTTACAACTAAAATTGGATGTGGTTTTAAACAGTTCCTGAGTGCATGTTTATTTTATTCACAAAAAACCAAATGAAATAGATGAAACTAAAGGATTATAAATCTTATCATGAAAAGCAAAGATAATTACAAAGACGGATAAAATTTTACATATAGATCCCAACCATGCCTCCAAATGATTTTGCATCCACTTCACTATTGCAACTAAGTGTTGAGTCAACAACATTTGTATACAGATCCAATGTTGATATCCAACCCATCAACGGATTTACACATCTACATAAAACAAAACATTGATAAGTCCATTATCACTCCATGTTAAAGTAAATTAGGCATGAGATGATCTCGGTAAAAAAAACATGTACAACGCTACTGACTACACTACTACAGCCCACGTATGTTTACCTCACCTGATTATTTATGACAAGTCCATGCCAAAATATGTATCATTGCACTCTACCATTCCAAAATAAGTACAATTTGTTCCGCTTTGTAACTATTCTAAAAGGCAAGCTTTTATAGATCTTGAAGTTAATAAACGAATGCATTATGACAATATAAAGGTCAGAATAGAATCTTCAGTTCAAATAGTTGAGAACTAAACAGGAAACCAAGTGAAAGATTACCTAACCATACATCCATTACTCACCCTCTTTGAATACTTTTTACCCTAGCTCAAATGGTTGCAGGTCAACTCACTCGACCCGTTTTGACATGTTACCCAACTGGTTCGACCCACATATAACAGAAGCACATCCACCTGAACTTCAGAACTGTCTTACCAAAACCTGTAATAAAAAGGTAAAAAAAATTATCTTTCTAGATATAGACCAAAAAATCAAAGTTAGACTTGACAGGTAGCATCTTCAGACGCATTCTCAAATATTTAGGACACCATAAATGTAACACGATGAGATTAATACAATATTTATAAAAGTTCTACAGAATTTTGAAAACCTTAATGGTCAAAGAACATATTTCTTTAGGATCCTTTGGAAAGAACATATTACTTTCATATCTTTGGAGGTATCACCTGCAAGGAAAGAACGGGTACTCATATCATTAAATCGATTATGTAATCTGCTCGGTGAAAATGAAACGGGTCAATTTGCACCCACTGATCAAGCTCATTACCTGCAAATCAAACGGTCCATCGAATCAATTGGGGACTGATTTGCAAGTGCAACCATCTTAAGTAGTAAAAGCGAAGATTATACCCATAACAATGTCTTGGATTGACCTGCACAAATGCAAGATGAATGAAATAAGTAAACTTCAAACCCGCATAATGATTAATCTATCATTCTTATTTCACTCACAGCCTCGAGCCAATGCTGCAATGCAAGATTTTGGGTTTACAATTTTTTGACACATCTTTTTCAAACTGCAAAAATCAACAAAAAGAAATTATAAGAAAACGGATTTTATATATTTTCTGTATTAATGTGTTTGTACTGAGCTACATTCTAATGGTTTTCAACCTGACAAACCTGCAATAAAATTCATTAAATTTCTCAAACTTAAAAAGATTAAAACTCAAAAGAAACATAAAACGAATTAACTAAAAACAACTTTAATCATCTAACTATCTATTCTGATTCTAAAAGTCCCAATAATCAGTTTAGAAGCAGACCAACATCAACATTACCAAATAAAGATGAAACTAAACTAACCTTCATGGCTTCATAAAGTCTTCTGCCTTTATGGTTGATTTTAATATCATCAATATTAGGAGAAGTGAACGTCATTGTCTACACAAACCACCTATTAGATAAACCTGTATGATTATAACAATATAGGAGAACCTGATATAAACCTGTATGATTATAACAATATAGGAGAACCTGATATAAACCTGTATTAAAAAAAAATAGTAAATGACCATTAATTGGTTGCGTGTTTAGAACCAGATAATCAATGACAGTAAAACGGGCTATAGGAGATAGTTTTTGAAGTAACAAAATACCATATATTACCAGAAATTAACTTTAAAACATCAATTTATAAGCTTGAATTCTATCAGTTATGGTCCATAAATACACATTAAACCTCCCATCCTTATAAAAACTCATTTTACATTTAAAACCACACAATCAGAGTACATGTATAACTGTTTTCATGATGATTTGAATTAATAAAACCATTTGAGAGAGATTTTTAGGTCCCTGAAGCCTCCTTGGTTTTCATTTTTTGACTGCACGTTTAAGCACTTAAAATTTCATATTTACTCCTTCAAATTTCATAATGCTATATTTTCCTTTGTATGACTGACCATGGATACAAACAAGTATTATATTTCAATAGAATTAAGTACCATGGATAATCTTCTTAGTCCAATCTTTATAAACCGTTGCACAAATTTGATATGGTTTATCCCAACAGAATGCAACATAAGGATAATTATAAATATTATACACCTACTGTCCTTAAATTCATTAATTTGAAATCAGTGACGATATTTACCAGTATTTAGTTCCATCTACATCCAATTGTCTCCTGCACTTTCCTGTTAAAAATCCTTGTTATATTAGAGAATTATTAAGTAATTCGCTTAATGAGAAGGATCTATCTATAAAACATAATATATCAACGTTAACAATTGAACGATCATACTACCCACCTGATGCAATCACATTTATAACACAAACTTTTCATAAGATCTTGGGCACCTAAACCAGTTATGAGTTCGGTCAATTGACTTCTGACTCCCCTCTTAAGTTCCTTGACAGTTTGGTTATGAACACAGTCGTTCTGCAGAAACCATGGTTAGAAATCACAGGAGCCATAAGTACAACTTACCATTTTTTCCTTATAGCATTCCCAAGCTTAGAGTGTGCAACAGCTAATGACTTGCCATCACAATGAACCCCCAAGAACTTGTGCAAACCTTTGATGGGCTAGCTGTCGAGCAACAAAGTAGCTGCAGATAGTGCTTCCGATGTGTTGTCAAACTTTGAGAAAGCTTTAAGCTTTACAATCTGTTGTTATTAATACGTGTTCATAGGTACAACATGTTTAATAATGATAAAAGCCTGGAGGGCAGAAAGGATAACCATCCATTGCTAATGAGCAAGCATCAATGAAGAACACAAAATGATGAACTATGCCATCCGAAATCTCAGAGTTCTGTTGCCCTAAAAATCAATTTCATCACAGGGATTCACATTATTATACAACAGATCTAAAAACCGACAAAACAAAAATCAAAATTTAAAGAACAAAATCCTCAACCGGCCTAAAAGTTAAAGCAACGACAATATATTTTCCCATAATCATGACAAATAAATCAACCACGACGCAGATTGAACATTAGATATAAACTTACAGGAAGATCGGACATGTAATCAGTATAGTGAGGCAACATCCACTGTAAACCCTAGCTAGATCTGACTTCTCTGTAGCCAAATCAAAACGCGACTGATATGAATTTGAGAACGCTGTAGTGAAATACAGGTGCCCTAAAAACGAACTCACGAACAATTGCAACAACAAACCTACAAATACAGCAAATCAAGAGCAACTGAGGTTAGTATTCGGTGGGAGAAAGAGGATGCGATGATCAAAATCTCGTGAAAGAAATAGACGGACTTGCAATTTGAGGTCGACGACTTACAGAGAGGAATCGAAGCTAACGTCTCGACCCTTTTTAATCCTACCGTCAAAGCCTTTTTGTATACATTGCAGAGAGGAATCGAAGCATGGAGATTTAAAATCGTTGAAGAAGGGGGAGGGAGTACCATTTTCGTGTGAATGAAGCTCAGAAGGAGCAAAGGAGATTTTGAATTTCAAGATGGAGACAGTAACTTCATCGCAGGGATATGTACAGATTGGAATTGATGCTTTCCATGGAGAGAGCGGTCCAATTGAATTGAAAAGCAGGAGGCGTGAGTTGTTTGAGATGTGGTAATCGAAGGGATAGGCCGAGATTGTCCAAACGGAGAGGAGAGAGACTGCTGGAGATACGTTATTCTAAAGCAGAGGAGCAGCTATCGAGACCAAAAGGGGTTGAATGATTGTGTGACGAAAATACCCTCATGTTTTTTGCTTGTAAATGGTGAAGGAAGGTTTAAATGTGAGGTTTGAAAAACTTGTACACACTGCATAAAGTCTTGTACGCGTCTTAAGGATTCAGCATTTTTCATGACGAAAATGCCCTTTAGGGCAATATGTATTATATATAGTAATAGATAAAGAAAACCGGCCTTTACACATACACAAAAGGGCTCTAAGGAATACGTCAAAATTGGCTTTTTTTGTAGTTTATGGTTCCTGGATGCTTGTATGTTATTCCATTTACAACTTTATAAAGAAATGTCTTTCATTTACTTCTATGTATGATTCCTTATTATAAAATGGTTTATATGTTTGATTTAATCATTGGTTATTTTTTTTGACAAGTTACTGGTATTTACCAGTATGCTACATTGTCTATAACATTATACCTCATTATCTCATATGCTTTTGTGATTATTTTACTTATAATGTGGTTAGTTTACTGGTTTTTTTTTTTGCTTTCACACTTTTCTCTTTTAAGCTGCTTCTTAAATTCTATCATTTTTATTTATATCCATGTCAAATTTATCTTATATTTTGGTCAAGGAGCTTGCTGTTTATGCATTGAATTTACAAGATCACTTACTTTTTGTCTTAGCTACATTGTCTATGACATTATACCTCATTATCTCATATGCTTTTGATATTATGCAATATATTTCTGGCAGATCAGTTATTGTGATTGTAAAGTTCTGTTTTGAGTACATAGGTTAGTTAATTTTGTCATTTAAATTCATATTATGCTTAAACAATATTCACCTATTAGACAAATCTTAATTATGTCAACTGGAAAAATACACTTGCAGCAATTGTTGGGGAGAAGTCTTACATCTTTAAGGTGCTTCCTAAAATTTTGTTTGTTCCTTATTTTACTTATAATGTGGTTTAGTTTACTACTTATATTCTATCATTTTTATTTATATCCATGTCAAATTTTATCTTATGTTTTGGTCAAGGAGCTTGCTGTTTATGCATTGAATTTCCAAGATCAGTTAGTTTTTGTCTTAGTTATTGAATATAGCACTCCAAAGAATTCTTTTAGTCAAGTATTATCAACTGCCCCTTTTTCAATCTGATGCATTAGATATAGGTAGACATAGTTCTGTAGGGGTTAAAAGTTTAAGAGACAGATTTAAGCCCATTTGATTGACAAAAAAGAGAATGAGTGTTGGTTTCTGTTGTATTATACGACTTTCAACATCAAAGAGCCGACTGACCTCTACTTTGGGCCAATAGCGTGTTGACCGTTACGATTTGTAACCATATTATATATTATCTATATTCGTTCTATATTATAAATGTCCAACTCGGTAATTCTCATACGCCAACTTGATCTCAAGAAAACCAACATGCTGATGAAACTCCGCATTATTCATCTACGAAGGCTGCCGGTGTTCTCCAATCCATCTGAAACCTATTCAATTGAGATGGTCCTCATGGACAAGGAGGTACAACCTTTTAGCTCTCTAACTCCTTCCCCCATGCAGAGATAACACAGCTGATGTGATCTTAGTATTTTACGAGAAACAGACGTACCCGCGCGTTGCGGCGGGTAGTTTGTCTTTAAGAACTTAATCCCTTAATATGAGGTAAAAAATAAGTGAACAACAAAACTAAACATGTATTCCCAAATGAGTAAAATAAATTCCCTAAGACAAAACCTTAACCAATTTCATGACAAATCAGTGAACAACAAAACTAAACATGAATCCCCAAATGAGTAAAATAAATTCCCAAGATAAAGCCTTAACCAATTTCATGTAACTATTCTTCTTCTTGTAGACGCCAGTTGAAATTTCAATGCATCCAAGGTATTCTGCGTAAGAAGTGTTGAATCAGCAAAATTGTATTTTTTGGTCATGAACATATTAGAGAGAAATTGAGAAGAAAGGTAAATTGTCATTTATTTTCTGCACATCATCAGGTACAACTAACTCTTTTGTACTTAACTTTTCATAACCAGCTATTACTAACAACTTTTAACTAACAATTTTAATTATCATTGTAAACTTTCATAAGTGATAAGGTGATGTACAGAACAAAAAAAAAATCAGTAAATTGGTGATGGTAAACACAGGTATATGCCCAAAAGGTACTACTCGGATTTTATGAATAAAATCAATTGAAAAAAATTAAAAAGTGCATAAACTACAAAAATGTACCTTAAAAAATCCAGTAGGTGTTTAGCAACTTAAAAAATGTAATTTTGAACATAGATGGAAACTTTTGGCCCTTTGACTTCAAAATTTTCATCCATATATTCTTTTCACGTAACCAAGTTTAGGTCCTTCATGATGGAGTTAATAGTTGTTTAGATTACTTTTATTTTAACATCCATCTTATAAAGAACATAATAGAAGCCACCTACCAAGATGGTAGATGGAAAAGACACCAAAAAGGACAACAGCAACTACCAATTTAGGCATTTAGCCAACCAGTGTTAAAATAACATGTTAGGATAGGACAGTGTTAAAACTTTTATGAAATGCCACTTCATTTTAAATGAAAACACGCGTTGAGATTTGTAAGTATAAAGTAAAATAAGGCTCAGATTATAGGTTAATCATCATAGCGTTAACCGCTCAGATAGCATATGAAACTCGAGTGGGGTAATGATAATAATTCAAATAAAGTATCGTTGCCAAAACCAATCGAGTCTAAAATCATAAACCTCAAAATCATCACAGCCTAATTCTGATCGGACACAATACACTGATTACAACAGAGAACAATAAACCCTGATTGCAGCCAACATTCATGTTACCGTTATGACATCGAAATTTTTCATCAGCAACAATGTGAAAGCCACCCAACTCATTTGAATAAAGCAAGGAAAAGCGTATACATGAGACACCTTAACAAACCCACCACTAACACACGTTACATTTTAATTGGCCACAAAATATAGATGTAACACAACTACTGGCCCAAAGTAACTACAGGACATGCCCTCACAACAATGTAATTCATTTTGTTATTATATATATATTATATAACATGAATGTTAATCCTGCGGCTCATATCTGATATCCGGTTGCGATAATCGCCATCACAGTATCAGAAAAGCATCACAGCCGATAAACGCCCAAAGAACGTATGAATGACAATAACATATAGGATTCACAGAACTGTAACTCAAAGAAACCATAGTTTCTTTCAACATCTAAACATCACAGTTCTATCAGAATTGATAAAAACCAAACATCTTGCTCTCCATGAACATAACCAAACCTAATAAAACATCATCGCCTTCAAGGCTCAACTTAGGTTAGGAACGTCTCAAAGAACTGAAACTCAAAGAAACCACAGTTTCTTTCAATATCTGAACATCAGAGTTCTATCAGAAGTAATAAAAATCAAACATAATCGCCTTCAAGGCTCAATTCAGGGTAGAAACGTCATCGCCGTCAAGGCTCGGTTTTAGTAAATAACAGCCAATGTTAACACTGACCTGACCGGCCACCGATTGTAAACCCTAAATCGCACAGCCACATGCAGTCACCGTCGCTACAACAGTGAAGAGGGCTAGGCTCAAGACCGACACAGATCTGGAATTAGGGCTCAATTTTCGGCAACGGCTGCGATAACGCCCCGCCGCCGCCGACAACGTCATTGCCCCAAAATAAACGTCTCCGGCGGTGGTGGCGGCGCCCCTTCTCCTCATCGATTACCGTCCCCGGCATCGATTTCGGTATGCGTGTATATATCTGAGGAAGTGGAGGGGATTAGATGGTGATTAGGAACAGGTAGTCGCGGCGGGTGGCGGCATGGCCGTAGAAATAGTGGCGGTTCCGGCCGCTCCCCTTGCTGTTCCCGAGTTGAGGCTAGAAGAAGAAAAGAGAGAGGCAGAGAAGGAAAAGCCACCACTCAACTGGTTTAAATAAAGAAATGAAAGAGAGAGGCAGAGAAAGCGTGTAAAATAAAAAGAGAGAGGTAGAGAAGCGTATAAATAAAGAAATGAAAGAGAGAGGCAGAGAAAGCGTATAAAATACGCATGGGTCAAGAAAGGAATACATGAGACACCTTAGCAAGCTACCAACACACGTTAAATTTTAATTGGATACAAAATATAGATGTAACACAACTACTGGCCAAAAGTAACTACAGGACATGCCCTCACAACAAAGTAATTCAATTTGTTATTATATATATTTTAATTGGATACAAAATATAGATGTAACACAACTACTGGCCAAAAGTAACTACAGGACATGCCCTCACAACAAAGTAATTCAATTTGTTATTATATATAATAAGTATGTTTTAAAAGAGCATTTCATATGATATATTCTTTGTTTTTTAGTCACTGTTTGTAGTAGAACTACTTATGTTTAAAAAAGGTAAAATAACAACTAATGGAATTTAGAGCAGAGCTAACACAACTGATGTGATCTTAGTCCTTTAAATATTATGCTTTACAACCCATTTATGTTATGGTTTATAAAATCAGTATTAAACATGGACACCAAAGTTTGGGTTAGTATGAATTACAACACAGTTCTAATGCTTTTGTGAATGCAACATTTGATACAGCAGTTTGACTAATAAGAAACTAATAGATCAAATGTGGCAGCTTTATCATACAGGTAAAATATAAATGTGTTAAAGTGAGCATAAACAATTCATGAAAGTATGGAAACTAACACACAGATTAAATTGCCAAGAAGTCAAAGTCAAACGGATTGGTTAGCTTTTTGATTTAATATAGTAAATATAAACCTGAACTATAGTACACTTAACATATGTATATTCATTATCACTAAAATTTAATCGAAAAGCTAACAGCAAGCACTTTCACCACCAACCCCATTTTGATAAAAAGTTTAGAAAATGGCCTCAGTCTTAAGTTATAGTTTACCAAACAGTTTGATTTATGTTTTCATATTAACATGATAGAATTAAACAATTAACGCATGAACTTCATATTTATATGATTAATGGCTTTTAGATTTATTGTGTTTCAATTTATGTTTCTTTTTTTTTTATATAATTTCTTACAACTCTCACCTATAGTTTAAAAATTGGAGACCCGTTAAATTATATAATTTGAAATGTTAAAAACTAATTTTCCCCATTTTTTAATTTTATTCTTGAGATAGGTGGTTGGATCATTTACTCTTAAAGAAACTACCTCAATCTCAAGTGTGAAAGTGAGCATGACACTATGCAACCTTCAAATGGAAAAGAACCTATACAGTCAGTTGCGCACGACTCAGTGAAATAAAGCTTAAATGAAGGCATGGCTCATCTTTTGACTCCAAAAAAGGAGAGAGAGATTTTGCGACTTTTTAACAAAATAATAAATTTTTCCTTTGATGTCTTCTTTTTGTTATGTTGGTATTTGACTCCAAAAAAGGAGAGAGAGATTTTGCGACTCTTTAATAAAATAATAAATTTTTCCTTTGATGTCTTCTTTTTGTTATGTTGGTATTAGGTTCTCTCATGCCACAAATAACAAATTTGGGCTCCTTTTTGAGGTTTCATTCATTTTGAGCTCTCTGGCTAGCTGGGTTTTTATAAAAGTTTTGTTGTTTAAAAAAAAATATGTCATCTTTGTTACGTTTTGAAAATATGCATGCGTGCTTTCAAACTTCGACTTACGCTTAAATCATAGTGCACCCATATACCATTTCATGGTATCTATGTAGGGGTCTTTGAAACTTTGTTACAAGTTGATAAATTGTGTTATTCACATTTCTGGTCGGGGCGTAATTCTACAAATCTTACTTACTATGATTATTAGACACTTAGAAGTATTTCGTGTATTGGTGCCACCTACTATTTGATGATTTCTTATTGTATAATAATTTTTTTCCATTCCAAACTACATGACTACCTACTAACTTTGTGGGTCTAATTGTGTTATAGTTTTCAATAACGATGACTTAGAAAACTATTGGACAACAAAAAGTACAATGTGCTACACTACCAACCAAGAGGTAAAAGCAGAGAAGGACTGAAACTGTTAATATTAGACAAGGAAAAAAATATTACAAATACAATATCTAACTATTAGACAAGGAAGGAAATATTACAAATACAACATCTAGCATGGTATACAAGGAAGTGTTAAGGGATTTGTAACTCTTACATGTTCACTAGAATAATAAAAAAAATTACATGTTCATCTAATCTATTTATATCTATACTTATTTACATCCATTTCATGTTGGAAATAAATATTAGAAAAAATGCTATACTCACAACATAAACACGAAAAACAAGTCTACTACAACCGTTCTAACGATATTTACCTATCAGTACTTCACTAAATACGCCCCGTGTGCCCCACGGGTAACAAACCTAGTTATATATAACTTACTGTTTGTTAATTTTATTGAGTTTAATTAAACTCAATTATGTGTAAGACTCACTGAGTTTAAATCATCTATTTGATTTAAATCCCCCTCCAATAAAACTCATTGAAAATTTTATAACTCACTGTAATAAAACTCACTGAAATAACCCACCGAAGATCATCTATTTTGATTTAAAACTCACTGAAATCATCTATTTGAAATTAAAAGTCAATAAAACTCACTGAACTAGATACAATTAAAAACTATAAAAATAGCTCTAAGTTAAATTAAATGCAAATGTCATAACCTGATTGTTCTTTATCGCAAGCTAAATGCTACCTAAAGACATCTCTTCAACAAAATAGTTGTCCCCCAAGACGGCTCGTTAACAAGGTAACAACTCGTTGCTAGCATTCGACTTTGTTTAGCCAAATTTAACCTGAAAGAATGCACAAGACATTAACTTTAACTAATGTGTCAATTTATCCATACATTATCTATCAAACTACTCCCTCCCTTTCCCAAAGAAAAGCTACGGCTCCACACATAAATACCTACTTTTCAATTGTAAATTTGTTGTATGTGCATATCACACAACAATACTGTCATGATTGCTAAATTTTTCCCCCAAAATTATGAACACCTTGTGAATTTTTAAGTTGAAGCTCAACTCGTTTATACTCAGAGGTCAAATAGAATCTGCTTAATTTTCACTGAATGCACTTAAAATAGAATCTACTCAATTCATAAACATCTAATATGTCATATGTGCATATTGCATAACAATATTGTAATGAATTGCTCAACTTTTCCTCCAAAACTTTGAACACTGATCAATTTCTCACTTGAAGCTCAACTCATTTAGAGTCAAATTCTAATCACTAACATTATAATCACGAATTTAATTACAATCCAATCTATGAATTTTGTCATAATCTGTAATTTCTTTCTAGCCTCTTATGAATAAGCCTTTCATTACATTTAATTTGGGTTTAATTACTTAAGTAAACAATAATTGTTTTACATTATTTGATTCTGAATCTTACGTATATGTTTATCGCCATTGAGCAACATTACATACATATATGTTAATTTTAGTAAACATCAAATTTCCCCAAAATCAACATCTAATCTATGATATTTGTGAGCTTAAGTGTATAAAACTCAATGAGCAGATACAATTACAATCTAAGCTGAAAAAGTTCTATAAGCAGCGAGGGACGTGAAGTCCGAATAAAGATTACCTTTTCTCATCATTGAGTCGTCATCGGCTGTCGAAGATTTCTTCGTTTGGTTTCCACTCGTCACCGGCGAAACTATCTGCCGTATACTCGTCTTAGGCGGCGTAAAGCTCGCTTTAGATCCCGATTTTTCAGTGAGTTTTGAATCTAGATTCGGTGATTCTAGATCCATTGGAGTGCGATTTCTTGAAGGTAAATCAGAATTGATTTCGGAAGTGCGACAATCGGACGTTTGATGGCGGATTTAGGAGGTTTGATAGCTGATTTAGTCGCCGGAGTTTGATCGTCATTGAGGTTTGAGGAGACTGATCGCAGATTTAGGTGTTTATGATTGTAAAATGGGTAAACAAAGTTTATCAAAAGAAAAATTACCATCGTATCCCTCGCAAAAAAACTCAGGATTTAAGATCCGACGGCTAGAAAAAGGGTCTACGGGTCTATGGTTTTTAAGGGGTTTACAATGAATCTCACCCTATTATATATATATATATATATATATAATACATTAATATACACACTGAAGAGAGAAAGTGGGATGTGTTGAATTTTTAAAAGTGTATAATAGAATTAAGCATGATGTACTAGTACTTTTTTTTTGAACAGCTACTTCAATACCACCAACCGAAACGCCCTACCTAGCAAGAAGCCAGGAGAGGACAAAAACACACAAACGACGAGAAGGGGACTTACATATTGAAAATGTCCCAATCATCCCACACAAGATTCGACCACTTACCCCTATTCTTGACCCAAAGGAAATTAAGACACTTGATTTCATTAAACATCCAAGCAATACTAGTCTTGACTCCTTCAAACGTGGCCTTATTTCGGGAGTTCCAAATGACCCAACAAGTAGTGAGGATGACCGCATAAAAAACCATTTTTGATTTTCTATCAAAACAGGAGTCCTCAACCAACTTGAGGAGATCACTAAACTCAAAGGCATAAATTGGGGGGATCTTGCACCATCTCGAGACGAGCTCCCATACACCCGAGGCGATTCTACAACCGATCATGAGGTGATACGCGGTCTCATTATCTTCAAGGCATAATTGACAACTTGGGTCTCTAATCTCCACTCTTCTTCTTGAAAGCGCCTCCTTTGTAGCGATACGATCTTTCATGAGTCTCCAGAACAAAATGTTAACTTTGTTGGGGGTGAGATTATTCCACGGCATAATGATACCTTCGGACCGATCGAACCATCTCCACATATTTCTAATGCTAGCCGTGGAAAATATCCCACTGTTGTCTCCATTTCATAAGCATCTTGTTGGCGTGATTTGTATGGCTCCTATGACATCAGCTCCATCTTCTTTTAGAGCAGCAATACTTTTGATTATATTGCACCACACACCACCAAACTCATGTCTGCACGACAACGGCTCCCCACCTCCTCTTTTGGCATGGATTCCTTTTATAGCCCTACACCACAAATTATTACCTTCATTAAAAAATCTCCAAGCCCATTTGGCAATAAGACATTTATTAGAAATATTAAAAGGTATAAGGGCAAGTCCTCCCTCATCAATCGGCTTTGCAACGTCCTCTTTAGCCACCCAATGGATACAATTGTTACTCACATCCGCTCCGCCCCTGAGAAAGCGATACCGAATGCTCTCCCACTTTTGAAGCACTTTCACCGGCACTTTGTAGAGGGACATGTAATAAGTGGGAAGGCTTTCAAGAACCGCCTTGACAAGAACAAGCCGGCCTCCAATAGAGAGATTGGCACCTTTCAATCTCGAAAGCCTATTTTCCACCGCCAAAGTAGCATCCTCCCAACTCTTCACTCTATTCATGTTGGCCCCAACCATAAGCCCAAGGTATTTAAACGGTAAATCTCCTTTCTCACAATTGAACATGAGAGCTTTATCTTCCACCTCCACTCTATTAAAAAACAAAAGCCACTTACTTACCAAAAAAACTAGGTCAACAGACGCAAGTCCCCAAAATGTGATTCCCGCTCAAAGATTCTCTAAATCTAGTAAGCCCTTCCTTCTTCTTTCTCCCCTTTCTTTTTCACAGTCACTTATCTGATCGACAATTTGGTGAAGCAAATGTTAAAACCTTTTAGACGCCTGAGAATTTCGTGATTGGGCGGTGGAATTCAGAAATTGAAAAACAAAATAAATCTTCTGATGTTATCCTTCAAAACAAACCCTAGATATTCCGCCTCTCTCTCTCAGTTCTTCAAACGTGAACTCAAGAACACCCATCAAAAGGTAAGTATCTTTCTCGCACTTTTGATTATTTCTTCATCTTCCTTCTCTCTTTCTACAGATCAGTGCTCCTTTGATTTTTTTTCCAGGTTTTATGTTCTTTGATCTAGGGTTCGTCTCCAATCGCTTCATATTCATGTACTCATAGGTATTCTATCACAATGGCCTTTTGAATCTCTGGTGCTCGATCCTATCTTGTAGGTCAGATTTGTTTCATTCTGGATTTTTGTAGGTTTTTGTACTCTTGGTGGAGTCCTAATAACGCCTCTTTGTTTCTTTTTCATCCATTTGGCTTCGATGTTCATGTCGTTATAAATAGTGGAGGATGTGAACCCTACGACACACAGGTAACTCTGAGCTCTTATTTTAGTCATTTGATTTGTGCAAAACTACGAAATATGCAACTCAGTGTTGCTCATTTTACGTTTATAAAGCTTTGGTTTTGTATTAGGGTTTTTAACGGGTTCGGTCCAGATCTTCATTACTATTGAATGAGTGTTTTTATTGGATTAATTTTTTTATAAATAGACTGAATGTTAACGGTGTTCTTATCTTGGATTGAAATGGTGCCCAAGAAACTGAAAGCAACAAATTAAATCGGATTATTAGGTTTCTTTTAAGCTACTTTTGTTAAAATTAAGGGTTACTCCATTAACCTGGTAATGAGATTAGGCTTAACAGAGAAAGTGAATGTTTGTGATATTACAAGATTTTAGCTTCCACATGTATATCCTTTTCAATTTTAGGGTTTTATGCGTGATTCTAATGAGATTACAATCATATGGTATGAGTGCTTCCTCCCCTTCTGGGCATTTGGGGTGACCTTTAATGTACTTTATTTGGTAAATTTGTATTTAGATGTATCAATATCTAATTGCCTTTTTTGTCTAAATTTTGAGATGTAATAGCTTGACTAGGTTGGTCAAAAATTTATCTGAACATACTGAACCTTGAGATAGTAAATGTGTCGTTTTGTTTAACAATTTGATTGTTTTTTAATGTTTAATGTCTGATGGAATTGGATTGTATTTGCAGGTGACTTTTTCAGTTTTATTATGATGTCATTTCTTACGGATTCAGGTGAGACTTAAAAGGTATTTGAAAATGAGGGGTGTTGATTGAGGACCATGGAGAAGGTTATGCGCACTGCTTGCATTTTGGGCAAGTCCTTTCTATCTTTTGATGAATAATGTATGCTTTTTTTAATATTATATCATCATCGTGTTCTTTTCTTTATATAAAAAATCCTTCCCGTTTTAAAATTTATTGTAGTGCAACTGAATTACATGTTCTATGCACTTTTGGTGACCTTTAACTCGCTTGACCCGTTTCTTTGATGATATCATAATCTGGTATTAGAATCATCAGTGCTTAATTAATTGTTGTTCTTATTTTTCATTTGGTTTCCTATAAATGGAAAATACTTGGTTTGCTTTGTTGTTTGCCAAATAATAGCTGCTTCAGTAGGTTTTAAGGAATTGTAGGTATTTGGATGGAAGCAAAGAAAAAAAAATGATTGTTTCTAATTTTTCAACGAAATTGTATGTTGGTTGGGTTGTCTTTATTTTTATTATTATATTTTAATAGAGTGAAAAGTTCATTGTAGACACCCTCATAAGTGTAGACATGTAGACACCTTTTTTCACCATTAGATCTCTTGATCTAATGGTTGTGATTAATTTCTTTTTTTCTTTTTTTCTTTTTTCTCATTATTCAGAAAATTTCACATGTGAAAAGGAGCCATTTCACATGCGAAAGTGTCTACAATGAACCTCACCCTTTTAATAGAAATGGTCTCTTTAAACATACAAACTGAAGCTCAATAGTTAACATACAAATAAAGTTTTATTGACTTGATCTCTTTAACTTTTGATCGAAGGATATAACTATAAACATTGTTAAAGAGCAATAGTGCTTCATTATTGATGTATTTGTTACTAAATTACAGTTTGTGTATTGTCACATTGTCAAATTAAAGATCATCACCTTTAGATAAAAGTTAGGGTCATTATATATAAACCTCAATAATATTGAGGTTAGGTAACTAAATGTTGATTAGTAACTTTCTATTCAGATGTGAGTTGCAGCCTTCAGAATATGTTCTGAGCTTGATTGCTTCAAATAAAACCTTAACACAGGATGTTGAGGATGACGATGAGGACCATGGATTTTACCTGTTATTAGGCGTCAACTCCCCTCTTCGATTGATTTGTGTTGGCTTTATTGTTTCAGGTTTGTATTCTTTGTCAAATTTTTCCATCGATTTGGCATCGGTGACCTCAACATCAATGAGAGTAACCCTCCATTCACAGGAACCCAATGTGTTCTGATTTACAAACTGGAGTTACTCTAAATATTGCTGATTTTTTTAGTTTTTGATGTCAATTCTTTAAATTAGTTATATACCACATAGAAACAAACTGATGGAAACAACATATTTCAGCAAAACTAATATATAGACCTGGTAAACTTGCAAGATCATAAGTATTTCACTCAATGTAAGTGTTGCAATATATGGTGTTTGTCATTGAACTTGCACCCACTCTACCTTCAACATAAAACACCTTCCCATAAAGAGATTGTACAACAGGATAATGTGTAACCTTTGATTCATTTGGTAGTTAGTAATAGGTCAATTATATGTTTATTTGATTTGCAACAAGCATTGTTTAGCTTCGTGGTGACACATGACCTGCTATATAATCTCTTACTTGCTCATATCTAATTAGAATGCAACATTTTATTAAGTTAGCCACATGTAGTTGATTTTTGTAGTATATCTCATGAAGATATGTATATTTTTTGGTTTATTTGTCTTCTAAGTGATACAGACTGGTCTTTAAAAGTAATTTAACTATGTTGATAATGTCATGGTTGAGTTGTAAGTTACTATCTCAAACTTACTTTTTGTTTATGATTTGTAGGTCTGTTGCAACGATCTTGCAGGGTTCGAGTTCAGTGTTCTTCCCAGTCTTAAGTCTTAAATGTGGATTGCTGCTCATCTTAAAGCTAGGGTTTATGAGCCTAAGATCGCTACGCATCTATGCAACCGATTTATCTTCTTAGCGGCTGGACTATTTTAAGGTTTATGCTCGAGCGGGTTTATACAGTGTCTACTGGGATGTCGTGTTTCTGTTTTAATGGCTTAGGTATGTTTATCGATTGCAAAACTTAATCATGTATAAAAATTGTGTTATGTTTATTAAATCACAAGGTTTTACGGTCAAGAAATCATCTAGCGGAAGTGGAATCTCTGAGGTTTCTTCTTGATTGATTCTCATCATATTTCAGATTAATGCTATCAAAAGTTTTTGTTGTGCAGGAAACTCATTAGTCCTCATTAGTTTTTTTTTGTTTAATTCATGTATCTCTTATTGTTCATGTTGATCTTCTTCGTAGATTGGTGCTACCAATTTTCTTTTATTGTGTAGCTTCTGTGAGGAAGGAAATAGCTAAAGAGACTGGTCGTACCAAACATATTTCATCTATTCCTATATATCTTAGTATTTATCCTCTTAACGGTGAGATATAATTATCTCTTATGACCATATAATATATTTTCTGTAGCACTTTGTCAACACAAATTACTAATTTATTTGTTATATTTGACAATTGTAAACATGAAACTGATTGACCTTCCTGAGTTCCCTGGCTACTCTTTCACATTATATGTTTTTTATTAGTTTTTCTAATTTTAATATACATATCAATTAATATTGGTGAAATGATGGTCTTGATGATCTTAAAGATCAAGCTTTTCGGCAGTCAAATCGATTAACAAATTTTATTTTTCATTGTGATGCAAGTAGCTCATTACATGCAAAAAAAATGAAATCAGCTCAAAACTTTGCTTAAAAGTGGAGCTGCTGCCCCTTCTCGAACCATCAACAGTTTGCTTTTTTCCTCTTTCACCATCCTACTTTAATTTTTTTGTAAGAGAGATATTGAAATGTCACCATCCTCTTTTGACTTTACTTACATTTGATTGATGTTTAGGTGTGCATGGGATACCCCCTGCACATTTAGTTTGATGAGGTAATGTGACTTGATGTCTTTTAGTTGGATTCTCGAGTGAATTCTGATTGTAAATAGTTAATAGTTTTCTTGCAGGTTAATAATTTCCATGTGGATTTAGTTTCTATTCAACCTTACTAATTTTTGCATTCACATTATAAGAACTTCACATGTTAATTTCTTTGCATTCGGTGTATATTAATTTCTAAGTTGAGAAATGGTCTGCTATAGAACTCAATCATGCTTAATGAAATCTTCATCTTTTTCCATCAGTTAGACATTTTATTATGATTATGACAAGTTTATTAAACCAACACATCAACAGGCCTATAGCAATACATTAAAATAGGAAAATAAATGCTCAACATGAGTACACATACTATAATACTACATACTATAATACTACGTATACTAGGTTTCAAAACTATATTTTGCAATTAGACATTTTTTAAATTGTTATTGACGAAAGCACGAAACTTATACAGTTTATAAGTGTCATTTCAAAACGCTTTCGTTTGTTTCCATTAGTTTCACCCATCAAAACTCTTAGACATGACAAGTATTGCGTTGGTTGATTCTCGTTACCGCGTTATGATATCATCATACACTATTGTAGTCCGTTGTAACCGCATCGCGCGGGTTGCACGCTATGTAATGAGTCATGTAAATTGTCGTCATCGCCAAACGCGTATGTACCGTATTATAAATTGTCATCGTGCTAACAGCAACGAACATCACGTTGTAAAGTGTCATCACCGCCGAACGCGCGGGCATAAGACAAATAACGCGCTATAAAGTGTCGCCCACCGCAATGCGCGGGTACCGCATTAAATTTTTCTGCCGCCTTAACGTGCAAACAAATGACGAATAACGCGATATAAATTGTCGCCGCGCACAACGCGCGGCACAATGCTAGAATATATATATATATATATATATATATATATATATATATATAGGGTTAGGTTCATTCGAGAACTTATTATTTTGAGAACTTCTCGGCCACAAATATCTAGAGGGGGGGGGGGGGGGAGGAGGAGGACCACTCAAATTCATGAGAGGGGATTGCCTTATATATAACTAGTGGCTCAAAATGATTCTCAAAGTTTACAAAACCATTTGGTTCTCAAATGATCCTCCCCATATATATATATATATATATATAGAGCGGTATACTGTGTGGCATATGTGTTTATCCCTATAGTCCAGTGCGGCAGGGATAGATAAGTAAATATCCAGATTCCTCCCATTTGTATGTTTAGTAATTATTTCATTTCAACCACAAATTTTAAAACGGCTACATAACTTTTTTATACGTTAACATTATTTTCAAAAACGAATTTGCACCATAAGTCTTAGTCGTGATATTATCTTTAATCTTGAGACTAGGTTTGCTCGATTTGAAGAAACTTTTTTTTTAACGCTTTTTTCGGGTTTTTTTCAGGTATTTTTTTTTTTTGTGTGAGTAGTACTATGTGCGATTCAGGCCCCTAAAAATTTTCAGATTTTAATATCGAAGTGTAGATATCATTTTTTTCTTATTTTTTGTCAAAAACATATGACAGTGTACATCCAGCATAGACCAGCACAACAACACAAATCGATCAGCACATGCTAGCATCAGACCAGCACAAAAGCACGATTCCACTAGCATAGCTAGCACAGACCAGCATGACCAGTTCAGCACTGACCCAGCACTGCACCAGCATAGACCAGCACAGTTGTGTTATCAAAAGATCTAAAAAATTAAAAAAAATGCCTACATTTTGAATTAAGGTCTGAAAATTTGCAGAGTCATATGATCGCTACTAGGAGCATTCAACACGAAAAAAAAAAAAAACGTTCTAAAAAACGTCGTAAAAAACGTGATTTTTTGTCTCCAAATTGAACAAACCTAGTCGTCAAATTAAAGATAAAATCACGACTAGAATTATGGTGCAAATTCGTTTTCGAAAATAATGTCGTATGAAACAGTTATGGTCGTTTAAAAAGTTAGCGTGAATTTGAATAATATGTTTTTCCACATTTACCCTTCCAGCTTTAAGATTCCCTCCACTCCTTCTCTCTCATCTCCTTCAATCTTATCCATCCATCCACTTGATCTAAAGGCCTAGAATGTGCCGCACTGGACTTAGGGAAAACCAAGTGTCGCATTTGATCCGAACTCTATATATATTATATATATATATATATATATATATATATATATATATATATATAGGGTAAGGATCATGTAAAAACCACATCTTTTTGCGAAAACCTAAAAACTAATACTAAAACCTTCATAACATTTTCATACGATCATATTTTTTTAAAAATTTTGCATCAAGAACCTTAGAATTATGAGTTCTTTAATTATGGAAAAAATTTTAAAAAAACTTTAACGTCTCGTCGTTTTTTTATTAGTGCACATGTGCACTAATAATAAAACTCACACATATAGTACGCGTTAATATTTTTTTTAGAAAAATCGCACCAAATACATTATAATTTTGTTAGCTTTTCGTGGTTTTTTACTAGTGCACATGTGCACTAATAAAATAACACTTTATACGTGTCGTATCAATTAATATTTTAAAAAAGAAATTGCACCATAAATCTTATAATTGTGTTATTTTTAACTCTGAAAATAGATTTAACGTTTTAAACTTTTTTAAATTTTATGCTACACATGTGCACTATAACAAATAGTTATAGGACATATGTAGAATTATAATTAGTTCTAAAAATATTTTAGTGTTTTTAAATGTTTTTAACCTAAACAATATGTTTTCGCATGACAATTCTCATTTGTGTAGTACTAATGAAAATGATGCACATGTGCACTAATAATACACATGTGCACTAATTTTTTTCTTTTTCGAAATATCAATTTCTTTTCCAGAATCAAAGACAATAGGATTTTAAGATTTTTGATGCAAGTTTCATAGAAAAATATTAACGTATGTAAAAGTTATGAAGGTTTTATTGTTAGTTTTTAGGTTTTCGCAAAAAAAAAAGAGTTTTCGCAGGATCCTTACCCTATATATATATATATATATATATATATATATATATATATATATATATATATATATATATAATACATATTGATCAAAAGGGTAATTTCTTCATGAAAAATGCTTAATTTTAAGACGCGTCCAAGGATTATTGCATTGTGTACAAGTGTTTTAAGCATCCATTCAAACTTTAAAACCAACATATAAGAGCATTCACAACCCATTCCCTATTCTTATCCCTATAATTTATATATTTATCATTACTTTTTCTTTCTCTTTCAGTCACAAATCACAATTAATAATATTTTTTATACCTTTATCATTACATTTTCTCTCTCTTTAAACCTTAATTTTTAAAGATTCACCAGATTTTTCCTCAAATATAGAGATTCCCCAAATTTTTCCTTAAATATTTCTCTCTCCTCTACTCACAACCACTCACAACTACACCTTAAATTTTAAGGTTTACCCTCACAACCATTATAAGGAATGGGCTGTGAATGCTCTAATTGAGGTTAATATGGGTATTAACCACAACTATCTCCTTTAGCACACAAAATGACCTCGAGAACTCGCAAGCGTGCTTTGTTTTATCGGGAGGGGCGCATAAATCTCAGATACCACAACCTTTCTCTTTATCTCTTTCTCTTCAAGATCAGTTGAAAATTTGAACGCTCTTCAGCCGCCCATCGATTCTCTCCCCCATTGATTGCATCTTCTTTTAATCTTCATATCACTCTCCATCTCTCTAATCTCTATCCAACCCTAAACCCACTCCTCTCCGTCTCTATTCTCTACATCTGCTCAGTTTCGACCGCTGACCACCAATCCAATGAACTCACCTTCGCTCCGCACCAGAACTCATTTGAAGACCGGATTGATGTGCTAGATGATACCATACAGGATGATCCTGATTCCAGGGTTCAAGACTTCTTCTCTGCCTCTGTGTTTTAGCTCTCGGTTTTCCCTAATTAGGTAGATATGAAATTAATTGATACGTATTGAGTTTATTGCTGTTAATCTTTTTCTTTGAACTTCCGTTTTGTTCTCTACGTATTTTCAATTTAATCTCTTCTCTACGTGTGTCACACCCCGGTATTTATTGTGTCGGGTGCGAACGAGATGGATCATAGTCAAGATTACATAGAACGACCTCTGGATGATTAAACAACTAGAGCCGTTAAAAGATT
Organism: Deinandra increscens subsp. villosa; assembly: GCA_039602395.1. Lineage (NCBI taxonomy): Eukaryota > Viridiplantae > Streptophyta > Magnoliopsida > Asterales > Asteraceae > Deinandra > Deinandra increscens. The sequence continues at coordinate 33,246,307 of JBCNJP010000006.1, forward strand.
AAGTTAATTCAAAATGTGGAGTTTCATTCAAAGTTGCAGCGGAAATAGTAGTGAAAGTACATTTGTTTTAATTGTTACAAAACAATTACATTTCAAAAAGATTTGAAAACATGACACCATTAGGTGTTATGCAATGAAATCTCCAAAAGTGCAGCTCGGTTTGACCATGACTCCAGAATAAGAAAATGCAGGTCCTAAATGATATGATGTCCTGAATGCAGCAAGTTTCAATCACCTGAGAATTCATATACTTAAACGAGTCAACATAAAGTTGGTGAGTTCACATGTTTAGATAGCATGCATGTAAAGTTTGATAAACAAGTTTGATTAAATCATACCATCGTTTGACAATTTATTTAGATACTGTTTTATAAATTACCATGAACCTTGAATACCGAAACTAACTGATTACCCACTCATGATACTATGTCCAACAGTACCGCATGGCCAATTATAACTGTATGTACTATTTTGACTATTAAAACGGAGTCAGGATTGGAGCTACCAATCAGAGCAGGGGCGTTAACCCAATAGATCTATCCACGAGTCATCGTTTCTGTTTGTAAATTAATCGGATTCAACTAATAGTGGGGTTTCATCATAACATAAACAGGCATGATACAACATGATTTGGACTAGAAAAGCTCATGTAATCAATAAGATAACAAGTAATCTATTTGTCAGGTAATGACTTATGTTTGTAATGAATTCTCCCCCAAGTATTAAAACTGTAAAAAAAAAGGGGCCGTGAAAACAAACCTGAATGCAAATGATTCAGTAAGATAGGCAAGTAACAGTCCTATACAATGTTATAAGACAACTTAGAATATAGAAATTGGGTTGACATCTAAGTCACTCCAATTTGGTTGGTCAAGTCTTGGCGTCATGGTAACCCGGTGTTATGATACGATATCGTTGACCTTAGTGAATATTTATTGAAAATAAATATTTATTGTGCAATAAATAAAATATTATTTATTTTCAAGATAATAATTAGTTTAGAAATAGTTTATATTTCCCAAATAAATATCATGTGAGTTTAAGGAAATTTTATAGGAGGAAATGACGGTTTAAGATGAAAACGGGCTTTTTGCCGGTTCTAGCCGCATTTCATGTTATTTGTAATTATGACTAGGGCAATGATCTAATAAATAAATACCCATTTATTTTCATCATAGGATCATATCAAATCATAAAATTAAGTTCAAAAGTCCAAGTTCCTAGTTTTGTCGGTTTTGCCGGTATGTGTCCGATTTAGCCGGTTTTGATCCTGTGACTCGTTCTAGGGTTTTGTAAACTACCAAAACACTTTGTAAACTTATTATAAGTCCTCTTAAGTCCCTAAAAGTGTCCAAGATCAGTTATAACATTCATTTGCATATCTTTACAAAAACGAGGTTTCCGGGCCCGTAAAGTGTCCGTTTTTTATCCCGTTTTCCCCAAATTTAGCTATTTTCAAAAGGGATCTTGTACTAGGGTTTTTATGACTAAAAAAATATTTTAAAATCATTTTGAGATGGGTCAAAAGTTTCTGACCTAAAATGGCTCTAATTTAACTATAGTTTTCGAGACTTTTTAGCGGGTTATTTTTATAGATTTAGCCGTCCAAACATATCAATAAGTCCTATGGTGCTATCCATAACCTTCTAACATGTTAAAAATTTCGATTCTAGGGGTCCAAGAGTCACAAATTTCGGATCTAGTGGTTTGTTCATAAAACCAAGGCATATTGTACACATACTAGCATTATAACACTTGGTTTTCTATAGATCTATATAATGTAGCATACGAGGGCTTCAAAATACACAAAATCACTAGTAGAGACACATGATATACTATATCTAACATGAACATAAACAAAGTTTTAGGTTACTAGAAACATAAGAGAAAATGCATGTCAAAAGTTACCATTTTTAACCAAGACTTGTGGTTGGAGTTCTAGATGGAAAATATGACTAGTTAACATGAATAACTGGAGAAAAACTAAGAAAATGATGTCTACTAACTTGTAGAAAACGTGGAGGAGGATGGTGATGGCTTGATCTTTCTTCCTTGATGCTCCAAAGTGCCTTGAATCTTCAAGTATTGTGATGTTTGAAGAAGAAAACTAGAGAGAGAGAGAGGCGACAAGTTGGGAGAGGGAGAGAGAGAAGTGTGTATTCTTGTGGTGAGAGCAAAAGAAAGTAACCTCTAGGGTTTCTATTTTAGTATGCTTATATAGGGTGGTACAAAAGAGAAAAGGGGTTGTTTGGTTCACTAGGTGGTGGTGGCGGTTTGTGGGTGTGGAACCGAGAGGGAGAGAGCCGAGAGGGGAGGAGGGGGGCCGGCTCATGAGGGTGCATGGGAGGAGGGTCAAATGGGTGGTGGTACAAGCTAGGTGTTAGGGTGGTGGAATTAGTACATGTAAAAGGGTGATGTGAGGTTTAAGGTTGTGTAGGTGATGATGATGAGGTACATGAATAGTCTTTGCTTTATGGTTGGGAGATTAGTGAAAGATTAAGCAAAGGTGGTGGATTACTACTAATTATCGGGTGTCGGGTTTTGATCACGAAAGAATATGATCAAAGGTGACAATTGAATTTGATCATGCATGGAAATGAATATGCATGGAGGATAATAAATCATAGTTGGGAAAAATAAGGGATTCATGTCTTGTTTAAATATAGCTGGTGTTAAATGGTGAAAAATGTTGACGTTAAATGTTTATATAAAAACCTAATGGTTTTTCATTGTAAAATACTAAACATTTAAAGAGTTTACTATTTGACGTAGTTGATAAATAAATAAATAAACTCAAGCGTTCATTGGATATTTTTACGTCGAATTAACGTTATGAACTTTGCTTGTAATTTAAATACTACAAAAGTGACAAGGTAATATAAAATTCTTTTTATATCAAACCACATAGTTGTGGTGAAATTTCTTGTTATTGAAATTCCATCGGATATATATATATATGTAACATCCTTGTTTTTAAGGTCGATCGTCGAAATGTTAATTTAGGGTTACGCCAAGACTAACGGATAGTTGCATGATACGTTATCTGCGTTAACTATAACACAGATTTATGCACACAGAAACATGTAATTACACGTATTATTATATGAGTTGACTTAGGAAACTTACGGGTTGTCACATTCTCCCCTAGTTGAAGGAATTTCGTTCCGAAATTCAGACTGCGACGTTTACGGGAGTTGGGTTGGGAAAAAGATGCGGGTACTTGGCTTTGAACTTGAGTTCGCGTTCCCAAGTATACTCAGATCCGCGCCGGGAGTTCCATCGAACCTTAACGATAGGGATTCAACTTCGTCTTAGCTTCTTAACCTCGCGGTCGACGATTTTAGCAGGTTCTTCCACGAAGTGAAGGGTTTCGTCAACTTGAATTTCATCGAGAGGGATGACGAGCGATTCGTCGGCAAGGCACTTCTTCAAGTTACAGACGTGGAAAACGTCGTGTAAGCTACTAAGTTCGGTTGGCAGTTGTAGTCTGTAAGCTACTGGCCCGATCTTTTCGAGGATCTGGAATGGACCAATGTATCGAGGGTTTAGCTTACCACGTTTGCCAAAACGGATGACTCCTTTCCACGGGGCAACTTTCAGAAGAACTTTATCTCCGACTTCGAATGATAGGGGTTTCCGTCGGATATCGGCATAGCTCTTTTGGCAATCGCGGGCGGCTTTCAGACGGTTTCGAATCTGCGAGACCCTTTCGGTGGTCTCGATCACTAATTCCGGACCGGTAATCTGGCTGTCTCCGACTTCAAACCAACAGATGGGAGATCGGCACTTTCGTCCATAAAGTGCCTCGAATAGGGCGACTTGAATACTGGCGTGATAACTGTTGTTGTATGAAAACTCGCATAGGAGCAAGTGTTCATCCCAGTTTTTACCAAAGTCGATTGCGCAAGCACGCAACATGTCTTCTAGGGTTTGGATTGTTCGTTCACTCTGACCATCGGTTTGGGGATGGTAAGCAGTACTCATGTCAAGTTGAGTACCCAGGGCTTCATGTAACGATTTCCAGAAGTTAGACGTGAAGCGACTATCTCTGTCAGAGATGATTGAGATGGGAGTCCCATGGCGGGAGAATATCTCTTTCATGTAGAGGGCGGTTAGTCGTTCCATGGAATCCTTTTCCTTCATGGGTAGGAAGTGAGCTGATTTCGTTAGACGGTCGATGATAACCCAAATAGTATCGTTACCATTTCGGCTCTTCGGTAGCTTGGTGATGAATTCCATGGCGATGCGTTCCCATTTCCACTCAGGGATTATCGGTTGGACAAGCAAACCGGAGGGTTTTTGATATTCGGCCTTAACTTTGGCGCACGTTAAACACTTACCGACGTAAGTGGCAACTTCCATCTTCATGTTGGGCCACCAGTAAAGTTCTTTCAGTCCGTGGTACATTTTGTCAGCACCAGGGTGGATTGAGTACTTCGATTTGTGAGCTTCGTTCAGAACCAGTGTCCTGAGGTCTCGGTACATAGGTACCCAAAGTCGATTCATGAAGTATCTGGCACCGTCGGATTTGATCTCGAATTGACGGTCCATACCTCGTAGGCCTTCGTTTCCGACGTTCTCTTCTTTAAGTGCTTCCAGTTGGGCGTCACGAATCTGGGAGGGTAGACCGTTGTGAATGGTCAATGCAAGAGATCTGACGCGAAGTGACTTCACACGATCCTTACGACTCAAGGCATCTGCTACTACATTTGCCTTTCCAGGGTGATACAAGATTTCGCATTCGTAATCGCTGAGCAACTCGACCCATCTTCGTTGCCTCATATTCAACTCTTTCTGGTTTAAGATATGCTGGAGGTTCTTGTGGTCCGTGAAGACCTTGCATTCTGTGCCATAGAGGTAGTGTCTCCAGATCTTGAGGGCGAATACTACGGCTCCGAGTTCTAGGTCGTGAGTGGTGTAGTTCTTTTCGTGAACTTTCAATTGGCGTGAGGCATAGGCTATGACTCTGTCACGTTGCATAAGCACGCATCCAAGACCTTGATGAGACGCGTCACAGTAAACGCAGAAATCGCGGTTGCCTTCAGGTAAGGCAAGAATGGGAGCGTCACATAGCTTCTGCTTCAACGTTTGAAAAGCTTCTTCAGTCTTATCATCCCAGATGAATTTCTTCTCCTTCTGAGTCAGAGTGGTCAGGGGTTTGGCTATTTTGGAGAAGTTCTCGATGAACCTACGGTAATAGCCGGCAAGACCAAGAAATTATCGTATTTCAGACGGGGTAGTTGGCGGGCTCCAACTTTTGATCGCTTCGATTTTCGCGGGATCAACATGAATTCCACGGTCATTGATCACGTGACCTAAGAAATGTACTTCTCTGATCCAAAATTCACACTTTGAGAACTTGGCGTACAGTTTCTCCTTTCTAAGCAATTCCAGGATGAGTTTGAGATGTTGCTCGTGTTCTTCCTTACTACGGGAGTAGATCAGAATGTCGTCGATGAACACGATAACGAATTTGTCGAGATAGGGTTTACACACACGATTCATGAGGTCCATGAATACGGCAGGCGCGTTGGTTAACCCGAAAGGCATAACTAGGAATTCGTAGTGGCCGTAACGAGTCCTAAAAGCAGTTTTAGCGACATCTTCATCTCGAACCTTCAGTTGATGGTAGCCGGAGCGTAAATCGATCTTAGAATAGAAGCTAGATCCTTGGAGTTGGTCGAATAAGTCGTCAATCCTTGGGAGGGGATACCGGTTCTTCACCGTCAACTTGTTCAGTTCTCGGTAGTCGATGCACATACGGAACGATCCGTCCTTCTTCTTGACGAATAGGACTGGGGCTCCCCAGGGTGAGAAGCTCGGTCTGATGAGTCCTTTATCAAGAAGTTCTTGTAGCTGATTCGACAACTCTTTCATTTCGGATGGAGCTAAACGATACGGGGATCGAGCAACTGGTGCGGCTCCGGGTACTAAATCGATATGAAATTCGACGTGTCGAGGTGGAGGTAGACCAGGTAGATCGGAAGGAAACACGTCTGCGAAATCCCGAACGATTGGAACGTCTTCGATCTTCTTCTCCTTGGATTTCTTGGAAGATACATGTGCTAGGAGGGCAGGATAACCCTTTCGGAGGAATTTCTGAGCCTTCATGCACGAAATGATGTGAAGTTTTGTATCGACACAATCTCCTTGAATGGTCAAGGTTTCGTTGTTAGCTAGGGGAATTTTGACTTGTTTCTCGTGGCAAACTATTTCTGCACGATTAGCGGACAGCCAATCCATTCCAACTACTACATCGAAGCTTCCGAGCTGGACGGGCAGGAGGTCTATGTTGAACTTGTGTCCTAATAGATCCAGTGAACAACCTTGGAGCGTTTCACGCGCTTCGATTTGTTTACCATTGGCCAATTCGATTATATACTTAGTGTCTAACTGCGTAGGGGTGATATTAAAGGTAGAGCTAAAATCACTAGACACGAAGCTTTTATCGGCACCGGTGTCAAATAAAATGGATGCATAATGTTCGTTTAACAGAAACGTACCCGTAACAGTGTGCGGGTCTTGTCGTGCTTCAGTCGTATTCAGCACGAACGCTCTTCCACGTGCAACATCAGTCCCTGATTTCTTCAGCTTGGGACAATCGCTTTTGAAGTGACCAGAGATCCCACATTCGTAGCAGGTGTTAGTGGTCTGAACTTTGTTCGCGCGACTCAGACAGTCCCGATAGATGTGACCTTTAGCCTTGCAATTCTTGCAGTAAACGTTACTGTAGTCCAGAGTGTGGTGCAGGTTACACTTGTTACATAGGGGCAGGTTGCCGGTGTAACCATTTCTCTTTGCATCAGCGGTAGGTGCAACAGCTGCATAAGCCTTGATGGCTTTTGGAACTTCAGCAGTAGGAGTTTCTGCAGGCTTCTTCTTCTTCCAATCGTGACCACGTTTGCGCTTGTGGTCAGGTTTGACGTTACCAGAGGAGGTGGGGGGAATAATAGCAAACTTAACTTCAGAGGATTTCTTGGCGAATGACGCACCTTGGCGGGCAGCTTGGTAAGTCAAGCTGTGGGCCAAACTTACGGTGCTCTGGAGGGTAGCAGGGTTAGATGACATGACATTTCCTTGGATGAGAGGGGAGAGTCCCCAGATGTACCTCTCTATCTTCTTGTATAGATGAGTAACCATAGTGGAGCACAGGTGTGCTAGTTCATGGAAACGTCGAGTGTACCCGGCTATGTCGGCACCGACCATGGTGAGATTCTAGAATTCCACTTCCAGGCGTTGTCGTTCCTATCGGGGGGCAATACTCATCTCTCATGAGCACCTTTAGATCTTCCCAAGACATGGTATAGGCAAGATCCTATCCCAAGGTTTCAGCATAGGAATTCCACCAGGTGAGTACACCTTCGCTGAAGACGCAAGTGGCATACTTGACCTTGTATTCGTCTGGGCAGTTGCACATGCGATAGACGGATTCAGTTTTCTCGAACCATTGGATTAGTCCGACAACACCTTCAGTGCCTTTGAAATGGATGGGTTTGCAGTTCATGAAGTCTTTATAGCTGCAATCCCGAGTACCTGTAATGAGAGATCAAAGGCTCCTTGAAAACAATACTTCGTAATTGTTAATCTTTGATCTTCAATTCTATGTCGTTACTTACCGGTAGGCAAACCACTTTGATGTCCACCAGAGGCAGTGGAACGTTCGGTATTGGCGGCGGCGAGTGCTTCAGTTACACGTTGAAGGATCAACTCTTCAATCTCAGCAGCGCTCATGGGCGGCGCCGGCAACTCCGTTGACTTCTCCAAGAAGTGTGTGCAGAGTGTTAAAGGTCTGGACATAAGAACCAGTGAGGCTCTCGAGCTCAGAAATGCGAATCTCCAGGGCAGCTATGGGGGTAGGTGGGAGCTGAATGATAGCCTGGAGACGGTGAATCTTAGCATCACGGCGAGCAATTCCGTCGAAGAGGGAGGAAATCAGAACGTCTACGACAACACCATGAACAAGGATGGGTGGGGAATCAGCCTCAGCGGGTGTAATGGGTGCAACAGGGGTGACTGGAGTAACAGGAGTGACCGGAACAACAGGGGTAACTGGAACAACAGGGGTAACTGGAACAATAGGGGTAACTGGAACAATAGGGGTAACTGGAACAACAAGGGGTAACTGGAACTACAGGGGTAACTGGAACAACAGGGGTAACTGGAACAACAGGTGTGACTCTAGCAGCTTCAGCGAATGACGTCTCGCCAAACTCGTAGGTGCTATCATCAAAATGCACTCGCTTCTTTAAGGGAAGCGAGGGCGAGTCGGTGGGAGAAAGGGTAGGCTCTGGGGTATGTGATCTCTTGTGGGGTGATCCCACACGAGAGGCAAGGCGGATCCCACGAGTGGGGCGGCGAAAGACGGATTTCCGCGCGGTATACATGCGGAGGGGTCTAGAGGGAGTAGTCCTATACGGGCGAAAAGACGGGGCACGCACAGGAGAGGCGGCACGGGATGAGCTCAAAGTGACCGTAATGGAGTCTCCGTCATCGAGAGGGTCATCAGCAGTGATATCCACGTCATAAAATGGCGGCTCATCCGGATCTTCCTCGGAGTCAGTCTCCTCGTCGTCAGTGACAAGGTCGAGTACGCTAGTGGGTAAAGTCGGCGTGATAGTGGGTGGAGATGCTGGAGCTGGCTGAGGTGGTATCATCTCCATCTCAACTTCTGAGTCCGAAGATAGCTCAACAGGGTTAGACATGCTGTGACAAAGTTTCCAAGTCATAATAATAGTCTTACGTTAGTGTAATTTTAATAGTTAAGAGATGCAACGAGTAAGGTATGTATGTAATGCAAGCCAGTAATGCATGGGATGGGGCTAGTAGAGCGTTAGGCTATAGACTAAGTTCTAGTATGCAACCTAGTTCTCTATAACCTTGGCTCTGATACCAATCTGTCACACCCCGGTATTTATTGTGTCGGGTGCGAACGAGATGGATCATAGTCAAGATTACATAGAACGACCTCTGGATGATTAAACAACTAGAGCCGTTTAAAAGATTAAGTTAATTCAAAATGTGGAGTATCATTCAAAGTTGCAGCGAAAATAGTAGTGAAAGTACGTTTGTTTTAATTGTTACAAAACAATTACATTTCAAAAAGATTTGAAACACATGACACCGTTAGGTGTTATGCAATGAAATCTCCAAAAGTGCAGCTCGGTTTGACCATGACTCCAGAATAAGAAAATGCAGGTCCTAAATGATATGATGTCCTGAATGCAGCAAGTTTCAATCACCTGAGAATTCATATACTAAAACGAGTCAACATAAAGTTGGTGAGTTCACAGGTTTAGATAGCATGCATGTAAAGTTTGATAAACAAGTTTGATTAAATCATACCATCGTTTGATAATTTGTTTAGATACTGTTTTATAAACTACCATGAACATTGAATACCGAAACTAACTGATTACCCACTCATGATACTATGTCCAACAATACCGCATGGCCAATTATAAATGTATGTACTCTTTTGACTATTAAAACGGAGTCAGGATTGGAGCTACCAATCAGAGCAGGGGCGTTAACCCAATAGTTCTATCCACGAGTCATCGTTTCTGTTTGTAAATTAATCGGATTCAACTAATAGTGGGGTTTCATCATAACATGAACATGCATGATACAACATGATTTGGACTAGGAAAGCTCATGTAATCAATAAGATAACAAGTAATCTATTTGTCAGGTAATGACTTATGTTTGTAATGAATTCTCCCTCAAGTATTAAAACTGTAAAAAAAAAGGGGCCGTGAAAACAAACCTGAATGCAAGTGATTCAGTAAGATAGGCAAGTGACAGTCCTATACAATGTTATAAGACAACTTAGAATATAGAAATTGGGTTGACATCTAAGTCACTCCAATTTGGTTGGTCAAGTCTTGGCGTCATGGTAACCCGGTGTTATGATACGATATCGTTGACCTTAGTGAATATTTATTGAAAATAAATATTTATTGTGCAATAAATAAAATATTATTTATTTTCAAGATAATAATTAGTTTAGAAATAGTTTATATTTCCCAAATAAATATCATGTGAGTTTAAGGATATTTTATAGGAGGAAATGACGGTTTAAGATCAAAACGGGCTTTTTGCCGGTTCTAGCCGCATTTCATGTTATTTGTAATTATGACTAGGGCAATGATCTAATAAATAAATACCCATTTATTTTCATCATAGGATCATATCAAATCATAAAATTAAGTTCAAAAGTCCAAGTTCCTAGTTTTGTCAGTTTTGTCGGTTTTGTCGGTTTTGCCGGTATGTGTCCGATTTAGCCGGTTTTGATCCTATGACTCGTTCTAGGGTTTTGTAAACTACCAAAACACTTTGTAAACTTATTATAAGTCCTATTTAGTCCCTAAAAGTGTCCAAGATCAGTTATAAAATTCATTTGCATATCTTTACAAAAACGAGGTTTCTGGGCCCGTAAAGTGTCCGTTTTTGATCCCGTTTTCCCCAAATTTAGCTATTTTAAAATGGGATCTTGTACTAGGGTTTTTATGACTAAAAAAATATTTTAAAATCACTTTAAGATGGGTCAAAGTTTCTGACCTAAAATGGCTATAATTTAACTATAGTTTTCGAGACTTTTTAGCGGGTTATTTTTATAGATTTAGCCGTCCAAACATATCAATAAGTCGTATGGTGCTATTCATAACCTTATAACATGTTGAAAATTTCGATTCTAGTGGTCCAAGAGTCACAAATTTCGGATCTAGTGGTTTGTTCATAAAACCAAGGCACATTGTACACATACTATTATAACACTTGTTTTTCTATAGATCTATATAATGTAGCATACGAGGGTTTCAAAATACACAAAATCACTAGTAGAGACACATGATATACTAGATCTAACATGAACATAAACAAAGTTTTAGGTTACTAGAAACATAAGAGAAAATGCATGTCAAAAGTTACCATTTTTAACCAAGACTTGTGGTTGGAGTTCTAGATGGAAAATATGACTAGTTAACATGAATAACTGGAGAAAAACTAAGAAAATGATGTCTACTAACTTGTAGAAAACATGGAGGAGGATGGTGATGGCTTGATCTTTCTTCCTTGATGCTCCAAAGTGCCTTGAATCTTCAAGTATTGTGATGTTTGAAGAAGAAAACTAGAGAGAGAGAGGCGACGGGTTCGGATAGGGAGAGAGAGAAGTGTGTATTCTTGTGGTGAGAGCAAAATAAAGTAACCTCTAGGGTTTCTACTTTAGTATGCTTATATAGGGTGGTACAAAAGAGAAAAGGGGGTGTTTGGTTCACTAGGTGGTGGTGGCGGTTTGTGGGTGTGGAATCGAGAGGGAGAGAGCCGAGAGGGGAGGAGGGGGGCCGGCTCATGAGGGTGCATGGGAGGAGGGTCAAATGGGTGGTGGTACAAGCTAGGTGTTAGGGTGGTGGAATTAGTACATGTAAAAAGGTGATGTGAGGTTTAAGGTTGTGTAGGTGATGATGATGAGGTACATGAATAGTCTTTGCTTTATGGTTGGGAGATTAGTGAAAGATTAAGCAAAGGTGGTGGATTACTACTAATTATCGGGTGTCGGGTTTTGATCACGAAAGAATATGATCAAAGGTGACAATTGAATTTGATCATGCATGGAAATGAATATGCATGGAGGATAATAAATCATAGTTGGGAAAAATAAGGGATTCAAGTCTTGTTTATATATATTTGGTGTTAAATGGTGAAAAATGTTGATGTTAAATGTTTATATAAAAACCTAATGGTCTTTCGTTGTAAAATACTAAACATTTAAAGAGTTTACTATTTGACGTAGTTGATATATAAATAAATAAACTCAAGCGTTCATTGGATATTTTTACGTCGAAGTAACGTTATGAACTTTGCTTGTAATTTAAATACTACAAAAGTGACAAGGTAATCTTTTTATATTAAACCACATAGTTGTGGTGAAATTTCTTGTTATTGAAACTCCATCGGATATATATATATATATGTAACATCCTTGTTTTTAAGGTCGATCGTCGAAATGTTAATATAGGGTTACGCCAAGACTAACGGATAGTTGCATGATACGTTATCTACGTTAACTAAAACACAGATTTATGCACACAGAAACATGTAATTACACGTATTATTATATGAGTTGACTTAGGAAACTTACGGGTTGTCACAACGTGTTATGATAACCAGGTTTAAGGATTTTCTCCAAGCTAGGGATGAAGTTGTATGTTATGAAGTGCTTATTGTCTTTTGCTCTTCCTTGGTTTTTGTATTTGCAATTTGTGGTTTGTTACCCTATGCAATGAACTCTTTGATAACCACGTTTAAGGATTTTCTTCATTTTGTCTCCTAAATTAAGTTTTTTCTTTTGTTGGATTTGTGATTGCGCCCTAATTTGGTTTTGTATGATTTGTGATTAGCTGCCCTAATTGGTACAACAAAAGGAAGCATTAAGTTGAACCAAACATCACAAATAAACTGGATAAATAACAATTTATCATGGTCTAAGTAGTCATTTTTAATTGTGCAGGTATGTTGTCATCTTCATACAGCAGTAATGACATGTTTTTGAGATAACCACCGGAGACTCAAAAAGCTTTAGGTTCTACATTGGTTGTTGGTCTCTCTGATATGCATCAGGTTTACATACTCTGCTATCATATGGATTGTATAAAAACACATAATCATAATATTTACTATATTACTCCGAAATTGTCTGCAGGATGTCCATGATAGATGATTATTTTACTATAGTTATCAGTGTCCATGATCTGATTTTTAATGTAGCTTTAGTTGCTATTCATCTGATTTTTAATGTACTGCGCTTTGTGTTTTGGTGTTTGAATGGAGCACACGCAAGGGATTTTGGTGTTTTGTTAAGTGTTTTTCTATTCGTTTCTGTTGGTTTGTGGTTTGATTTTGATGGTGGTTGTCTTGCTTCTACTAACTTTTGTCTTTTTGTTTACAGGTGAATTTGTGTCCGTGTGTTCTACTATGTTTGTCTTGAGGTAATTTTTTATGTTATAGTGTTTTGGTAGTCTTGTGTAGTCTAATAAAATTACATGACTTTTGTCTTAATTGATGCCGGTATATCTATTGCTGTGATTTGTTTGTTTTAGTTTTTTGGTTTCAGACGTGTTTGGTATTAGACCAGTTGTGAGTTTTATATTATTGTGACTATAATTTAAGTCGATTCAAGTTTTATTCTATTTTATTGTTTTTAAGGATGAAGAGGTGCATAACATTGTTTTTACAAGATTGGTGCTAGAGAAGTAGAGAATGGAATGCAGGTATTCTGATTGAACTCATAATTTGGTGCTTAGGTGGGGGCTGAAGTGAAGCATTGCCAATTGTATTCACAATCTAAAATGTGGATAATTATGGGGAATGTATGTATTCTAATTGTCATTTTGATTTTGGTCAGCCTTATCCTTGATCTTTTTGGTTAATCTGTTAATTTTCTTTTGCTATAATTTATATGCATTCTATTGTTTTAATTTATATGCATTAACTCATTATATTTCATTCATTTATATAATCTCTAGTATTTTCTTTGTCAAAATCAACAGGTATAACTTACCCACTCTGATCCAACATTCTGTTAACTTCACATTTCTGCTTAAAATTGGTATTTGAGCAATAAAGCAGGTATCTACACATAGTTTTGACGAGGAAATTGTTTATTTTCTCAAATTATTAATACAACAAATGGGTCAGTTTTGTTAAACATGTCAGATTTTGGGGTAGCTTCTTTAGATGAAACAACTTTTGTAAATGGGCCATCTTAACTAAACACACCAGGTTTAAAAAAACGGACCATCTTTATTAAACAGGTCATGCCATGCTTATTAAATGTCAGCTTTATTGATTGAGTCGGACTTGATAAACGGGCTAAAAATATTGTTTGAATCTCTTTTTTTTGTTTTGGTTTATATCTTCGTATCAGCAGATTCAAATGGATTTGAATGTTAATAATTGCTTTTGGTAAAACATGGGGTGCTTTACTCATACTTCTATCGTTGTAGTCTTTTATGAAGTTTGTTTAGTACTATGTTTACATATGTTTAATATAACCCTTTTGTACCCCTAGGTTTTCATCCATTACTTCCCTCAAGTACTCAAAGTGTCTTCCTCGGCCACTCATTTAATTTGTGTTTCTTCATCATGCCGTAGTATTACATTCATCATGCATTTGAGATATATTAATTGTATTGTTTTGAGCAGGGTCTATCCGCTGGATTGCTTAGGCAAGCTACGTATACAACTCAAAGACTTGGTACATTAAGGTACTGCCATTAATGAATATACTGCTATACATATAATAATTGGATTTACCGAATTTCTTATGTATTTATTAATGTGAAATTTTAATTAATCAATAGGTTCTGACAAACAAAGCACTTGAGGCCTTTAAAGAGGAAAAGTAGGCTGTAATGTGGTAATTAAGTTGTTACCATTTTTTTGTTAATTTAATTATATGTGGATTTACTAGGAATTTGACAAAATATACAGGGGCATTTGCCTTAAAAGAGGAAAAGTAGGCTATAATGTGGTAATTAAGTTGCTACCTTTTTAATAAATAGTGTGTGAATTATGATTACAAAAACTATATACTTTTCCATAACAATCTAATCTTTGAGTAAATCATTAATTTATGTCATAATCTCTTTAATTTGTAGATTCATGATCACCAGCAGTGAGCTTCATTGAATCTATTCAAATGCTCATTGATTAATCTGTTAGCCCAAGGTTTTTGTTCATTTTGATGTAGACTTCTCTAAGTATGCATTAATTTTGGATGATAATCTCATAACATAATTCTACAAATGGGCTGCAAGTTGACGAGATGTTTTAATTTAGTGTGTTCGTTGAACTTGCCATCTATCTTATAGAGAAGAAAGAAGAAAGCAACATGAGTGGGAGACTGTAGTTTATATGATGGTGAGATGCTGGCGAGCCCGGAACATGCTTAGGTGAACCTTACGATGGTTTCTCAAGCACGACGATGGTAGAGAATGATTGCAGCTTAGATCTGAAGACATATCTTGTATAGGGATCGTGATGGCTTCGGTAAACTTTCAAACACTACTTGAATTTCATGCCTATTTAAATGTTTGATAAATGTTTGATGTTTCTGCTCGACCCCTAGGGTTTTAAGAAAGGAAAAAGCAGAAGACATTAGTGAGAAGTAGAAACAAGGCAAGAGACTTACAGAGAGAGAGTGTTCTCACAGCAAATCAAATCAAATTTCCGTACATAGAAAACATCTTTAGCTATTATTTATCGTCTTTGTGTACTAGATCTATATTGATAAACTTTTTGTTTATTGAAAAATATTGTTGTCGATTCGTGAAATTGAATGCAGCAAATGATTCGTTATCATTGATTTTTCTCTAGATCCGTGTAAAAAAAGTTGTTAGCTTCTATTGTTTGAAAAAATGTGAGAAGACAAAATAATGTGGAAGCAATGCTATTTTTCTCGGTTGTAATTTGTTTGCCGAGTTCCCTGGGTTGTAGCCTCTAGCAGCTTGCTAGAGGTCACTGGATTTTAATCAAAGTTTTAATGTTAAACAAATATGAGAGAGGTTATAGTAACAACATGGAGAAGTGATATATCCCGTTCAATAATATGAAAGAGTAAATTAAGTAAATAAGGATATTTAGACATCTACATAAATTGTTGGTCGAAAAAAAGAAAATATTCAAGCAAGGAGCCTTCAATCTATACGTATTTATTTATATTATTTGGTTCTAATATAAGTTTAATTTTTTTATTAAATATGTATATACAAATTAATTTTTTATAAGGTTATCCAGTTCTTATCTTTGATCCAACCAGTTCGAACAGGAAATTTATTTGTGCATGGTAAAGATGATTGTAATAACTTCGTTGTTAGAAACCTCTCTTAGCAAAATTCTAAGTGCATGTACACGGAAGTAAAAGAGAAGTAAAATTACAATACAAGTATCATGTTTGTTTATTGTCGTTGCCCTTTTTTTACAATGAATGAAAGTTGTTGAATTAAGTTTGAAAAAATATTCCGTGTTCTGTTGTTTCAGAGAATCAATCTACCTCCATTGCTAATTCAAGTTTACCTGGTGTTTTGACATGGATAATATATCAGAAAACAAATATTCTATTGGTTGACTGTCGTTATTGTCGCATTGCGCTAACAATAACAAATATCTGTTGTAAATTGTCACCGCCGTCTAACGCGCGAACAAAAGACGAATAAGACGCTATAAACTGTCGCTGCCGCAACGCTCGGAACCATGCTGATATATATATATATATATATATATATATATATATATATATATATATATATATATATAGGGTGAGGTTAATTGTAGACACTTTCACATGTGAAATGACACTTTTTCACATGTGAAATGTTCTAAATAATGAGAAAAAAGAAAAAAAGAAAAAAATGAATTAATCACAACCATTAGATCAAGAGATCTAATGGTGAAAAAAGGTGTCTACCTGTCTACACTTATGGGGGTGTCTACAATGAACTTTTCACTATATATATATATATATATATATATATATATATATATATATATAATGAAGAACAAAACCACCGTGTGGATAGGATTCAATCCTTCGATGATAAGAGTGAGATTAAGAGAAATGGAGTGAAAAGAGTAAGATCATGTCATGTTTTATTGATTATATCATGGTGACAATTACAAGTGAAAGAGAAAATTACAAGTACTTTAGACAAAATATCTAGTTAAAGGTGTAAAAATGGAGTCCAGATTTTGAGCCCCTTCATGCTTATTTATAGATCTCTTAGCTGTAACTGTCGCTTGATCACCTGGTCTTATTTCCTTGGAACTGCATTTGCTTTACTTCCACTCGAATCTTGCTCTTTAGCATCTGGTAATGATTCCTCGCTACAAACTCCTTCTTGTGCACTTCAAGGTCCAAATGTATGTGAACATAACCAATCCTATCTTGTACACTTCCGAGCTCAACACATCCGATTTCAACCTATCCTGATCAAGTCCCCGTAGTCAATTATTTATTTTTAAATAACGACGAACTATATGCTAAAGATGCGTTTCCAGTCCAAAATTTATTCATAAAAAATATTCCACAACCATCAAGTCCCCCTAGTTGATTATTTATTTGCAAATAATGATGAACTAAATACACATGCTTCATTTCAGAAAGTAAATCTAGTAGTTTAGAACTAAATACATCCTTGAAACCACAACCCTCTTGCCTCCATTTAATCTCCCTCTCTAGCATTTGCAGGTGACTCTTTTGGACACCACTAGCAGCTTCCCTTATGCTCATCCAGGTTTGAATGCATCTGATTTTGACATGTTCTAACTAAGTCTTAGTCCATTAGTTATTGATGGACTAGTCGCATTTTCACGCCTTCCACATCCAACTCTGGCGAACCCCTTATGATCATCTCATGGAAACTTTGTTCTTTCACCAATTGTTTTATGCTATGGCATATTATAGCTTGCGATCTTGCCACGCGTCTGCCACCTAACCGCTTTAACAATTTTTGACTTTGAATATTAAACTTCGGTTTTCAACTAACTATTCGGCTTCTTCTTTACAACATCATTTTTTCTTCTTTTGGACATAAGTCTCCAAAAAAGCCATGACTATACCTTTATTATTTTTTAAAAGAGTACATCTGAAATTCCCTTAAGTGTTGTAATAGCCGAAAGATCCGTTCCTCCGGAAGATGTTGTTTAGTACTTATTTTCCCAAATATGATAACTTGTGCATACCCTAGCATTGCCATTCCTAACTTATCTTGGATTAATGAAAATCGGATGTCTTAAACTCATGAAGACCCATGTGAGCAAAATGAAAGAGAACTATGCCACTCTTCAGTTTACTCACATGAGAAATGTTGAGAGTTTCCTAATGAATAGTTTTCAAAGTCCACGTATGTTATTGCGATCATACACTTCTACTTTCATTTCTGTACTTCTTTAGATCGATTTTTCGAATTTGCATGTGTGAATATTTTAGTTGCAGGTCCGTTCATAAATGAATTTCCATCTCTTGACTTTGATCCATTGCGGTGATCATTTGTATTTGTTTGATCATGAATACCATGTCATTTTTATTAAGCTCGTTCCCTTGAATCTGTAATTGCTACAATTGCGATGATGTATCCATTTGCAAAGCGTGTTCTACCCTTATTATCATATGCTTGTACCTTACATTTTTACTTTTAGCTATGTGACTTTGCATAGTTTTAAAAACTAATGACACCTTGATTTTGTTATAGAAGATCCTTACATCTTAGACATGTTGTAACACCGTTGATACCAAATGCTTGAACATCACATCCAATTAAGAGAATATGAAGGTCAATTCCTTATAAGAAATGAGATAGTAATTCCCAAAATGGGTATAGTTTCTACAAATACAATTTCGCATGCGTTTTCCTTTCATGAGATACATCCACCTCAAAAACGTCTTAACATCTTAGAAATTGAGTTTAAAATTCTAATACCAGTATTTGCAAATTGCCAAACACATAGTCATAGGTTTCAAATGTTTGTATTGCACTTCCTTATAGCAAGGATAATTTTTATCACTTTAAAGTAATAAAAATCCACAAAATCACCTTGTAAGTGTAAGTACATGATCAGATCGGTCTACTGGATGCGAAGTCCAACGAGTATCCAAATCAACAAACACAATGTAAATAACACTTCTTGTATTAGAAACAATCAGTATACAATAAGGACTCAGAATGCTCTCACCAGAAACACACAGTTAATCTCTCAGTTCTCATAGTTCTGATCTAAACGAGGAGACTCAACCTATTTATGCTAAATCTGGTTGGCGTACCATTTAACTCAACGTACCAATTGGTACGCCGCGACGTACCAACTGGTGCGCCTCATGGTACGCTGGAGCATTCAAACACAAAATCAACAACGTAAAAAACAAACACCTAGACCTAGCATTAAACATCAAAACTTGTCTTAACAAACTCCCCCTTGTCTCATGCTAGTCTTCAGAAGCTTTTGTCTCAGTCTTCTTCCAAAATATTCGTTTGTTGTTTCCAGAATGAATCCCAAAAGAATATCAAACTCGTATCACCTTCTGAAATTGCAGCGCTTGTTCTGAATTATCAACATGATATAGGATGTTGTTGTGATAAACTTTGTCGATATCAGCTTCAGACAGATTCATTAACCACAATGGACTTTAGTTGGATGCTTTTCATACTTCAGTCTTTGAGGCTTCGAGTATCTGAAACTTCCCTGACACTCTTCATGAAGTCTTTTCTTGAAACTCTTCATGAAGTCTTTTCTTGAAAAACTTAGCAAGACTATCTTGACCATGATTCAGAAATGGTTTTCTGGTTAGTTCCCTCACATCGCAGACCGGTAACGTATCAAATCTTCTCGCATTCTTCAAGTAAATGATTCAAAACTCTCTCTTGATTTCATAATACTTTAGTTGAGAATCATACATCCAACTTATGATTTTACCAACAGCTTCACCTTTGTTGTCGACGTATCGTCTTTGCTTAACAGGCTTCAGTGGAGGCACATAATTCGCTTTGTACTCCTTCATCCATTCATCAAATAACTTCCTACGTTCTTGTTCTTCCGCGAAAAAATCAGACTCATTTGTCTCAGATTGTGTCTTAGCTTCTTTCTTTTCAGCTCTTGTTCCGCTTCTTCTTCATCATCTTTGCCAAAGAAATTGAAACTTGTAGAAGAATCATCATCTTTGAAATTTCCACACACTTTTGGATTAGCAGGATATTCTTCTGCAGTTATATCCTCAACTTCTACTTGTTCTTCCTCAACCTCGATGTCATCATTCAAATCACTTTCCTTATGAGGTTCAGCAACAGGAACATTATCAACTTCTTCAACATTCAAAGCATATATCGCTGCAATTTATTCTTTTGTAAAAGCATGAATAAACTCTCCTTCTTTAATTACACTTCGAGAGATTGGAATAACATCATATTTATCGCCTCCAACAACTTTCTCCCCCTGAGATGTACCAGTAGCAGTAGATGTACCCGTTCTACCAGCACCATCACCACCTACACCTCCTTATGGGTCTTCCTCTTCATCATTCAAGAATTCCAGACCATCTCCTTTACAAGTTTCTTTAGCATTAATCTCCCCCTGAGTAGGTAATAATTTTAGCAGAAAACTTAGTTGAACACCAAGAGAAACAAAAATTTGCATTAAACGGCTAATCTCCCGATCTTTGACTTGATCACGATCCTTCAACATTTTAACAGTGTCTTTTAATTCTTGGATCTCCAAAGATCTTTTACGATCCGTCTCTTGCAAAGATGTAACCTGAGATGTAAGTAAAGCAAGTTAACGATCAACTGGAATAAGAGTCGATGAAGCAGGTTGAGAAGTTGTTGTTGTTGTGGTAGAAGTAACAGCCGCATGAGGTTTAAATGTAATCTTTCGAATTTGAGAAGGTGGATTAACATAATTTGGAGTATAAGTAGTAGTGGTTGTGGTTGTAACTGGAATAGAAGACTTTATGCTGGAGACTCTTTGCTTCTTGCTAGGTGAATTACCAAGCAAAGCTCTTCTTGAATTAGCAAAAAATGTACCACGTTTCACCAACATCTTTGGTCTTGACATGGTCTTTAGACGCTTTCCAATTGCTAGCATAGGAGCTTTACCCTTTCCGGTAACATCAACTCTAGAACTCGATTCTTCCATTTTAGGAGCATAAGATGGATCAGTATCGGTTTCAGAATCGTCAGCCTGAGTTGTACGTTGTTCATACATTGAAGTATCTTGATTTTGAGACTTTAAATAAGCTATGTGAACTTTTGAACCTTTTCTCACGGGAATACCTCTGGCATTATGCAAAATTGTGACATAGTCACCATAATCTGAATCAGTGTCAGACGAACTTAGGTCATCATCATCTTCATTAGCATCAGATACATCAACATCAACATCAGCCATCAACTCATCATCTTGAGTATTAACAACAACATGCTCACCTCCCTCAATATTAACAACTGGATCTTGAATCACTTTATTTTGATTAATTTGGTGTTGCTGTACAGGTTCTTGAACAACAGGTTCTTGATTCTGAATTTGTGGTTCTGGGTTTGCAGCTTGATTTTGAACAACATTTGCAGGCTCACCATTATCATCATACACTAGCTCATCATCTGATCTATCATCATGTCGTGGAGAACCATTTGCAGGAGCCACATAATCTGCTTTGGCAAGATATCCAATCAGTTTCTTAACAGGTGGAAATAACCGATTTTTCATACCATGTTGTGTAAGGAAATGATTTTCTGAGTCAACCGGATCAAGACGAAGATTTCCGGAACGAGTTCGGATGAGAAAAACTCAAAAAAAACAAATGAAGAAGATGATGATGATGAATCATAGAATCATAAACAAGAAAGATGATGAACAATCGAATGATTTCATTAATCGAAAGATTACAATCAATGAATCATGAAGAACACTCTCTCTCTCTAGAAAATCCATGACTTACTCTCTCTCTCTAGAATGGAAACCTCACACTCTACAAGAAAATCATCATCTCCACATTCGGAGACTCCTTTTCTTGTAATGGGCACCCTCACTATATATAGTGAGGGTGACTGACAACAGAAAAACATGACGAATAAACGAAATTACAAGTAAAGTAAATAACATAAACTGATAATTAAATCAAAGCTGATTAAATTAATCCGAAGCTTGACTCGCTCGAACCGATCTTCCGTTGACTTTTACGTTGACCGTTGACCCGAACGGTTGACTTTTCCAGAAAACGGTCTTCGGTCCAATCTGCAAGCCTCGAGCATCACAACTCAGTCTCTAAATTGATTCACATGGATTCTTCAGTCAAATGCTTCGGTAAACAGATTTGATGGCGTCAGTCACCAAGATTTTTGTTCCAACAATTTCCCCCTTGACTGATGCTTTCAAATCTGTTCAATTGCTGAAGAACCGCTCTGCCGTACATCTTCAATGAGAAACTGATAAACCGGAGACAATCTGTCGTAGAAATTCCCCCTCTGAATAAGCTTCTTCTGTTCTCGTTGCTCCAGTTCGAGATCCAAGTGTTCTGCTCACTCGGTTCACACGGTCGGGTACAATACTAAGAAAATGCTACATCTCGGAGTCCAATCCGCAACAGACTGAATCAGATAAACCAGTAAAACATCGAACATGCTCTAACTCCGGATAATCGACCCGATATCCAAATTCATAATAATTTCTCTTATTTCTCTAAATCTCTCCAAAAACATCAAGTCGGAAGCGTAAAAACAGATGCGGAGAGTCGAACCGTCGCGATTGGTTGCCTAGAGAAACCGGATAAAAAATCTTGAAATCGGACAATCTTACGAAAAACCGGAAGCCGGATGCTGACAGTTGTGAATAATCTGCGCGACTGAGGTTGGATGCGAAAATAAAATAAACTGCCAAATTTCTTCAATAAACGGTCATCCGAGAGATTTAATCAGATAAATTCCAATAATTAACTGAGATTCCAGTTAATCCGGTTAGTTGACGACAGCGCTGCATCCACTAAAAATAAACCGTGAGATATAACGAGAAAGCTGAGTAATTAACCGGATAATAAAGCTAACCCGTCAGTGATCGATAGCAAACGTTACGCGCAACGTCAATAAACGAGAACCCCAATAAAATAGAATAAATCCGCGACTAATAAATTTTCTGAAATTCCGTCGCGGCATTATCTCGTTCGTCTCGAAAAACTGATAAGAATATACCCGCATTAATCGAAAAATGCAAAAAATTAATTAGTGTAATAAAAATTCTCTCAAGAAGAAGCACAATCCATGTGCTATCAAATAGACCAATCAGATTTGAGGAATTAAAATGATCCAGCGGCTATGAGTGAAGCTGATCTACGGATCAGATCATGATCCGTGGCCTTGACTGTACACCAATCAGAGAGGAGCACGCAGTAGCCATCAACCGTTAGATGAAAACAATCTGACGGCTGCTAGACCATGATCCGCGTGAGATAGGCTGGAGCCAATGAGGGCTCGACAGCGCCTTTGCTTTCCAACGGATTCTTTTGTCCAGCGGGTCCCACGAGAATTTCTTTCAAACAATTACTAGCCGACAACAGCAAAAGGAGTATTCGGATATCGACAAAATGGAGAGAGAAAGAATTCTCTATCTGCCAATCAGCGCTCGACACCTCTTCGCTGGTCCCCATATACCGTCTTCAATCTCACGAAACCCTAACTGGCCGGAAAACGCAACCAGTTGACGGAAAATCGAAAACCCTCGCCGGAAAAACGTATAACCTTCATATCTCCATGAATACTCAACCAAAATTGATGATTCTTGGACCCACGGACTCGTAATCCAATTCTCTACAACTCTGGACGAACAAAAACCTCTGAAACAGTCTCGAACGAAGACCCGGTTGACAAGTTCGCTAAGAAAACAAGTCCGCTAAAGCCACCAGAAGTTCGCTAAGACGAACATGAAGTTCGCTAAGACCTCAAGTTCGCTAAAGCACACCTCAAGTACGCTAAAAATCAACAAGTTCGCTAAGAAATGGATGAAGTACGCTAAGAAGAAAAGAAGTTCGCTAAGAACATCTTCATATCTTCAAGAACAGGTACAAGTTCGCTAAGAACATCTTCATAACTTCAAGAACATGAACAATTCTGGAAAATTTCGATGAACACGAAGAACACATACACCTTCCTGATGCAGATTCAAGGTTCCAAAACGAGTGTAGATTGTAGATTCGTGACGGATTCGAGAAGATAAACCATTCACGTGATTGTCCTGGCCACAAACAATCCATAAACAGCAGCAATCTTTGATCAAAACAGCCCCAAAATCTGCAAATCTCTCAAGAACACGAAGAACACACACTTACACCGTCAGTGTGTGTTTTTCCAGATCTGCCCAAACGGTTGAGAATCAGATGAAATGGATGCTTCCAATGGATCCGGAATGCGTTTTCCACTGAGAATCATACCTCATATCATCCAAATCCATGAAGAAATGCCCAGAAAATGAAGAATCAAGCTCCAAAATCTTCAAAAACCCCAAATACGGGAAAACCCCAAAAGTTCCGAAAAAATGAGCTCGGATCTTCAATTTTCCAACAGATTTGAACAAGTAGAAGATAGAATCACATCTAAATGAACTCCCAAACATGAATCCATCATCCATATCATCAGAATCCATCCAGAAATCGAAGAAAAAATAGAAAAAAGTCTCTAAAAAATAAGTTTTCTCATCTTCACCATTCAAGCTCAAAATCTCAGATTCGAGTGACCAGATTCACGGTGAGATGAATCTGATCGGTACCCGCTCTGATACCATTTGTTAGGACCGATTTTCACTACGAGAATCTCGATCTTGAGCAAGAACGAGTTCGGATGAGAAAAACTCAAAAAAAACAAATGAAGAAGATGATGATGATGAATCATAGAATCATAAACAAGAAAGATGATGAACAATCGAATGATTTCATTAATCGAAAGATTACAATCAATGAATCATGAAGAACACTCTCTCTCTCTAGAAAATCCATGACTTACTCTCTCTCTCTAGAATGGAAACCTCACACTCTACAAGAAAATCATCATCTCCACATTCGGAGACTCCTTTTCTTGTAATGGGCACCCTCACTATATATAGTGAGGGTGACTGACAACAGAAAAACATGACGAATAAACGAAATTACAAGTAAAGTAAATAACATAAACTGATAATTAAATCAAAGCTGATTAAATTAATCCGAAGCTTGACTCGCTCGAACCGATCTTCCGTTGACTTTTACGTTGACCGTTGACCCGAACGGTTGACTTTTCCAGAAAACGGTCTTCAGTCCAATCTGCAAGCCTCGAGCATCACAACTCAGTCTCTAAATTGATTCACATGGATTCTTCAGTCAAATGCTTCGGTAAACAGATTTGATGGCGTCAGTCACCAAGATTTTTGTTCCAACAGTTGAAGATATGTTCAAGCGGAAGAACGCTCAAGCGGAAGTTTTGTCAACCGGAAGCTCAACCGGAAGAACATTTCCGGGTGAACTCTTTTATCCAACAGTATAAAGAGTTCAACCGGAAAAGTACAGAAAGATTACTTTTGCAGAATTCAGACCTGCAACAACTTCTATTCTTCCAAAGTCACATCCTAGCCGTCTCCTACTTATAGATAAATGCATTTTGCACATTTCCTCTTTTGTATGTTTACTAATGTTCTTTTAGTAAGTTTATTGTTTGACTTTCATGTACGGTTAGATTAGCCCGTATGAGATCAACGGCTGTAGTTGATCTCCTTAGTACTATTTATAGTTGTTAGCTAGTTCATTCACAAGTACCCGTTTCAGTGCTTACACTTGTAACAGTTTGAACTTGAGTTAATGCAAATAGTACCGAGAAATTTATTATCTTGTGTTCACTAGTTTATGCAATCAATACAATCAAACTACAAGTATAAGTAAAACAAAGCTTAAGTAAAAACAAGTATGATACAACTTTATTCCGCATGGTTGTGATCTTCAAGTAAAGAGTTCTTGTTTTGATTATTTCTCTGAGTAATCAACGGTCCTACAAGTGGTATCAGAGCCTTGGCTCTACACTTTGAAGACTTCTAGTGCTTCAAAGTTGATACTTTACTTGCTCACTTGAGTTTTTACAAGCTTTTTCTGTTTTACAAACTGTTTTTCACAATGACTGACTTAACTCTTGGTTCACTAAATGGTAGCTCTAACAAACCACCAATTTTCACTCCTGATGACTTTGATACTTGGAAACTCAGGATGGAAGGTTTTGTTAGAAGCCTAGACAGACGCATTTGGAACAGGTTGACTGTAGGTCCTTATAGTCCAACTGTTCAATCTGCTGATGATGCCGAAGTGTACATACCAAAACCACTAGACAAATATGTTGAAACTGATTATAATGAGCTTGAATATGATCACAAGGCCTACTGGACACTCCAGGCTGCATTACCCAACTCTATACTGGTAGGGTTTAAGGGATATAAGACAGCAAATGGCTTGTGGAATGCTCTCAGTGAAATGTATGAAGGGTCTAGTGAGGTTAAGGAAAACAAAAAGGATGTTTTGAAACAAAGATATGAAAACTTCACTTACAAAACTGGTGAATCTATGACCAACCAGTATCTTAGATTTGTTTCACTTCTTGATGAATTGCAAAAGGTAGAAGTAACAATAGAACAGGCTGATGCCAACAGGAAGTTCCTGAGATCCTTACCTCCAATGTGGACTGTTTACACAGTAAGCATTAGGGAGTGCAAGGACCTCAAAAAGCTTAAACTAAGTGAACTCCATGGAGTCCTTAGTGCTTATGAAATGGAGCTTAATCTTAAGCAAAATAACTTCCCTGAGGTATCACCACAGTTGCAAACCACTGCTTTGGTTACAACTGATTTTCAAAAGATCTCAAATTCTTCTCAATATCACTCACCCTCAGTCAGTTTCAATGAGTCAACTAGATGCTCAGAGAGTTCTTCAACATTGTTTGACAACTCTCACTCTGCCTATGTGGCAACTGACTCATCTCAAGGATTCACACGTGAAGACTTGGAATGCATAGGGGCAGATGATCTAGAGGAAATGGACATTTTAACTCAATTAGCTATGGTTTCTGTAAGAGCCCAAAGGTTTTATAAGAGAACAGGAAGAACTTATAAAGGGTCAAAGGGATCATCAATTGGGTTGGATAAATCTAAAGCTAAATGTTATAATTGTCACCAACTTGGTCATTTTGCCAGGGAATGCAAGCAGCCAAGGAGAGATGGACAGAATAACAACAACAATGTCCAACAGAGATCAAATCATGGAAGCAACAACAGCAGCAGTCAACACATCAACAGCAACAGCAACCAACAGCCAACTCAACCAAAACCACTTGGAAATCAAAATGTAGTGGCAGCTGTAGCTAACCAGACTGAATGCTATGAGTGGGATGACTTTGTCACTGAGTTTGAGCCAATCAACCATGCTTTGATGGCCAAAGAAGATTCAACAGAACAGGTAAATGAGATTCCTGAAAAAGTTTTGGAAAATCTATGCAGCCCTGCATGCATAGAACAAGTGTCAAAGTACAGGAAACATAACACTGATCTAATTGATGAAGTTTCTAATCTGAATGAGTTAAAAAATTGCTTTAAGAAAACTGAAAATGCATACATCACCAAACTTGAAAATTTGAACAAAGAATTTGATGCATTAAAGCTGACTAACTCTATTTTGGAAACACAATTGGAAGATTTGTTGAACAAACTAACTGTTTCAAGACAAGAAACAAAAGATGCAAAAGCAGAAAATGACATTCTTGAAATTAAGTTAAAAGATGCTTTGTTCACCTGTGACAAATTTCAAACAGCTAACAAGAAAGCTGAGAAACTTTGGAATGGAGTAATGCATGGGAAAACAGGTATTGGGTACAACAATGTTGAACCACCCAAGGAATATTCACCTGTTATTGCTCCAATCCAAGCACTTCAGAAGGAGTGTGGTGTGAGTCTAACTGTTGATAGCACCACATGCTCTTCTTCTGAAACAAATTCTGTTGAATCATTATTAAACTGTGAAGTCAAAGATGCTAGCACATCAGCATCTGTTGACCAATCCAAGGCTTTAAAACCTGTTAGAGCATTTTATGATGTCTAGTGCTAGGTCTTGTTAGTTTGAGTATGTAAAGTTATTTGTTTATGTTTTGTAAGATCCAGCGGATCAGTGGCGGATCAAGTGGTACGCCGGACCACTTGATACGCTGGTAAGTTGGTCCGCCGGATCAGTCCCTATATATAGTTTTCAGTTTGATTCTGAGAGTGTGAGTGAGGTTTACAAGTTCTTAAGTGTGTGTTTTCAAGGTGTAACCTGAGTGCTCTGTATTTCTCTCTGTAAACAAGCTGTGATCTATATACGGAAGTTTATTTACCTTGTGTGCTTGAATCCGAACGTAATAATGCACTAGCTTGATCCGTATTGTGTTTTACAAGTGGTATCAGAGCTTGGATTGCTCAGTTGCTGCGAGTTACTGTTCGGTTTTGGGTTTTAGAGAGAGAAAGTTCAAGTTTGGTAAGATTTTGATCGATAACTAAAAACCCAGTTCAGCATTCAAAGACTAAACATATTGAGATCCGATATCACTTTATCCGTGATTGCTTTGAAAAGAAACTAATTGATTTGCAGAAAATTCACACGGATTTTCAGCGAGCTGATTTGTTTACAAAAGCTTTTGATAAATCTCGATTCCAATTTTTGTTGAAAATCAATGGAATTACTAAGTTAAATGTCACGTGATTCGATTCAGTTGATCGTTTTTGCTTTTCGTTTTCTTTTTCTGCTATTATTTTTGCTTTTTAAGGGGGAGATATATGAAAAATACAAAAATAGTGTGTTGTTTTGTGTTCTAGAAATGAAAAAGCATAAAAAAATTGAAAAATGCAAAAGTATAAAAAAATTGGAAAATTAAAAATCTGAGAAATGTGATCCAACCTCGTGAGAAATGATAGTACATCAGTGAATGTAACTGACCATGGATAGACTAGATTGAAAGGCTGTAGATACTTGCTTGTTTCATTGAATGTGCCATTCATATCTGATACATGTTAGTATGATATAAAGATAATGCCTGTCTGAAATTTGTGGCGAACCATGATTCTTGTTTTTGTTTAATGCTGAGCTTATGTGGAAAAATCCAAAAAGAGAATAAGAGATGGTCTTAGTGTATGCATGCGTTATTTTGCAAAGATTTAAACTTGTTTTATTTTCTTTATTTTGTCAAACGATCGGACTTTCTCTGCGTATCGAAAGATCGACCTGATTGTTGTTCGTTTGACGTTCTGCTTTATTTTCTTGGTGTTTAGTATAATCCATCGGACTTTCTCTGCGTATCGAAAGATCGACCTGATTGTTGTTGGATTATACGCTTTCTGCTTTATTTTCTATTTCTTATTTTCCTAAACAATCGGACTTTCTCTGCGTGCCTACCAGCCGACCTGATTGTTGTTTGTTTAGGGTTCTGCTTTCTTTTTGCATGAAACACTATGAACCGATTATCTCTGTAAATAGATTCTGTGATGATTCAGTGAAAAATGAGAAAAATAGAATAAATCAGATTATCAATTACTTGAGTTTGTGGGTGCCATGATTTCTGTACTTGATAAAAATACCTAATGCATATCAGAAAACTGTAAAAATTGATTTGAATTGGCTGAAATAAACATTATATGTTGTATTCGTGGACAACTTGATTTGCATGCTGAATAGGTTGAAATTGAAGTGTGTTAAGTGCATCTCACTGATATGATCTCATGTTGCGATCTTTCTCACAAAAATATAAGTTATTGGTATTTTTGTTTGATTTCTTGTTTTCTGTTGATTTACGTTTTCTGCTTATTTTAGAAAAATCAAAAAGATTTTAGGTGTGTTTTAGCATAAGTTCGAAAAATCAAAAAGATTTTAGTGTGTTTTGATATAAATTTGTTAAAATTCAAAAAGATTTTCTTTCTGCTTTATTTTGGATCAACTGAATTTCAGAATCGACAATCTGTTGTTTGATGAACCATAATCGATGCTAAATCAGATTATCATGTTTGAAATTGAAGAAATTGATTGGTGTTGATGAAAAATGAGAAATTTGTTGAAAAAGGGCAAAGTGGTAATTTTTCTGATCCGGCGGATCAACTGATCCGCCGGCGGATCAAATTTCGGGTATATATATAAATCTGATCCGCGAGAGCTCATTACTCGCGGATCAAGAACATTCACCACAGAAACCCTTCAAACCTCTTCATTTCAGTTTTTATTGATTTCTCATTCGTTACCGAAGCTCTGTCCGAGATTTTTGATGCTACAGGTAGGTGACTGAATTGCGCACAGGTTGACGGGTTTGATTTCTACAATGGTTGTTTCATTTGAGTTTAATTTGCGATTTAAACTCTCGGTTTTTGAAAACCCCCACTGGATAGTTGTTTAATCTGTTCTAACAACCATTAATGGTCTCAAAGCACAAGACTAAAAGCGGAATGTAGTCTAGATTAAACCCTTGTTGTGTGATTCCAAAACAAACACTTGCTTGATGTCACAAATTTAAAATGACTGTTCGATAGCTGTTCGTCCGCCGGATCAACTGATCCGCCGGACCAGATTTTCAAACTGATACGGAGTTGATCCGGTGACTAATCTGATCCGCTTTCAAAAAAATTGTGATCCGCCGGATCAAGTGATCCGCCGGATCAAGTGGCTTGCTAACAAATGTGATCCGCCGGATCAAGTGATCCGCCGGATCAAATGATCTGCTGAACAATATGATCCGCAACTGGTCCGCCGGACCAGATGATCCGGATGTATATGTTTGATCCGGAGTTGATCCGCTCAAATTTGATTTTTTCAAAGTTACTTGTTTGAGCGATTTATTCAATATCAGCAATTGTCATTGAGCGTTTTGATTATATTGATTGATTTTAATGACATTTTGTTTTGATGATATGAACAGAAATGGCTGATTTTAAGTCGATTGGAGAACAAAACGTGTGTGCTTATTTGGATGTTGCAGAAAAGTGGAGACCGCACTTTCTCAATATTTTTGACTTCGTCAGACGTTCAAGAATTTTCTATGCTGCAACTCAAGAATGTCCACCGTATAAAGACTTACTAGTCATGTTTTGGACTTCTGCACAAGTTGACTGTTCAGTGACTCCATCTGTGATACGTGCGAAGATTCTAGAAACAGATGTGGTGATCTCTGAAGCGGATGTTAGAAGAGTTTTGAGATTTAATGATCAAGATTCGTATCCTACTGAATTTCCTGAAGCAGATCTGGTGGCTTTATTGAAAAGGATTAAATATGATGGACAACTTTATGTTCCATGGTATCTAAAGGCGAATCTGAGTCCTCCATATAAGTATTTGATGCATGTAATCATTAAGTGTTTTGGGAATCGAACAAGAGGTCAAGAAGAATTTGATTTGAAGGTGTTATCGTTCTTTAGTGCTTTGGTGTTGAACAGAGAGTTCAATTTTTCTGGGTGGGTTTTCAATTACATGAGAGAGAATATCTTGGTAAAACAAGTACGAAGTATCATGTATCCTAGATTTTTACAAATGATTCTGAATGATCTTCATCCAAATCTTCCAAAGAATGCTGCTGCAATCATTGATATGAAACATATGAATAGAGTAGCTGTGGGCAAGATTCCTGTTTACTACAAAAGAAAAGGAAATGCCATTCCTCCACCGAATAAGAGATTAATTGGTCATCTGGCCAACCCAGATTATGTGGCTCCAGATAATGGTGCTGCTAAACATGATGACAGTTCAGATGATGAGCTACGTTACAATGATCATGGTTATCCAACTGAAGTTGCTGATGATGATGATGATGTTGAGCAACCGATAAATCAAGAACCTGTCGTACAAGAACCGGTGGTGCAGGAACCTGTAGTTCAACAACCTGTAGCTCAAGAACAACATTCAGAGCGAGTAACTACTGAAAATGTCAATGAATCTGAAAGGGAAGGTGCTGATATTCTTGGTAGTTCTTCAGAAACTGAATCAGATTCTGGTGAATATGTTACCATTCTGCACAACACAAGAGAAGTTCCTGTAAGGAGAGGATCTAGGGCTCATATTGCTTATCTAAAAGCTCATAATCAAGATACCTCTGAGTTTGAGAATAGAACAAAACAGGCTGAAGATATTGATGATGATCCTTCTTATACTCCGAGTATGGAGGAGCCTGTGGTCAAGACAAAACCAGTTGATAAAGGAAAAGCTCCTGCAGTTGTTTCCAGCAAACGTGTGAAAAGTGTGGCTGTCGGGTATAAAGGAGTGAAGCCTGGTTCGTTTCTTGCTGATGCCAGAAAATCTGGGCAGAGTCCTCCTAGCAAGAAGCAGAAATTGTCTTCGTCGTCTTCTATTCCAGTCCAACCAACTACCCAATCAGCTGGTGTTCAGAGTTCCCAATCTCAACCAATCAAGTTAACCATCAAACGATCGTCTAATACTGGTTCTGCCTCCACATCTTCAAATACTTCTACAATCTCTTCTGTTGATCTGAAGCTTGCTTTGTTTCAAGCTCGTTTTGAAAGAGTTGAACACACAAACAAAGTGCAGGCTGAAGAGATCTCTGGCTTGAAGAATCTGTGTAAAGAATTAGTTGCTAGAGATAATTCTCATACAAAGGAATTGGCTCGGTTAAAAGCTCAAGATGAGGCCAAAGATCGGGAAATTGCTCAATTAAGGCAATTGTCTCTGTCCATGGGTGAGCAGCTTAAGCAAGTGCTTACAACTTTAGCTGCTCAGGGGGAGAAGAGGCCAAATCCTGATGAAACTTGCAGGGAAGAAGAAGAGGTAATGAAGTTTTTAAATGATGATCCTGATAATCCTGATGGTGGTGCTAGTGGTGCTGGTGCTGGTACTGATACAGCAGGAACTTCATCGGCTGCTGCTGCTGGTACAACATCTCAGGGGGAGTCTACAGGCAAAGAAGTATATGATGTAACTCCGATATCTAGGGTTCAGATGTAAGAGGGAGAGTTGGTTAATCCCTTTACAAAAGAGCAGCTGGCAGCTATTTTTGCTTTAAATGTGGATGATGTGGAAAATGTGCCAGTTGCTGAGCCATATCAAGAAGATAATTCAGAAGAAGAGGTAATTTTTGAAGATGAACATGTGGAGGTAGAAGACGTGACAGCAGAAGAATATCCTGATGATCCAACTATGTATGGAAATTTTTCTGATAAGGATTGTTCTGAAGGGTTTAATTTCTTTGGGAAAGATAATGAAGAGAAGGTTGAAACTGAGAAACCATCAGAACAACCTGAAGTATCTGAGAATGTGACTATGTCTGAAGAGGAGGAAAAGAAGTTATTATTTGAAGCCTGGTTAACAGAACAAAGAGCTAAGAAGTTTCCAGTTCAAGTTAAACAAACTTCAAAGACGATTGTCGATCAGAAGAGATCTTTTGATAGAAAAGGAAAACAAGCGTCTGGAAAAATTATCAGTTGGATGTTTGATTCAGAGCTTAACTGCTATGCTATAAAAAGGGAGTTTGGGGTTGTATATCTAAGGAATGCTTCCAGATTCAACACATTACCTGTTTGTGATGTGAGGGATTTGTCGAGAAGTCATTTTTTGAATCCTGGAGAAAATGTTTTGGCTGCTGTGTTCAAAGAAAAGTTAATTGAAGAATGTCAAGGAAGGTTCAGATTTTTGACTCCTCAAAGACCAACCTATACTGAACATCCGACAGAGATTCATCCTATTACAGGCAGACCAAGGGTAATTCTGAAATATAAGAAGCCGATTCAGCTAAAGAAGATACCTTTGAAAAGGCTGGAACAGGACTTCATCAAAACATTGAGGTGGTGGTATTATGATGAAGTGACTGGAGAAGCTGTTATTGTGATTAAAGAAGACAACAAGGTTGTGAGAATTTATGATCCGATGTCATTGATAAATTTGTCAAAGAATGATGTTGAAAAGCTTCACTGCTAGCAAGATTCTCTACAAGCCTGAATGTCGTGATCAAGCTTTGCAGTTTCAGAAAGTGATAAAAGTTTGTTTTGATGGTGGAATTCATGCTGGTAATAATCGAAGACGGGATTGGAAGAAGACAGAGACAAGAGCTTCTGAAGACTAGCACAAGACAAGGGGGAGTTTGTTAGAGCATTTTATGATGTCTAGTGCTAGGTCTTGTTAGTTTGAGTATGTAAAGTTATTTGTTTATGTTTTGTAAGATCCAGCGGATCAGTGGCGGATCAAGTGGTACGCCGGACCACTTGATACGCTGGTAAGTTGGTCCGCCGGATCAGTCCCTATATATAGTTTTCAGTTTGATTCTGAGAGTGTGAGTGAGGTTTACAAGTTCTTAAGTGTGTGTTTTCAAGGTGTAACCTGAGTGCTCTGTATTTCTCTCTGTAAACAAGCTGTGATCTATATACGGAAGTTTATTTACCTTGTGTGCTTGAATCCGAACGTAATAATGCACTAGCTTGATCCGTATTGTGTTTTACAAAACCAAAAGTTGCTTTTCCACCACCAACTATTTATGAGCCCAAAGACTCAAAAGTTGGAGGAAAACTACCTGAGCAGCCAAAACCCAGTGAAACTGAGAAAATGGGTAAGTTAACTTACCACCAGGTCACAAATGAAGATTCAGCCAAAAACACAAACACTTACCAAAGGAAAATGTTTGAATGTGTTTTCTGTGGTGAAAAAGGGCACATGGCTGCAATGTGCAAATTCAATCCTTTGAGCAAAACCCAAAATTTGTTAAAACCCAAAACTGTTCTTACTCAGAAAAGATCTACAGGAAAAACTTCACCTGTAAGAAGTAACACTTTGAAATATTTTGATACTGAGTCAAACAAAGTTTTAATTGGGAACAACAAAAATGGAAGTTTTTCAGTCATAAAATTGAACAGGGTTCCGGCTGAACTTCAACCGGAAAAATTTTCAACCGGAAATGAAGTTCAACCGGAAAGCTCCAAAACACTGAGATCAGTTACTGCACCTAAACAACGACCCAGGGTTCAGTTTACTGATGAGTATGACCATTTTGAAGGTCAAGGAAGGAGAAACCCATCTAGAGGCAAGACCACCTCTAGAGAAAATTTTGTGAAAAACAAGCACAACTCTCAACCGGAAATTCCCTCTAGTTCAAGTGGAAATGCCACTGTTGCATTTCACAGTGAGAGATCTAGCCAGTCAAACAAATTTTCAAATCCAAAGGCTAGAATCTCACCAGTAACTAGTGTTGATCAAACCTACATCTCACACAATGAGGTGCCAAAGGTTTTGACTAACAAACAAAAGAAATATAGGGAATACAGAGAGAAGAAAATTGCTGAGAGAAGGCTTAGCAAAACAAACAGGCAATATCAAACAAGTGAAAAGTCTGAACACTTGAACATTGATCAAGATGATCTGTTGAATGAGGATCCAATACAAAATACTTTAGTACTTAAAGAGTACAAGTATTATGATGCTTCTGGCAAGCCCAAGACCTCAAAGGCTTGGGTTCCCTTTAGAAATTAATCAATTTTCTCTGTGTGTAGGTGCATAATAAAGGCCAACAAAGCCTATGGGTTGTTGATAGTGGATGCACTTGCCACATGACAGGAAATAAGCATGTATTGGAAAACCCCAAAAATATAAACGGAGGTCCTGTAGCTTTTGGGAGTGCAAAAGGACACATTACTGCACAAGGTGCTGTTAGTAATGGGAAGCTTACCTTTGACAAGGTAAATTTTGTTGATACATTGAATTTCAATTTACTTAGTGTCTCACAAATGTGTGACAAAAATTTGAATTTGATGTTTACTGAGAGAGAGGCAATAGTCTTAAAACCTGGTGTTAACATCCCTGAGGAACTTGTGTTACTCAGAGCACCTAGGAGAGAAGGACTATATATTTTGGATCTATCTGCTGCTACTCCAGCAAGTGGAATTGCATGCTTTATATCCAAAGCCTCAGTGGATGAATCTGATTTATGGCACAGGAGGTTATGTCATGTTAACTACAAGAACATGAACAGAATAGTGAATCTTGGCTTGGTTAAGGGTCTTCCTAACAAGCAGTTCAACTGTTCTGAGCACTGTGTTTCTTGCCTCAAGGGTAAGCAACACAAGACCTCCTTCAAGCCAAAAACTGAGTCTTCTATCACTCAACCTCTAGAACTTTTACATATGGATTTGTTTGGTCCAACTAGAGTGATGAGTTTGGGAAAAAGGTCATACTGTTTTGTCATCATTGATGATTTTACAAGATATACTTGGGTGTTTTTCTTAAAAACAAAAGATGAAACTGCTGAATTGTTAAAAACACTAATTGTATCTTTGGAAAATCAAGCAAAACTGAAAGTTAAGACAATCAGAAGTGACAATGGCACTGAATTTAAAAATCATGTTTTGAACTCATTTTGTGAGGAAAAGGGAATTCTTAGACAATTTAGTGCTCCTAGAACTCCACAGCAAAATGGTGTTGCAGAAAGGAGAAATAGGACATTAATTGAGGCTGCTAGAGCAATGTTGGCAGATTCTAAATTACCTGTGATATTTTGGGCAGAAGCAGTAAATACTGCTTGCTACGTCCAAAACAGGACTTTGATTGTTAAGGGTAAAAATAAAACTGCTTATGAACTTTGGAGAGGTAGAAAACCTAACATTTACTTTTTCAAATCATTTGGATGTCCTGTTACTATCTTGATAACTAATAGGTTGTTACCTAAGTTTGCTGAAAAAGCAGATGAAGGATATTTTGTTGGATATTCTGGTGTGTCAAAAGCATTCAGAGTATACAATAAAAGTACCAAAATTGTTGAGGAAACCATTAATGTGACTTTTAATGAGAAATCTCTTAACAACTTTGTATCTCAACCGGATTGGTTATTTGATATAGATGCACTAACCTCTGCTTTCAATTTTACCATTGAGAAGCCATTAAGTTCAACAGTGCAGGAACAGGAGCATAAGCAGAATCACATGAGATCAGCTGAGAGTATCTGGCAGATGAATACCAAGGGACTGCAAATGCGTCCTAACTTCTTTTCATCAATCAGCACCAAGCCTGTGACACCCAACAATTCAAAGAAAATCTCTGAAATTGTTATTACTGATGCAGAAGTTCATCCGGTTGAACTTCCGGTTGAAGTTCAAACGGACCCTGTGACAGTAGAATCTCCGGTTGTCACTCAACCGGAAAACAATTTTTCAGAAAATTTTGAGAACAATGAATCCAATGATTCAACTGATGCTGGGTCAAATGAGTACAGTTTTGAGCATCTAATCTCAGATTCAGTTCCCAGTTCTCAAGAACCAACTGAAGTTTCAGAACCTGTGTCACAAATCAACAATATTGAGTTACTACCTCAACTCAATATTCCTCACAATGGGAGAAGCCATGAATTTCCAATGTTTACTGATAGAAGAGTTAGTAAAAATCATCCAAGGGAGAATATTATAGGAGAATTGTCAGCTCCTGTGCTGACAAGAAGCAAGTCTATTGATGCAAACATTTGCCTACATGCTGCATTTCTGTCTCAAGAAGTACCCACAAAGATCAATGATGCTCTGGAAGATGAAAGCTGGGTAGAGGCAATGCAAGAGGAATTGTTTCAGATCAATAAACAGAAGGTTTGGGAATTGGTAGACCTACCTGAAGGTGAAGAACCAATTGGCACCAAATGGGTATTCAGAAACAAGAAGGATGACAGAGGAATAGTGATCAAAAACAAGGCAAGACTTGTAGCTCAAGGTTACACACAGGAAGAAGGCATTGATTATGATGAAGTTTTTGCTCCAGTGGCCAGGCTTGAAGCAATCAGAATATTTCTTGCCTATGCTGCTTTCAAAAACTTTCTGGTATTTCAAATGGATGTCAAATGTGCCTTTCTGTATGGTCTTTTGGAACAGGATGTGTATGTCAAGCAACCTCCAGGCTTTGAAGACCCTCATCACCCCAACAAGGTATGCAAGCTAATTAAGGCTTTATATGGTCTCAAGCAAGCTCCTAGGACATGGTATGAAACTCTTTCAAACTACCTCCTAGAGAATGGCTACAAGAGAGGAGCTATTGACAAAACACTTTTTGTGAAATCTGATGGCAAAGATACTTTGATGGTACAAATCTATGTTGATGACATCATCTTTGG
Organism: Deinandra increscens subsp. villosa; assembly: GCA_039602395.1. NCBI lineage: Eukaryota > Viridiplantae > Streptophyta > Magnoliopsida > Asterales > Asteraceae > Deinandra > Deinandra increscens. Next base: position 33,283,932 of record JBCNJP010000006.1, read on the forward strand.
TTCATCCAATGCTGCCTTATGCAAAGAGTTTGAAGGTCTGATGCAATCTAAGTTTGAAATGAGTTCAATGGGTGAACTGAATTTCTTCTTAGGATTACAAGTGAAGCAAACTGCCAATGGAATATTCTTGAATCAGTCAAAATATATTCAAGATATGCTAAAAAGATTTGACATGCTGTCTGTTTCAACTTCAAGAACCCCCATCTCCACTTCCCACAAGTTAAACAGTGACTTAAGTGGAAAGCCAGTGGATGTTCATCTCTACAGGGCAATGATTGGATCACTGCTCTATCTCACAGCTAGCAGACCTGACATCATGTTTAGTGTCTGTTTATGTGCTAGATACCAGTGTCAACCAAAGGAATCACACATGTTAGCAGTGAAGAGAATTTTTAGATATCTCAAAGGACAACCAAAGCTTGGGTTGTGGTATCCAAAGAATTCAGATTTCTCCTTCAAAGCTTACACTGATAGTGATTATGCTGGCTGCAACTTAGATAAGAAGTCTACTACTGGAGGATGCCAATTTTTAGGAGAAAGACTTGTGTCTTGGCAATGCAAGAAGCAAACCTGTGTATCTACTTCTACTGCTGAGGCTGAATATATTGCCGCATCAAGCTGCTGCAGTCAAGTCTTATGGATTCAGAATCAAATGTTGGATTACGGCATCAAGTTCATGGAAACTCCTATTCTTGCAGACAACAACAGTGCCATCTCAATCACAAACAACCCTGTTCAACACTCAAAAGCAAAACACATTGACATCAGGTACCATTTTATTAGAGATTGTGCTGAGAAACATTTAATTAGAATGGTTAAAGTTCATACTAATCAACAATTGGCTGATTTGTTTACCAAAGCATTTGATGAAGCTAGATTTTTCTATCTCATTAGTGCCATTGGTATGATGAACTTTGACTGATTAAACTGTTTTCACAAACTTAATAAAAGAGACCATTTTGTGTCAAAGAGCCCGTCTCTTGATACAAAAAGAAAAAGAAAAAGAACAGTCTCTGTATCAGTTAGACACCTTTTCAAATCATAGTCAGGTCATACTGTTAAGCTATGATAACTGATACATGAAATTCTTCAAAATCAAGTGTTTTTCTATCTTCCGGTTGAACTTTCCAGTTCAACATATCCGGTTGAATCTCAACCGGAAAGTCATCTTCAACCGGAAACTCAAGTTTTGATCACACCATCCCAATTTCTGAAACTGGTAAACGAAACAACAATTCTTTATTTGAAAGATCAGTTTAACTTTGAAAATTTTTCAAACGGAAATTTTATTTCCTGTTGACAATCTCAACCGGAAAAATTTTCAACCGGAAATCTGTCCGGATCAACTTTCAAACGGAAAGAAATTTTGTTGTGAGGAGAGAAAAATCTCCGCTTGAATCTCAACCGGAAAACTTTTGCTTTAAATGAATCATTTAATTTACCGGTTGAGGCACACATTTTCAAGCGGATTGTGCATTTAAAGTGTTTGAATTTATTGTTCGAGAAAATATCTGAATTAAATTCAAAAGACACGCAACAGGCGGTTGTACTATACAACCACCTGAAGCACACTTTTTGCGGACCCACTTGCACTTTTTCCTTTCTCTCTCCTGTGACTCAGCGCACTTTATCCATCGCTGTTAACTGTCACTCACCGTTAAACCCACCAGTTAAATACCCCCAACCCCTTCAACACTCCTCATAATCCAAAAGCAAGAAACCGTTCAAAATCCGAAAATCTAGAAATTTTCAGAACCATTTCTTCCTACTCCCAAATTCTCTCTCAAAATAAATCAACAATGGCACCGAAGTCCAAAGCACGAGGGAAGCAACCAGTAAAGAATGATCCTTTTCCTCTTGAACACAACTTGGTTGCGTTTCTTGACGAACCAGTGAACTCTACACACGCTGAAACTTTCACAGGGATGATCAATTTTCTCAAATCGTCATATCTGAATCACGCACTCACTGTTGCGGTTTATATGTATGAGGAAATTCTCTCTGAATTTTGGAAGAACATCCAACTGCTTGAGAAGGATGTTGATGATGTGGAGGAAGATACACTGAAGTCAACCATAAAGGGGGAAACTGTTCTCATCACTGAGTCGCTGATAAGGGAATTGCTGAAGTTAAATGACCAGAACGGGTATGTTCGAAGAACACCAAAGCAATACATGGCCCTGCTCAACGCAATTGGCTATGGTGGTGCTACTGAAGGAACTGCCACGGTTCACAAGGGTCAAATACCCTACAAATGGAGATTTCTGGCTCACACTATCATGGTGTGCCTCTCGCCAAAGAAATCAGGTTTTGATGAAATGGCTACTGAGCAAGCATCTGCATTCTATGCTGTGGTGAAAGGGGAGGTATACAACTTTTCTGCTGTAATCTTTAATGCTCTAAAGGGTAATGCAAAGAATTTTGCTTTTTACATGTACCCTAGATTTCTAACTTACATTTTGCAAGAAAAATACCCCCAACTTAATTTAGAAGGAAACATGATGCTGGTTCCAAGAGCATTATCTGAAAACACTTTTTCTAAATTAACCACCAACAAGAAGCCTTTCCTTGGGAGGGACACTGACCATCCCATGCCAATCCAAAGGGTGATTCCGGTTGAACAGGGAGAACCTAGTTCTCAACCGGAAACACATGCTTCTGAAGAGCAACTTGCTCCAGTGGACAACACTGTACCATCCACAGTTGTTGAACCCACCACTGATCAACCACCTTCTCCTTCTGATAAACAAACCTTAATTTTCAAAAGAAAAAGGAGAAGAGATTCAGACCCACCATCAATTCCCATCATCCCCCCTTCCCCAAAGCCTACAAAGCTCAAAAGGCTCAAAAAGGTTGTGCAAGAGCCTACTCCTCTCTTGCAACCTATTACCTCCAGCCCTGAACCAACCCTTGGCACACAGCCATTTGGGTCAGCCAAATTGGGATTTAAACTTGTTGATGAACCTTCTTCTGAGGGGGAGTCATTTCATATGGATGTACAATCCCCATCCACTTTCTCACCCTACACTTCACACTTCTCACCTGTGAATGATGATGTAGAAAGAGTTGTCACAGATGATGGTGTTATTAACCCAAGCACCACATTACATGGGAACATTCTGAGTGACACTCACACTGCTACATCTAACCCCCATTCACCCCAGGAGGTGAATCTCAGGAGTTTAGATGAGATTCATGTGGAAAGGGCTGCTGCCACTCAAAGGTTCTCATTGAACTTTGATGATGGTAGTAACATCCATAAGACCCAATCCATGGCAACCCACACTTTAGTTCAACCGGAAGATCCCCTAGTGGATCCTAAGGGAAAAACTATAGTTGAGGGGAATCCCAGGCGCCAAGAAAACCAGGGTGGTGGACTTGATCAACCTAGGGTTGATGGTCCATCTTTTTCCTATGATACTGGTAAAATTCCAGTTGAGGATAGTTTAACACTTACAGAATTGACGGCCTTGTACAAATCACTACAGGCTCAGGTAACCAGTCTCAATTCGACTGTTGCCAGCCTTGTAATGTCATCTCCTGCTGCTGCTCAAGCTCATGAAGTTCCTGTTGATGCCCCAACTGCTCAACCGGAAACTTCCCCTGCACCGAAATTCCAACCGGTTGCACAGCATTCTGCTGAGGTTAGCTCTTTGAACCCATTTCCTTTTGGAGGTCAGGCTGTAGAAGCTGATGCTGCCAAAAAGGGGGAGAAGACTAATCCTCCAACACCTGATATTGCTGCTGCTGCAACCACAACTGAAGAAGAAGAAGTCGATCAAACAGTGCCTCTACCTGAAGATGTAAGGCATACAGCCTTCAAACTGGCTGATGTTGACCCCTTTTCAGTTGCTGATGGGTTGACTAAGGTGAAGATGAGCTCACTTATGAAGGTATTTCCACAGGATCCAAGCCTGTTGGGAATGATTGAAGCAACAATGTTAGTTGCAGGTGCTCAGCCAGAGAGCATTCTGCAGGTCAAGCATTTCTTGACCAATGTGATTATCCCACAAGAGGAGGCAATTGCCAAATCTAAAGTGGATGAGATCACAACTAACATTGCTTCTGAACCAGTTGTTGATATGGTTCATGAAGATGTGGTTGATGATGCTTCAGTCACTCAGACTGAAGAAGTTGAAGGTGAAAATGGAGAAGAAGCTACAACTGAAATAATCAGCAATGTACTGAAAGATACAAGTACAAAATCTCCGGCTGAAGTTCAACCGGAAGAGTCTCAACCGGAAAAATCTCAACCGGAAGAGACTCAACCGGAAAACTCAACTGAAGCTGAGATTGCTGAAACACTGATTCAAATGCATTCCACCTCCGACTCAGAACCTCCTCTGAGCTTTAAAAGAAAGAAACAAACCAAACCAAGGAGGATGATCAGACTGAAGAAGAGTAAGGATTGCATAACTCCTCAACCAAGGGTATTAGATACTATGGTTGATTCTGACCAGTCAGAAGAGCAAGAGACTATGGATGATCTAGTTGAAGAAGATTTCGTCCATGACTGGGAAGATAATCAATCCAGAATAAGATCAGAAGAAGCCAAATCAAACATACAATACAACAAATTCTTGGCAGATCTAGATCTTTTCTCTAATGATTTTGTGGTTGAAGGAATGGTAGATGAAGCAAGGAAGAGGTCAATTGAATGGAGAATGCAGGTCTACGACCTTGCTAAATTAGATGAACAGGAGAAAAACAGGCTGATCAACATAGCTTCCAAAATGCCAACTGTCTTAAACAAGAGTTTAGACAACCTGGAGCTATTGGAAAGGATCAAGAAATGTGCTATCATCAGATGTCTCAAGCCTGCTGCTGAAGTAGAGAAGATGAAGGCTAAAGATACTTGTAAAATTGTAGATGAGCTGCTCAAACAAGTGAAAGGAGCAGAGTTTGCTGTGATCCCAAGTCTCCAAATGCCCTTGCCATCTGAGACAGTCACAGGTAACCCCTCATCTACATACATTAAGCCAGAACCCTTTGAAGAATCTGACCTACTTGCTGAGTCTCTCCCCTCCAACTTGTTGGAAAGACTTAAGCAATCAGCCTCCCGTGTTCCCATTCCATCTTCCAGATTTTACTCCCATAGACCCAGGGGAATGAATCCTAGGCCCAGGGGATCCAGATCTACCAAGCCTAAGTTTATTCATCCAAAATACAGGTTAGATAACTGGACCGATATCACCCCTGCTAAGCCTAAACCCTGCCCACCTACTTGGAAGTATAATCAACCTTCATCACCACCTAAATACTCCACTTCTTCAACCCCACAACCACAAGCCATGAAACCACCCACCATATCTCCAACAAAATCTTTTGAACCCACTGAGTCAGCCGCAACCAGTTCTGTTCAAGCTTCATCTCAAGCAGATAAAGGGAAAGAAAAAGTCCCAACTGAAACTGTCAAGCCATCTGCTGATCCTGCCTCTGGTGCTTCACCTGGAAGGAAGAAGTCCATTGCTAAACGAACCCTTCTTTCAACCAGAAACTTTAAGACCAGGAGGATCATGAGAGAATTGAACAAAACAAGGATTCAATTTGAAAGGCCACCATCTCCTGAAGAATGAAGTTCTTGGAGATAGTCAATTTTTGAAGAACAACATACAGAGGACAAATTTTGGCAGCATCATCTTAGGGGGAGATTGTAAGGAAATGATTTTCTGAGTCAACCGGATCAAGACGAAGATTTCCGGTTGAAGATATGTTCAAGCGGAAGAACGCTCAAGCGGAAGTTTTGTCAACCGGAAGCTCAACCGGAAGAACATTTCCGGGTGAACTCTTTTATCCAACAGTATAAAGAGTTCAACCGGAAAAGTACAGAAAGATTACTTTTGCAGAATTCAGACCTGCAACAACTTCTATTCTTCCAAAGTCACATCCTAGCCGTCTCCTACTTATAGATAAATGCATTTTGCACATTTCCTCTTTTGTATGTTTACTAATGTTCTTTTAGTAAGTTTATTGTTTGACTTTCATGTACGGTTAGATTAGCCCGTATGAGATCAACGGCTGTAGTTGATCTCCTTAGTACTATTTATAGTTGTTAGCTAGTTCATTCACAAGTACCCGTTTCAGTGCTTACACTTGTAACAGTTTGAACTTGAGTTAATGCAAATAGTACCGAGAAATTTATTATCTTGTGTTCACTAGTTTATGCAATCAATACAATCAAACTACAAGTATAAGTAAAACAAGCTTAAGTAAAAACAAGTATGATACAACTTTATTCCGCATGGTTGTGATCTTCAAGTAAAGAGTTCTTGTTTTGATTATTTCTCTGAGTAATCAACGGTCCTACATGTTGTGATTGTGCATAAAATCGAAAAGTCCATTCGACTGCTGTTCTACCACCGTACCAGTTGGTACACCCGTACCAACATGGTATGTTTGACTGAGACTGGTATGGTCAATGACGCTTGACTCACTGGTATGCCCGTACCAATGTGGTACGGTTGACCAAATTGGTTTGGTTAATGGGTTGTTCGATTCGTTGGTACGCCCGTACCAACATGGTACGCTTGACCAAAATTGGTACGGTCAATGGTAATGCTGGTTTGATTGGTACGTTGACTTTGATTTTACACAAAGTTCAAAGTTCAAGCGTTTCGAGTCAAGAATAAGTCAATCGTTAGCATTTTTTATTATTAAACATAAATTTAATGATAATTTTTTATGAATATTCAGATATAGTTATGTTACCATCAAACTTGGATCATAATATTTGTGCGTATCTTGGAGCGTCTGCTAAGTGGAGATCTCAGTTTGGGAACATTTTTGAGTTTATGCAAAGATCTCATATCTTTTATGCAGCAACACATGATTGTGTTCCACCGGTCATTAGGTCAAGTATAAATGACACTGATATTGTTATTTCTGAGGCTGATGTTTCATTGAGTTCTTCAGTTCAATGATCAAGCATCATATCCAATGGCATTTCCTGAAGCATATCTTGTCGGGGTATTGAGAAGAATCAAATATGATGGGAATTTGACTGCCAAGTGGTTTATCAAGTGAAATGTGTTCCCACCATACAAATACCTGCTTCATGTTTGTTAGAACCTATTTGTTAGAAACACAAACCTTTTGTTTTCTTACCTTGTAATTGATACTTTGTTTTGTAACTGACTTTGGATATGTACTTTGTAAACTTTGTTTATGAGTTAGCATACTTGTTATGCTTCTTAGCGGACTTTTTACTTATGTTCCTAGCGGACTTGTTTTACTCTTAGCGTACTTGTTTAGTTGCTTATCTTAGTGGACTTGTTTATTCCTAGTGAACTTGTTTTCTTAGCTGACTTGATCTTGTTCCTAGCGTACTTGTCTTGTTCTTAACGAACTTGTTAGCGTATTTGTTCATGTTAGCGGTCATGTTATTGCGTAGCGTACTTGTTAGCGAACTTGTTATTGCTTAGCGTACTTGTTAGCGAACTTGTTAATGCTTAGCCTACTTGTCAGCGAACTTGTTGTTACCTAGCGTACTTGTTAGCGAACTTGATAATGCTTAGCGAACTTGATTTAACTCTTAGCGAACTTGTTGTCCTGATGGAATATTTTGCTGAATACTAGGTAATGATTGTGTTGTGTCAAACATTCCTTTTTTCCCAGGCTCTCTAGTAGTATAAATACCAATTGGAAAACCCTATTGGGTACGCTTCAAGGAGTATTTCCTACAGAGAGCTTTTGTGTGTGTGTTCTTGGTGTTAGTGTGTGTTCTTGAGCTTTAGGAATCATCAATGGGTGAGCATTGATGCAGATTCTTCCATGAATCGACCATCACACATGATTTCCGCACTTGTGTGATGAATCATATGAGAACAACGTGCTCAAATCTGGTCCTGAAAATTGCTATCAGAGCTTTTCCTACAGAGAGCTTTTGGGATTTTGGTGATTTCAAGCATTTTACAACTTTGCAAGCAAGTGAACCGATTTCGACTCGTTTGACCCGTTAGCTTACTTATGTCTCAAAATTGACAAGTGCTGACCATTTCAACATGTTGGATCACTTCACTCGTACCACACAAGGCAACAATAGGCCTCCACAACTCATGGGGGCAAGTGACTTCGATGATTGGAAGGCGAAATTCCTATCTTACTTGGAATTCGTTGACTTTGACCTGTTGACTTCTGTAGTCGAAGGTCCTGCTGTGTTTGAAGTGGAAGAGGCTACCATTGCTGGCACTGCTGCTGCAGTTGCTGCTGGTGCTGATCCTCCACCTAAGAAGATGATTACCAAACCAAGAAACAAGTTGGATGCTGCTGAAAAGGTTCAATTGAAACACATGTAAATAGATCCTGCTGCATAATCACTGAGATGACAACAAAGAACATCCGACCTGAAAATAGTGCCATCATCAAGAAGGTTCTTCACTCCTTTCCTCAAGAGTTCGCTTCATATGTGACTTACTTGCTCGACAGTAATGATCTTTCTACTGCCGACTATATGGATATGATCGACAAGGTTCGTGAGTATGAAGTTCGAGCCGTTGAGCGCAACAGAAAGTCTCTCATGGGTGCTGTGACTGTTAGGAGTTCTTTAACTGCTCCCAATGCTGCGTTCATTGCTCCCGACCTAGATGATGAGTTCCAATTCTCTGTTCCTTCAAGTTAAAGTCCACCTATCACTACTTCTGTTCCAGCTGCTCCTCCAACTGAAGCTGTCATTGCTCCCGTCACCGGTCAGACTCCAAATGTGACTTTCGTGCAACAATCTCCAACTGGTTACTTCGTTCAGCAATCATCTCCTGCATCCCAACCGAACACAAGCATGGATTCCGACTTATGCAACGCTTTTCTGGCTTGCATGAATTCTCAGATGTCCGGAAGTCTTGAGTCCATGACCGTCTGTCAAGAAGACCTTGACCAAGTTTCTACTGATGATCTCGAAGAGATCGATATCAAATGGCAAATGGGTATGATAGCTGCCCGAACTCGAAAGTTCTTCAAGAAGACTGGGAGAAAGCTCTTTCAAGCTCCCTCAAACACTAACATCGGCTTTGACAAGTCAAAAGTGCAATGTTACAACTGTCAAGAAATGGGTCACTTTGCACGTGAATGTCCTAAGCCAAGGACATGGAACGGGCAATCCAATTCTGGTGGAAGTAACCAAACACATCAAAAGCAGGGTGGTGGTGTTACCCAATCTTATCAGAAACAAGGCAGCTCGTCATTCCAGAAGCCACAGGGCACCAGCTCAAATGTCTCTCAACGAGGATCGTCATCTTCTCAACAACAACAAAGATCGGATGAAAGAAACAAGGTGTTGGTATCGCTTAAAGACTCAAACTACAACTGGACCTCCTCGTCTCAGAATCCGTCTTCTAGCCAGACCAATTATGCTCTTGTAGTGAAGGAAAATGATGGAGAGATAGATTTGTCTAACACAATTGAACCTATCTTTCCAACTAACTTCTGCTTAATGGATGGAATTGATGATCTGACTGAAGACAATGCTCAAGACACTGGAACTGATACTGAGGTGAGCTCATCTGAAGTTGAATCTGAGGCAAGTAAGAGGCTTGTAGAACTTCAACGTGAAACCATCCCTGATGAGGTAAACCTTGCTTTATGTTCTGATAAATGTATTGAGGTTGTAGCTCGCTATCGCGCTTACAACCTTGAGTTGGTCGGTAAGGCGAAAGAGAGTGAGAGCCAAGTTAAGAAATTAAAAGAAAATGAGAAAGACTTTTTGATTAAGATCAAGTCTTTACAAGATGACATTGAGGTCATGAAGCATACGGAAACAACTCTAACAATTCAAATAACTGATCTTTTGGAAAAACTAACTTCTCTGAGGACGAGCTATGCTCAGGCTCGAGAAACCATTGATTTGTTAAAACTCAATCCGGCAACTCTTGGCAAAACTGTTGGCCGTGATATTTTTGCTAGACTTAAAACTGGACTTGGATTGACACGGGAAATTGATGATAGTGCGGCAGAGCATCCGCTTAACCATAACTATTATAGAGTTCCCGAGTTAACCAAGATTAATTCAAAGAGTCACTTAAAATTCATTAATCCTGAGTTGGTTCCAAGTGCTTTCGAAATCCAAAAGATGGAAGATCAGCTCTCTACCCACACGAGTGGATCTGATCTCCCACCAACCGATGTCGCACTTCACTTTGATAAGGTCAATTCTGATGCTTTAAAAGGTGTTGATACTAGTCTTTCTGAGACTCTAACTAAAGAGGCAGCTGAACATGAATTCCTTGATTTGTTGAAAACATCTGCCGTGGATGGTCAATCGTTTTTGTTTGATGACAACTACAAGATTTTAAAAACAACTGTTGCTCCAAAACGAGCTAAGATCACACGAAGGCGAAAGCCTAAGCAGAATTCCAACAAGGGATTCACTGATCAGTCTGATGTGAATGAGGATGAGTTCAATCGTGCATTTGCTGAAATGGCACTCAAACATGGTAAGACTGTCATGCACACACAAGCGGGTCTTGTGATCACCAATGGTAAGGTTCCAAGTGCCTCAACTGGAACTCACTCTACATCAACACCACATGCTGGGCAATCTCATCATTCAAGCAAATCAAAGGCTGCTGTTGAAAGTTCTGCTCCCACTGGAGCTGTTGACTCTAAAGTTGAAATGGTAAAGATTGTCAAACCAAAGATGTAGAGTGTTCCAAAAGTAACTGGTACTACCTCCTCACCAACTATTGAGTCTGCATTGATCGTGGTAGAGCCTTCTGCTCCAATGACAGAAAGTGCTGAAGCTGTTGTTGTGGAAAAGAAGAAAAGAACAAGAAGAAGGAAAAAGAAGGTTATTACTGATGATGAGAAGACTCCTGCTGCTTCATCTGTTGAACCATCATCCGTGGTTCCTGTTAATGAAAATGTTGCTTTTGTTGTTCCAAATGCACCAACTGTGCAAAATGGTTGTGCTATCTGTGGCAATCCTCATCATGATGCAAGGGTGTGTATCTACAACCAAGGGTACAACACCTATGGCAACGCACCAATGCCACCTGTACACTATTATGAGCAACAAGTAACTGCTGGTCAGAATACACACCTCCACTCGAGAAACTATGGTAATTGCAGTGAAGACTTCTTGGACTTGCGGGATGATTCTATGTTCCAACAGTCTTATCCCAATAAACCGTACATTCCGAGTCAAGCCCCGTATCTACCACAAGGCTTAGGGGGAAGCTTGTATTCAAGTCAGCCTCACATCAGACAACCTCTAAGGGTGAAAGCACCGAGTCTGACTCCATTCAGGTCATGGAACCCAAGGCCAAGACCCGACTTTATACCAAGGCCATTTCCGTCTTAAAGGCCAATGAAAGCTCCAAGGCCTGCAACCACCTTCATTCCACCTTCAGTTATTCCATCAGCTCCATCGTCTTCATCCGCACCATCTTCATCAACTGTGAAGAAACCGGTTATCAAGAAGACCAAAGGTTAAAATGACCGGGGTCCCTCCTCAAACTAACCAATTTCTTTACTTGTGCAGGGACGTACCCGGAAAGCTGTAAACACATGGTACATGGACAGCGGGTGCTTCAGGCACATGACAGGGAACAAGGACTTGCTGTATGATGTCAAAACAATAACTAGCGGTAGTTCTGTTGCCTTTGGGGGAGATGTGTATGGCGGAAGAATAATAGGAAACGGTCTCTTAACAAACGGAGAAATTTCATTTGACAAAGTTAACCTGGTATCGAATCTGAAGTTCAACCTACTCAATGTGTCACAAATCTGCGATAACCAAATTCCAATGGTGTTTAACGATCGCGAGTGTCTAATTCTGAAGCCTGGTCTCAAGATACTTGAAGATCAGATCTTGTTTCGAGCACATCGAAGAGGAAACTTGTATGCTTTGGATATGGCGGAAGCAAAGCCAGCAAATTCAATCGCTTGTTTTCTAGTAAAGGCATCGGAATAAGACTCAACCATATGGTATCGGCGAATGAGTCACGTCAACTTTAGGAACATGAATCGACTCGTAAGAGGAAAACACGTTATTGGGCTACCGGAGAAAGAATTTGTCCATGTCGATAACTGTGTTGCATGTTCCAAAGGAAAACAGCACAAGACGTCTCACAAGCCGAAGCCACCCGGTAGAACAACGACAATTCTTCAGCAACTCCATCTTGATCTTTTCGGGCCAGTGACCATCACGAGCTTAGGAGGAAAGTCTTATTGCCTCGTTGTTACTGACGACTACTCCAGATACTCATGGGTGTTCTTCCTGAGAGAAAAATCTGAGACAGCTGAGATACTGAAGAATTTCGTTACTCGCATTGAAAACGCCAGCAGAGAGTGGGTCAGGATAATCAGATTAGATAACGGGACGGAGTTCAAGAATCAAACATTTGACGTTTTTTGCAATTTGAAGGGCATCACACGACAATTCAGTTCACCGTACACGCCACAGCAAAATGGTGTAGCGGAACGGAAGAGTAGAACCATCATTGATTCTGCCAGAACCATTCTTGCGGATTCTAACCTTAAACTCTCTTTTTGGGCAGAAGCAGTGAATACTTCGTGCTACGTTCTGAACAGAACGCTCTTGGTCAAGCATGCTAACAAGACGCCATTCGAACTGTTTTCTAAACAAAAACCTGTTTTAACAAGACTTAACTGATGCGTAACATCTTTTATATAATTTAAATAAATAAATTCCCATATTTAAATGCTTTTTAAATATGAAAATACTAAATTTTGTGCTTAATTGCTTTATTTGTGAAAAGTTTGGTTTTTAATGATCATTTGATGAATTTATATAATTTGCACATTTTATTGAGCTTTAATTGAGATATTATAAAAATGTGATTTTTATTATTTTTGAAATGTGAATTTTAGGTGATTGTTGTGTTCACGATGATTTTAGAAGAAAACAGAAAAAAACGAGAGTAAAATCGGAGCTCGGGATTGAAAGTTATGGGTGATTAAAGAAAAAAAAATAAATAAAACAAGATCAACAGCCCAGTCCAGGCCCAATCAGGTGCAGCCCAAAGGAGCAGGCCCAACAGCCAGCGCAATTTATATTAAAAAAGGGGAATTTCGCTGGAATCAGGGGTCAAACCCCTGACCTCTCACTGCGCAACAAGGGTACAAACCACTAGGCCAGCTGCTGCTTCTGATTCATTTTCAGCTTTGCATTCTTTTATATTTTTCCTGCGGCAGACCCAGTTTTGTAAGCTTCAGACCTGGTCACGTTTTAGCCCTAAAATCTCGATATAAAAAGGGAGCAGCCGCATTTTCTCGAAAAAAAAAACCCCAAAACCTCAGAAAAACCCTAAAAAACGTTTTTGAAGATCAAGGAAGAAAAAGGGATCAAGATTGGAGCTTTAGGATCAAGAATTTGAAGATTTTAACCTTCCGGTTTGCATCTTCATATAGGTTTTTAAATTCCACATCTTTTTCTTGTTTTTAATGATCATGTCAAGCATCAAGTTTGTATTTTTATTAGTTTCTTTCATGTGTCTTGACTGATTTCATTGTGTATCACCTAGAATAGATGAATTTAGATGATCTTTGACCCATTCGGTTTGACTTTTACCATGAATAGGTGTTAATTGCCTTTTGATGATGATTTTGAATGTTTATAATGATAAAGCTTGCTGATTTGGTTTCATATATCATTGAATCATGTGGATTAATGTCATGCTAGGTAGATCTACCTTTGTTATTTGCTTTATCCATTGTTGACCCGTTTGACTTTTAATGGTCAACGGTTGATGCTTGCAAGGAGACCTCCTTCTTGGTGTTTTATTGGTAAATTGGGACTGATCTAGTGACTATCTCTATGAGATAGGTTTGACCAAATCATTTCATAGGCTAGAAGCTTGTTTTACATCGTTTAATATGATAGATTGGTTGTGAACATAAGATTCGACCATGTTTATTCATGTTTAGCGGTTTCTAGGTCATAAGTGTTTGGAATCATCATCGTTGCATAGTATAGGTACTATATAAAGAGACCTCTCGCGTAGTTTCCTATTTCATGTAGGATTAGGTTACTTTGACCGAAGTAGGTAATCCGTTAGGCAGTTTTCACAGTTTTGCTATCCGTGCTTCATTTAAGATTTCCAGATTATTTGGGATGTGTCTATTGTCCTAGGTAATCCAGTTTTTCACATTAGACGATAGTGTTCATGGTATTAGTCATCCGAGGGTCTGAGCGAGTCTAGAGGAGTCTAGTCTAGGTGATGCATTCCTTCCTCTGTTTTTCCAGCGTATTATCCGGTTTTTAGCTGTTTTTGTCGGTTTTAGTTATATAGATTAGTTTTCATTTTATAGTTCATCAAATCACTTTCTTCGGTTAAATATTAGCAACGATTCGGTATCGGGAGACTGTTGAGCGTCCACGGATTGATATCCGGTTCTTACCAATACTGTACTGCATACGATGGGTGCACTGCCCTGGTGTGTAGTTTGGTACTTGGTGATTACCTTTTAAAACTTGACCACATTTTATATATCCAAATTGACACATCAAGTTTTTGGCTCCGTTGCCGGGGACGCGTCAGATTCCGAGAAATATCCGAGCTAGTAGTTTAACTACTTGTTTGATTTATCTGTTTACTTGTTTTCTTTGCGTATTTCAGCTGTTAGTTAGTTTTTATTATTCTGTGTTTCCTTTTCGTGTTATTTAGACTTTTAGGTTAGTTTTTTTCGTTTTCTGTTTCTGTTACGTTGTTTTTATCGCATTTCTGTCTGTTTATGCGCATACGTCGCCACCAGAGCTGATTCTCACCGTTATCTGAGCCAAAAATAGTTTTCCATCATCTTCGACACGTGGAGGGCGCATTACCAGTGCCGATGGCCGCACCTGCAGATCAGAGGCGCACGCTTGCAGATTACACCCGTCCCAACATCGATGGGACGTTGCCGAGTGTTATCCGCCCGTCAGTGGATGTGAATAACTTCCAGATTCAGCCTCAGGTCATCACTCTGATTATGGACTATGTTCAGTTTGACGGGTTACCTAATGATGACCCGATGACCCACATCGCGAACTTCCTTGAAATTTGCGACACTTTCAAACTTAAGGGGGTCCCTGCAGAGGCAATCCAGTTGCGATTATTCTCATTTTCCCTTCGCGGTGCAGCGAAGGCGTGGCTTCAGTCTCTCCCGCCTGGTTCCATCACGTCATGGGCTATTTTGACACAGAAATTCATTTCAAAGTATTTCCCTCCATCGAAGGTTGCGATTTTCAGAAACAAAATATATACCTTTCTTCAGGACGACACAGAGAGTTTATACGAGACGTGGGAGCGATTTAGAGAGTTATTGAGAAAATTTCCATCACATGGCATTGAGCTACACCAGCAGATACACATTTTCTACAGCGGTTTACATCCACTCACACGACATACGGTCGACACGTCAGCTGGTGGGACATTAAGTAGTAAAACGCCCGAAGAGGCGCAAGACTTACTTGAGGATCTTGCTTTAAACGATTATCAGTGGCCGAGCACGCAGAGTAAGCCGAACCAACAGAGAGGAGTACTCCAGGTTGACCCTATTACAACTCTATCCATGCAGGTCGAGGCGTTATCGAAGAAAATAGCCAAAATGCAGGTGATGGAGCAGCAGGTGAAGTATTGTGAGCTGTGCTCAGGACCCCACGACATTACACGTTGTCGTATTGGGGGTAGCACCGATTCCCACGAGCAGTCTGATTTCATGTTCGACCAGGCCCACCCACCACCCAGCAATGCATATAATTACAATACGGGGTGGAGGCCTAACAGTTCTAATCCTGCAGGATTTCAGCAGATGCCGCCACCGAGGCAGCAGGGTTACTATAACCCCGAGGTTAGTAGACAGATCCCGATCGAGGATACGGGCATGAAGAATTTGACTAACATGATGGCGTAGCTGATACAACAAAATCAAAAATCAACTCTTGACATGCAGAAAGTGGCTCAACAGAATGATATGCGCTTTGTGAAAAATGAGCAGGATATTTCTGTAGTTGCTAAAGAGATAGGAAACCTGAGAGCTCATATGCAAAATATGGAGAGGAACATGGGTCAACTTTCCAAATCGATTTCTGAGAGAAAACCGGGAGGATTGCCAGAAAACACAGAGACATATCCTAAGCAATACGTGAATGCAATCTTTTACCTGAATGGCAGTACCACTTCCGATCCAGAATCGACGTTCAGTGCTGAGCCAGTTGATGAGGAGAGTGATGAGGAGATAGATGAGGAGATTGAGATAGAGGTTCCTGGGCAGGTGCAACCGAGGCTAAGCCCAGCAAGTACAACACGAATCGAGGAACCAGTAGTGGAAAAATATGTTCCCCGACCCTACATCCCTCATATTCCATATCCAGAGAGATTTAGGGATCAGCTTAGGGAAGAGCAGCAGGAGAAACATCACCAGGCCGTCGTTCATCATATTGGAATTAAAGATCACCCACCCGACCCACCTTCAGTTATTACCAAGTCGACTATATCATTGCAGGCCCCGCCAAAGAAGAAGTGTGGGGATGAAGCGAGCGTTAGGTTGAAGAAAAAGCCGCCTGATAAGACATTGAAGGCTTCAGGGAGTGATAGGCCGTGGGTGGTTGACGTGTACGCCATGTACTTACGAGATCGACATATGGGAGTTGAGCCCCTATTTGAGGAGTGGCGTGTGCACGAGTCTGATGAGAGCATTTTTGGCAGTGAGGGAGGTCACATCCATGACCCCGGTTGACCTAACCGCGGGTTCGAGTTCGGCTGACGACTCGTAAATAAATTCAGCGCTTCCGGGAGGCAACCCGAGTACTTGGTTACTTTTGTTTTGCTTGTTTCATGTTATATTTCTTTTTAGTAACTTACTTTAGCTGTTAGGTAGTTTGTTTACTTTAGTTGCATGTTTATTTTTCTTTTTTCCGCTTTATGCGTTTGTTTCAAGTTTTGCAGGTTCTTTTGGAAGCACGCCACGATTAGACATTGCGTTGACTTATCATTTCTGGCTATGCTTCGCGGGGTTGTAGGTAACTCACAGTTTGTGAACCGTCGGGTACTCAATCTCCATTCCCACGGTTCGCAAAGTGTGTTTTCATGAATTTATTTAGGTTTGGATGATATGGGACCGTCACTTCATAAATGACAATTAACGGTCCGTATCTAGGTTTTTCTTGGGCTTGTTGACTTTTGGTCAAAGTGGACCGTTCACTTCATAAATGACAAACAAACGGTCTATTTTGATCAACTGTTACTTATATTTGGGTTGATATTTGATGTTGGTTGGTGTTGCTGAGCAATTGGTTGCAAATTGGCATAACAGGTCTTCCGATGCACACATTGCAAATCGTCTGGTACTCAATCTCCATTCTGGACGGTTCGCATGTTTGTGTTGAAGGCTCTGTTGACTTTTGGTCAATGTCGGCCGTCTACTTCATAATTGACAACAAACGGCCTGCATTCGATCAATTGTCCAAAAAAACTCAAAATTTTCAAATATCTTTCAAAAATGTCAGATTTTGCAACCCGATCTGCTTATGACTTTCACTTGAGTTGTGTTTTCTTTCTAGATTCATCATCGGACCACCAGATGTCTTGATTCGTCGAGAGCTGTTTCATGATCTTTGAGGATTTTGGATATATTGGAGGCAGTTCTGGCACATGACAGTGATCAGGGGAGTATTTCAGTTCCCTTTCCCCTTTATTTTGTCTGTTTTAGCGTACATTAGGGACAATGTACAAATTAAGTGTGGGGATGGGGGTAAATTGAACTGAAATTGCTTCAAATTGGGAAAATTTTCAAATTTTCTTATCATATCCCCCTGTTTTTAGTTGAAATTGAGATTTTTGCCCGTCTTATTGCACATGGAAGTGGGCCCGTTGATGTAATTCGTGACGTTTTGCTCGCCTGTGTATACGATGCTTGTCTCTAGTCAAAACCTTTTCTTCAAGTATCTTGAAAAAGTATTTCCAAGCAAGTGTTTTTCAAATAAAATCAATAAATGGAATGCTTTACTTAGTGAAACTATCGGATGGGGGATTGATAGCTTGCATCATATCGGTAGCCTTTATCCATCCGTTTCCGTGAGTTATTTGAGCCTAAATTGCATTATATGTTACATTATTTACTCACTTTCGTTTGGTTGAGTGTTATGCCATCATGCGCTTTCATTTTAGAACTTGTGTTGTTTATACGCGTCGAGATCATGAACTAAAATTGAGCATAGAAATGATAGAGGCACTAGGATTACCCTTTTGATTTAGCCTTTTTCTTTGATTTTATCATTTTTCCTACCCTGAAACATTATCCCTTAGAAAACCCGTTTGAGCCTTTTTTCCTTCTCGTTTGTTTTCCCCACTTTTTGACATGTTTAGCCTTTGTTTAGCCTTTATTTTGTTCTTAAACCCTTGTGTGAAGAATCCGGATTAGTGTAGGACTTCGTGTATACTTTTTTTTTGGTTACTTACATCAAGCATTGCTTTTAGGTTAAAAAAAATAGTGATTAAGTGTGATTCTCCTAGTACTCAATCTCCATTCTAGGAATTCATATGAAATTGCAAAAAAAAAAAAAAAAAAAAAAAAATGCAGAAAATTCTAGCTCATTATTGGAGGTCATAGACCTAAGATAAAGCTGAAAAAAATAGAGTTGTTCTTAGCTTTTGTGTTCGGGTCAAAATTACCCGACTTTGAGTTACTTATGTAAATAGTTTTTCTTTTAGTTTGTTTATTGACTTTTCCGGATTTCTAAGCACTTCGCCACTTTCACATTCCCGTTCCATACCCTAAACCCTAGCCTAACATTACAACCCGTGAAAGTCCTCTTGATTTATGTTTGGTTTTATGTTATTTGGTGGAGATACGATTTCGATACAAGCTTATGATAATGAAGTGCATGTTTGGTATTGAGTGATCCACTTAAATCGATGATCATTTTTATCATCTATCCACTAAATTTCACTAAGTTGAGTGATCATTATGAGGGGTATGATGCTTGTTTGATTGAACCTTGGTGTGTGTTGAACTAGTAAGCATTTCAATGTTTTTAAAATAATTATCATAATTGCTTGTTGGATTATAAATCTTTTGAAAAGTGTAAATCTTGAGAATTGGCGATGCATGTGGGCTTGAGTAGTTGCATTGGGTTGGGTGGACGTTGCGTCTTCGATTGGCTTGTGGAAGTGTTGCATGAGATTTTTGCTTGAGGGCAAGCAAAGTTTAAGTGTGGGGATATTGTTAGGACCGATTTTCACTACGAGAATCCCGATCTTGAGCAAGAACGAGTTCAGATTCGAAAACTCAAAACAAATGAAGAAGATGATGATGATGAATCAAGAAATCATAAACAAGAAAGATGATGAATAAATCGAATGATTTCATATAACTGAATGATTAGTTACAAGAAATCATGAAGAACACTTTCTCTCTCTAGAATCCATGACTCACTCTCTCTCTAGAATGGAAATCTCACACTCTACAAGAAAAATCATCATCTCCACATTCGGAGACTCCTTTACTTGTAATGGGCACCCTCACTATATATAGTGAGGGTGACTGACAACAGAAAAACACGACAAATGAACGAAATTACAAGTAAAGCAAATAACGTAAATTGATAATTAAATCAAAGCTGATTAAATTAATCCGAAGCTTGACTCGCTCGAACCGATCTTCCATTGACTTTTACGTTGACCGTTGACCCGAACGGTTGACTTTTCCGGAAAACGGTCTTCGGTCCAATCTTGCAAGCCTCGAGCATCACAACCCAGTCTCTAAATCGATTCACATGGATTCTTCAGTCGAATGCTTCGGTAAACAGATTTGATGGCGTCAGTCACATAAATTTTTGTTCTAACAATTCCCCCTTGACTGACGCTTTCAAATATGTTCAACTGCTGAAGAATCGCTCTGTCGTACATCTTCAATGAGAAACTGATAAACCGGAGACAATCTGTCGTAGAGATTCCCCCTCTGAATAAGCTTCTTCTGTTCTCGTTGCTCCAGTTCGAGATCCAAGTGTTCCGCTCACTCGGTTCACACGGTCGGGTACAATACTGAGAAAATGCTACATCTCGGAGTCATAACCGCAACAAACTGAATCAGATAAACCAATCAAACACCGAAAATGCTCCAACTCCGAATAATCGACCCGATATCCAAATTCATAATAATTCCTCTTATTTCTCTAAATCTCCCCAAAAACATCAAATGCGGAAGCGGAAAAATCAGATGCAGAGAGTCGAACCGTCACGATCGGTTGCCTAGAGAAACCAGATAAAAAATCTTGAAATCGGACAATCTTGCGAAAAACCGGAAGCCAGATGCTGACAGTTGTGAATAATCCACGTGACTGAGGTTGGATGTGAAAATTAAAATAAATGTCAAATTTCTTCAATAAACGGTCATCCGAGAGATTTAATCGGATAAATTCCAATATTTAACTGAGATTCCAGTTAATCCGGTTAGTTGACGACAGCGCTGCATCCACTAAAAATAAAACCGTGAGATATAACGAGAAAGCCGAGTAATTAACCGGATAATAAAGCTAACCCGTCAGTGATCGATAGCAAACGTTGCGCGCGACATCAATAAACGAGAAACCCAATAAAATAGAATAAATCCGAGACTAATAAAATATTTTCGCAATTTCGTTCGGGCGTTATCTCTGTTCGTCTCGAAAAAACTGATAAGAAAAACGCCCGCGTTTGACGAAAATGCTGAAAATTTAATTAGTGGAGAAAATCTCTCAAGAAAAAAAATTCCATAAGCCTTGAAAATAGAAATGAGGCAATCAGCTTAAAGGCTTGAGAAAGAAAGCACAATCTGCGTGAGCTTCCAGCAACCAATCAGAAAGCAGATTCGAAATGATCCTACGGTTAAAAAAAAATCTGATCTGCGGTTGAGATGCTTAATCCGAGTGAAGGGGCTTTACGCCAATCACAGAGCGATACACAGCAGCCTTCAACGGTTGTATTTGAGACTTGGGACCCACGACAATTCTTTTGCACCAATCAGTGCTGGACAGCAACAGATCATTCAACAACTCCTTTTGGCTGGTGGGCCCCCGCGTTTTCCCTTGCAGCCAGTAAAATCGCGACAACCAATTTGAGCTTTGTAAAGGGAGCCGACAAAGAGGAAAGAGAAAATTCTCTCTCAACCAATTGTACACAAACACGTCATTTCAGGTCATCTCCCACCTCAAAAACCCTAATACGGTCGGAGACAAGCTGCCGGAAAACCGTAATCCGCCGGAAAACCGTGAAATGAGCATATCTCACCCAAAACTCGACCAAATTCAACGAATTTTATGTCCCTGAACTCGTGAGCTCATCCTCTACCCATATTAACGATCAAAAACCACCGAAGCATACTCGAACAAAAACCCAGCAACAAGTCCGCTAACCTTTTGAAGTCCGCTAAAGCCAAGTACAAGTCCGCTAAGGGTCTGAGATGTTCGCTAGGACACTTCTCAAGTCCGCTAGGGACTGAAGTCCGCTAAAACGAGCCTTAAGTTCACTAACAAATGATGAAGTCCGCTAAGAGGAGAACAAGTACGCTAAGAACTTGAACAAGTCCGCTAAGGCAATCTTCAAATCTTCAAAACTGATGAACAAATCTGGAAAAATGATGAACACAGAGAACTTACTTGATGAACTTGAATCTGCCCAAAAACGTAAGGAAAACCCGTAATGATGCACGAGATATGAAGCTAAACCATTCACGAGACTATTGTGGCCACCAACAACCCATAAACAGTAGCAAATCGGATCATAAACAGCCCTTAAATTCTGGAAATCTTCAAGAACACGAAGAACACCATGAAACACGCACTAAGTGTGTGTTTTTCCAAATCTGCCCAAACGGTTGAGATTCAGACGGAATGGATGCTTCCAATGGATCCGGAATGCCTTTTCCACTGAAAATCATACCTCACTTCATCCGAAAACATGACGAAATGCCCAGAAAACCAAAAATCAAAGCTCAAAATCTTCAAAAACTTCAAATACGGGAAAAACTTCAAAGTTCCAAAAATAACTTTGGATCTTCATTTCTCCACCAAATCTGAAGATGTAAAACACTAAATAACATCCAGATGCACTCCCAAACATGAATCAAACATCCATATCATCAGAAAACATCCAGAAATGAAGAAAAAATAGAAAAAAGTCTCTAAAAATAAGTTTTCTCATCCTCACCCATTCAAGCTCAAAATCCAGATTCGAGTGACCAGATTCACGGTGAGATGAATCTGATCGGTGCCTGCTCTGGTACCATTTGTTAGGACCGATTTTCACTACGAGAATCCCGATCTTGAGCAAGAACGAGTTCGGATTCGAAAACTCAAAACAAATGAAGAAGATGATGATGATGAATCAAGAAATCATAAACAAGAAAGATGATGAATAAATCGAATGATTTCATATAACCGAATGATTAGTTACAAGAAATCATGAAGAACACTTTCTCTCTCTAGAATCCATGACTCACTCTCTCTCTAGAATGGAAATCTCACACTCTACAAGAAAAATCATCATCTCCACATTCGGAGACTCCTTTTTTGTAATGGGCGACTGACAACAGAAAAACACGACAAATGAACGAAATTACAAGTAAAGAAAATAACGTAAATTGATAATTAAATCAAAGCTGATTAAATTAATCCGAAGCTTGACTCGCTCCAACCGATCTTCCGTTGACTTTTACGTTGACCGTTGACCCGAACGGTTGACTTTTCCGGAAAACGGTCTTCGGTCCAATCTTGCAAGCCTCGAGCATCACAACCCAGTCTCTAAATCGATTCACATGGATTCTTCAGTCGAATGCTTCGGTAAACAGATTTGATGGCGTCAGTCACATAAATTTTTGTTCTAACAGATATTTGATGCGTAACATCTTTTATATAATTTAAATAAATAAATTCCCATATTTAAATGCTTTTTAAATATGAAAATACTAAATTTTGTGCTTAATTGCTTTATTTGTGAAAAGTTTGGTTTTTAATGATCATTTGATGAATTTATATAATTTGCACATATTATTGAGCTTTAATTGAGATATTATAAAAATGTGATTTTTATTATTTTTGAAATGTGAATTTTAGGTGATTGTTGTGTTCACGATGATTTTAGAAGAAAACAGAAAAAAAACGAGAGTAAAATCGGAGCTCGGGATTGAAAGTTATGGGTGATTAAAGAAAAAAAATAATAATAAATAAAACAAGATCAACAGCCCAGTCCAGGCCCAATCAGGTGCAGCCCAAAGGAGCAGGCCCAACAGCCAGCGCAATTTATATAAAAAAAGGGGAATTTCGCTGGAATCAGGGGTCGAACCCCTGACCTCTCACTGCGCAACAAGGGTACAAGCCACTAGGCCAGCTGCTGCTTCTGATTCATTTTCAGCTTCGCATTCTTTTATATTCTTCCTGCGGCAGACCCAGTTTTTTAAGCTTCTGGTCACGTTTTAGCCCTAAAATCTCGATATAAAAAGGGAGCAGCCGCATTTTCTCGAAAAAAAAAACCCCAAAACCTCAGAAAAACCCTAAAAAACGTTTTTGAAGATCAAGGAAGAAAAAGGGATCAAGATTGGAGCTTTAGGATCAAGAATTTGAAGATTTTAACCTTCCGGTTTGCATCTTCATATAGGTTTTTAAATTCCACATCTTTTTCTTGTTTTTAATGATCATGTCAAGCATCAAGTTTGTATTTTTATTAGTTTCTTTCATGTGTCTTGACTGATTTCATTGTGTATCACCTAGAATAGATGAATTTAGATGATCTTTGACCCATTCGGTTTGACTTTTACCATGAATAGGTGTTAATTGCCTTTTGATGATGATTTTGAATGTTTATAATGATAAAGCTTGCTGATTTGGTTTCATTTATCATTGAATCATGTGGATTAATGTCATGCTAGGTAGATCTACCTTTGTTATTTGCTTTATCCATTGTTGACCCGTTTGACTTTTAATGGTCAACGGTTGATGCTTGCAAGGAGACCTCCTTCTTGGTGTTTCATTGGTAAATTGGGACTGATCTAGTGACTATCTTTATGAGATAGGTTTGACCAAATCATTTCATAGGCTAGAAGCTTGTTTTACATCGTTTAATATGATAGATTGCTTGTGAACATAAGATTCGACCATGTTTATTCATGTTTAGCGTTTCTAGGTCATAAGTGTTTGGAATCATCATCGTTGCATAGTATAGGTACTATATAAAGAGACCTCTCGCGTAGTTTCCTATTTCATGTAGGAATTTGGATATATAAAAATATGGTCAAGTTTTAAAATGGTAATCACCAAGTGACCAAACTACACACCAGGGCAGTGAACCCGTCGCATGCAGTATAGTATTGGTAAGAACCGGATATCAATCCGTGGACGCGATGATAGACTCCCGATACTGAATCTTCGCTAATATCTAACCGATAAAGATGAAAATGGTGAACTAAACTGAAATCTAAGCTAAATAACTAAAACCGACAAAAACAGCTAAAAACCGGATAAAATGATGGAAAATCAGAAAAAGGAATGCATCACCTAGACTCGACTCCTCTAGACTCGCTCAGACCCTCAGATGACTAATACCATGAACACTATCATCTAATGTGGAAAACAGGACTACCTAGGACTATAGACACATCCCAAATAATCCAGAAATCCTAAATGAAGCACGGATAACAAACATGTGAAAACTGCCTGCCGGATAAGCTACTTCGATCAAAGTCAACTAATCCTACATGAAATGGGCAAATACCAGAGAGGTCTCTCCAAGCAATACCTAAATCATGCAATGATGATGATTCAAAAGGCTTATGACCTAGAAACCGCCAAACGCGAATAAGCAGGATCGAATCTTATGGTCATAAGCAATCTAACCTACCAAACACGCAAAGCTAAGCCTCTAGCAAGTGAAATGGTCTGGTCCAACCTAAAACACAAGGATGCATGTTAAAACAGCCCTAATTCAATGATAAACCAACTAGTAGGAGGTCTACTATCACGCATTACCCGTTTGACCCGTTAAGGTCAACCGAATAACAAAAAGACAAATTAACCAATTTTAGCAGTTCTACTTAGCATTGACAATTTATCCACATGATTTATCATTAATTAGAACCAAATTAACATAAATGATCACCAAATCAGCCCCTAATCATCCATGAATCATCAAGAAGGAGGTCTCCTTGCAAGCATTAACCGTTGACTAATAAAAGTCAAATGGTTTAATAATGGCTAAAGCACTTAACTTAGGTAGTTCTACCAAGCATGACAGTTATTCCACATGATTCAATGACAATAGGAACCAAATCAGCAAGCATCATCATCACAAACCAATTAAAAACATCATCAAGCAATTAATCACAAAGTCATGGTAAAAGTCAAACCGAAATGATCAAAGAGAGCCTAAATTCATCTAATCTAAGTGATACAAGATGAAATCAGCCAAGAATCATGATAATAAACAATAAAGTTTCAATCTTGGATACATTCATCTTCAAGAAACAAAAACAAAAGAAGAAAATAAAGAGTTAGATAATTTGCAAACCGAAAAAGTCTCAAAATCTCTAATCTTTACGCTCCAAAGCTTGAATCTTGACCTCCTTGATCTCCCAAAATGATTCCACAGTGTTTTTGGGTCGTTTCTAGGGTTTATTAGGGGTTAAGGATGTGAAATGACTGCTCCTGCACGAATTTATATGAAAAAAAAAATAGGTCTGTCGTGAAATTTCAGCATCAGGTGGGTTTTTTTGGAAAACTGGGTCGGGCTGAGGCACAAGATAAAACTATACTAAACTGGGTATCAACAACAAGGAGCTGCTGGGCGAGTGGTAGGGTGTTCTCTTCTGGACGCAGAGGTCGCAGGTTCAACCGCTGCTGTTTCCGGTTTTCTAATTTTTCGCGTTGGGCTGCTGGGGCTGTCTGCTCGCTGGGCTTCCTAGGCTGCTGGGCCTTCGCTGGCTGGACCCTGAAGACTGGACTGCTTGGGCCTTCTCTTGATCTGCTGTTGGGCTGCTGGTAGGCAATCAGGACTGGGCCTGGCTCGAGAATGTGGGCTGGGCTGCTGCAATTCTGATCTTGTTTGTTTATTTATTTTTTTCTTCTTTAATCAATTTCTTTCACATCCGACCTCAGATTTCGTTTTCGGTTTTTTCCAGAATTCTTCTAAATTCACCACGGATCCACCAATTACCTAAAATTCACAATTAGAAACAATTAAGCACCATAACTTTTATAATTTCCCAATTAAAATTCTAACTTGCAAAGTTTTCTCAATTAAAAACCAAATTAAATGTGAATTTTAAATAATTATCAAATAATAACCAAAGTTCCACCAAATCATCTAAAATTCAAATATAAACATTTAAGCACCAAAACTTAATAATTCTTAATTAAAAAAACAATTAAATGAAGGGATTTTATTTATTTATTTTATGTATGAGATGCTACGCATCATTAACCGTTCGGATGTCCTTGTACTGTGCTTATACAGTCTGATCAGTTAGCCAAGTTTGCCCCTAGGGCAGATGCAGGTTATTTTGTTGGATACTCTATGTCCTCAGCGGCGTATCGAGTATACAACAAAAGAACTCAAGTGATCATGGAGTCGTGCAATGTTAATTTTAACGAGCACACTCGGATCACTCGAGAACCTGATTCAGATAGCATGTATGACCTTGACTCTTTCTTCTACTTTTAATAATGTTGATTATGGTGTTTCAAGAAATACCATCTCAGATGATGATGCTCGTGAGGGAGATTTTCCGACCTTTGACACGTTTGCTCCGGTTTCTTCATCGATTTTGGAAACCATCTACTCAGCAGACCCTCCTGATCTAACATGGAGAAATCAGGACGAGTGAGTCAGTAAATCAATCCGGAGAATCAACTTCATCAGCAACTTCTGATGAAACAGTAATTCCAGTGCCAGATCCAGTTATTGAAGAAACAGAACCAGCACCTGCAGCAGTTCAGGGGGAAACCAACACGGAAATTGCTCCTGAAGATCATGATTCTGACTCAGAAGTTGAAGCTGAAATTAACACCGGTGAGGTCCCGGGAAATGATCTGCAAATTGGGAACCTTGAATCTACCATCGAAGACACCGTTGTTGAAGAATCAAGGGTTCATAAAATTCATCCAACAAGCCAGATTATAGGCCCCGTAGACAAAAGGATCACCCGAAGTCAAATAGAACATGTTAACTCGTGTCTATTTTCATGCTTCATATCTCAAGAAGAACCAACTTCAGTTGCTGCTGCTCTAAAAGATGACAATTGGATTGAAGCCATGCAAGCAGAGTTACTTCAGTTCAAACTGCTCAATGTTTGGCATCTTGTTGAAGCTCCAAAGGGTGTTGAACCCATACCGGTCAAGTGGATTTTCAAGAACAAACGAGACGACCGTGGAATAATCATCAGAAACAAAGCTCGATTAGTAGTGAAAGGGTACATGCAAGAAGACGACATTGATTATGACGAATGTCTATGCACCTGTCGCTCGTCTAGAAGCCATTCGGATTTTCTTAGCTTATGCTTGCGTCTATGGACATCACGGTTTACCAACTTGATGTTAAGACCGCATTTCTTTATGGCGAGCTGGATGAGGATGTGTACGTACAGCAACCTCCCGGGTTTGTGAACAAGTCATTTCCAAACAAATGTTACAAACTTGACAGGGCCCTTTATGGTCTGCACCAAGCCCCGAGGAAGTGGTACGAGACGTTGTCTACATATCTGCTGGAAAATGGATATAAAAGGGGTGTTATTGATCAGACTCTCTTCATTCGACACGTCGGGAAGGATATGCTTTTGGTTCAAGTATACGTTGACGATATCATTTTCGGGTCAACGAACGTGAATTTGTGTCATGCATTCGAGGACTTGATGAAGAAAAAGTTCGAGATGAGTGCCATGGGTGAATTAACATTTTTTCTGGGAATTCAAGTGAAACAGTCACCAGACGGTATACTGATCAGCCAAGGGAAATATGTTAAAGAAATTCTGAAGAAGTTCGGTTATCACGACTCTAAGGGATTTTCTACACCAGTGGAAACTCGTCACAGACTGAATACTGATCCTCAAGGAGTCTCGGTGGATGAGCACTTATACCGTTCGATGATCGGGTCGTTGATGTATTTGACGGCAAGTCGTCCCGATATCATGTTTGGAGTCTGCCTCTGTTCAAGATTTCAGAGCAAACCAAAGGAATCACATTTGACTGCGGTTAAGAGAATTTTTCGATACTTGAAGTCGAATCCCAACCGAGGGCTATGGTATCCAAAAGATTCGGCCTTCGATCTTAGAGCCTACTCGGATAGTGACTATGCTGGTTGTCAACTCGATCGGAAGTCTACAACGGGTGGAGCTCAGTTTTTGGGAAACCGACTCGTGTCGTGGCAATGCAAGAAGCAGACTACGGTGTCCAATTCAACTGCTGAGGCGGAGTACATCGCTGCTGCATCATGCTGCTCTCAAGTTCTCTGGATCCAGAATCAATTGCTGGACTACGGTTTGAATTTCATGAGTACTCCTATACATATTGATAATTCTGCTGCTGTGTCTATAGTTAAAAATCCAATTCAGCATTCTAAGACTAAGCATATAGAGATTAGACACCATTTCATTAGGGATTGTGCTGAGAAGAAACTAGTCACCTTAGTTCAGATTGATTCAGAAAATCAGTTAGCTGACCTTTTCACTAAGTCATTTGATATGTCTAGGTTCAACTTTCTGGTTACCTCTATAGGTATGATCAACTTTGACTAGGACTAGAACTTCTTGCTCTCTGATACGTTAGTGTCTTGCTCTCTAGGTTGCTTTCTTTTGTGAATTATCTGTGTATATATCCTAAATCTTGCATTTCTTTCACTAAAATCACCAAAAAGATTTTACGCTTCTTGCTTGTTTTGCATTTTATCTAATTATTGATGACTGGCTTATTTTATCTTATGTTATTGCTTTTGTTACTCTTTTGACTCACTTGAGTCTGTTCCTATGTTGTTTGACTTGTTTTGGCTGAGAAAAATATTTCAGTATGTTTGTGTCTCGAGTCAAAATGATTTATGACCTAAGGAATTTCTTTTCATTCAAATAGCTTGTTTTTGAGTCTGTCTGCCGTGCCTGCATCTGTGGAAGATAAAACCAAAAATAGTGTCAATTCTGTAATTGTTTAGTATTTGTCTATACACATGTGCAGTAAAAATAGCAGAAAAATACCAAAAACATTGAAAAAGCTAAAACCTTTGGTCTGTGGTCGGACAATATGTGAGGAACATGATATAATTCTGGTCTTGTAGATCTAACCATAGGATATGATCCAATCGACCGGTAATTCTATCATTTGATGTGTCGGTAGGCTCGACATACTTAGAAGTAGACTATTTCTGTGATTACACATTAATTTGCTTGAAAATGTGAACCTTGAAGTCTACCAGTGCAAAATTCTTTAAATTTGCCTAAGTCTGAGCTAAGTACGATATGCCAACACACACGAATATTTCTTTAGCATTAAGTCCCTGATTTCACTCATCAGCACACCATCTGTTTTGCTTGCGCAAAGACCTTGGTGTCGCTTCATCCATCAATAAATCCGTGGCACATCTGCTTTGCGAAAGCGATGACCTTGTGACCACGCGATCCCATCATCACATTCATCATTTATCCGTGACACATCTGCTTTGCGAAAGCAATGACCTTGTGTTCACGCGATCCATCATAACATCCATTCATGAAATCAGCTACTTAACACTAAAGAAATAGGGGGAAATAAAATATGTTGTCATATGTTGAAGAAATTCCATATGTACCATTTTAAATTCTTATGTGTGTGGGCTGTATCCGAAGTGCAAAAATGGCCCATGGTAGAATTCTGGTGACTTAAGTTGTATATAAGGTTAATCACATCTTTCACTAATCGGACAAAACATGATAAATATGTCACAGAAATTTGTTGAAAATTACCTTGTCTGAGCTTAAGTGGATAAACAATACCGACAATCTGACTTAGGGTACCGGATCCGAAAGGTGATTTGAATTGTAAGTGTTATTGATCACGTAATTGACTGGTATGATTCTAAACATGTCTGACCACGACCATACAAAAATATGTGAATTCTCAAAGCCAATGTGCTTGAATTTCCAAGTTTGGTGAAAAATTGACCAACTTGTACTAAAATTAATCTTGGTATTGGTTTGAAATTAACCAACTTGAAAGAAAATGAATTCTTGAGTTCGGGTGGAAAATTGACCCAATTCGGATAAAAATGGAAATTTTGAGTTTAGGTGGAATTTTGACCAATAAAAGTCAAATTTAGGTACTAAGTGAGTCATCATCAAATTTGTTGAAATTAACAGGTACTTGTTCTATAAACTCAAAATTTATCTTCCTGGTAGGTTACTGGTGGCAGGCATGCATTTCTGTTTTTTTTAAGTTTTGTAGTTAAATAGCAAATTTTAATTTTGGTAAACTTTTGGACTTAGAAATTTTTTTCACGTTTTATTACAATTCTGCTCTTAGCGGACTTGTTTTTGCCTTAGCGAACTTCTGTCTGAGGCAAGTCCGCTAAGAATGCTCAACAAGGTTGCCCTTAGCGAACTTGTTTGAATGACTTGTAAATGTTTTGTGTTTTTCATGAAGTCCGCTAAGAACAAATTGTTCTTAGCGAACTTGTTTTGTTTTTGAGTCTTTTATATATGGTGAGAAGTCCGCTAAGTTGAACTTGTCCTTAGCGAACTTCTCCTGTGTTTTGATCTTTTGTTTAAGTGTTTGAGAAGTCCGCTAAGAAGGATTTTGCCTTAGCGAACTTCTCCACTTACATTAAAAGTCTACTGAGGCTAAACTGTTCTTAGCGAACTTGTTTATGCCTTAGCGGACTTCTTTATACTTAGAAATTTTTTTGATGTCTCAAGTTCCAAGTGGCCTTAGCGTACTTGATTAAGCCTTAGCGAACTTCCTAGCTTAGCGAACTTCATTTAGGCTTAGCGTACTTGTTTTAGCCTTAGCGAACTTCCTAGCTTAGTGAACTTCTTTTAGGCATAGCGTACTTGTTTTAGCCTTAGCGAACTTCCTGGGTTAGCGAACTTCATTTAGGCTTAGCGTACTTCTCTGAGGCCTTAGCGAACTTGTTTTTATTAAATCTCCCTTTAGCGTACTTGTTTCAGTCTGCCTACACTTAGCGGACTTTGAGACATCTCTTAGCGAACTTCTTTAATAACACAGATATTTATAAGTTCGCTAAACCCTACACTATAAAAGGGAGACTTAGTCATTTGTTTTGTTTCTCACATTCAAACTCAAACAAACAACCGCTCGTATACTCTCGAATCGGCGAAACTCACTCCCTCCACTGTTCGATCGAAATCCTCACATTCTCTCACGAATCTGTCATTATTGTTGCAATTTGGGTTGGTTCGCACACTCGTGTTGCAATCACAGGTTCGATCTCACTTTTATTTGGGTTGATTTTGGTATTCGGTGATGATAATGAGCCGTAGGTCCGATTCTCAATCTTGTTAGGGTTCTAATGATTTAAATTGATGTAATTTCAGATTTCTTACAACTTTACTTGATCCTATTTCACTTGTGCTCAAGTTAAAGGTATGTGAATCTAATCTCTCATTTATCCATTTGAATCCGAGAACATTGTGTACAGGGGTTCGGTTGAAGGAGTTTGAATTTGAAAATTCTTTGAGTTTTATATAACAGTTGGTTGTTTTTGTTATGATTGATTAGTTTGAACCATGAATATTGATTGTATTGATATTCTATGAACTATAAATCCTATGACCTCTGTTATTTGAATACTTAGGAATTTTTTCTTTGTTTAAATTATTATACCGTGGAACTTTGGTTACCTTGTTGAACTCTTTGCTGCTACTGCCAATTCATTTTAGTAAACACAAATCTGATTGTGCATCTATGCCTATGAGTTTACAATTGACAACTTAGAAGTTCCAATTTTGTTTTCTATCATGATTGGGTTGACTTAATGAATTCCACATAGTGTTGAAATTGTCTAGTCTCCAATCAAAATCTTGTTATTCTTTGTTGTTCATGACTAAATTTGAAGAGACTTGAACTTGAGAATCTGCTGATAACTGTTGATTAGCATAGTCACTCATCAGTTGATGAGATTAAGTTTAAAGTTTCTCAGTTGTGTCTTTAAATTCAATTTGCCTATATTTCTCTGTGTTTGTCTAAAACTTTGAACTCTAACGTAGCTTGCCTGATCACAAAACAGAAACTTCTTACTATTGAGAGATTGATCAAGAACATTGCATCTTTTTCATTGATCTTAGCAAACCTTAGATCATCTAAAAGGTATGTTGTTCTAATCAAATGGCAATGTGAGTTAAGACTCAAACTTGGCTACACAGGGGCAATCTTTACCTTATTTTATCTGAAGCTTACTTGATTTCTAATATTAATTGCTTGATCCCAGCAGATAACTCACTGAGTGAATTGAGACATTACTGCATCTTAGATTAGATCTTAGTCACCTTTAGATCTTCAGAAAGGTATGTGTTTCTTAATACAAGCTTTCATGTTATTAATCAGGTAGTGCATCACTTTGTTTAAACTTTATGTGCCTATATGTCTTTCTCTGTGAAAATTGTCATCCAATTGAGCCTAACACTGGTGGTTTAGGCTGATTTTGATCCACATGGGTCTGTAACTAGCCAATAACTCAGGTGGAAGGATCTTGGACCCAGTTGGCACTGAGATAGATAAACTTGAATGTCTTGACCTATCTAAGTTGATTTGACCATCTTTGTGACTAATTGAGAGCATTTATACATAGGATGTGATCTATGATACCTCTAAGGTTCATATGAACTGTCTTAGGCATTTAAGCTCTACTTGAACACTCATTTGGTCATTTTGACTTTAATAAGTCAAATTTTGCATGAAATTGTTTTTATGAGACTTATGTGACTGTCTTAGCTTGAATGTGAATTTGGTGATTTGGGTATGTGTTATTTGATCCATACATGCTTATATTTGTGTGTTAGGATTAAATGTGACATATAATGGCTCCATCTAATCTGTTAAGCTTAAATAATCACATCTTGTCCTTTAAATGATCAAATTGGAACAATTGACCCGTTAGGATCTCTTACTTGCTTATAAGTGTTACACTTATTACCTGCATCTAATTGGTCTTTGAATTTTAGTTTTGTTATATTCCAACTTTCCTGTCTTACATTTAAAGCATTGTTTTAACTAAATTGTTTCTTGTCATAATCACATGACATCAAATCAAGGAGTTCACAAGCTCGGGTGGAACCAAGTCCCAATGTGACTTTCCCTGAACTGACTTGACAACCTGAGATCACAATATTTCATTATATGCCACTAGAACATAAAGTCTTTTGGTGGTTGATCTCAGATTGCCAAAACCTCCTTTGGTTAATGTCTCTGGCTGTTGTTGAGACTGAGTAGTAGATTTTTCATTGAATTTCTCCTTGTCTCATCAACAAATCTGTATTTAGTTAACCTAATCTATTCTTGGGTCAGTTTTTCAATTTTCATGCAAAACACTTCATTTAAGTCAATGTTTATGGAGATTTAGATCTGGCTCCTTGTTTTTCCAGATTTTAATTCATCACACACAACATTTATTTTTTCCTGAGATACTTATGTTTGTTAATCATGATATTCCGGTTGCTTGTGATCATTTTGAAGTATATGCACTATATGAGTCAGTTTATGTCATTAATACTTAAATGAAAAGCTCTGTCACTATCACGAGTCTAGTGTGACATGACATTCATCTATTATTAAATTAGATATAATCTTGTAATTCTATATGTGCAGATGCCTCCCAGACAAGCTGCTGAAGCTTTAGAGTATGGTCGCTTGCACAACGGAAGGTGCGTGTTTAACAAAAGCTGGGAAGGTGCTGATGAGCAAGCTCTTGACCTCCTGCTTCAATCAAGTTGGGCAACGGCAATGCAGATTAACCCTGTCATCTACAAGGGTATAATAGAAGCGTTCTGGTACAATGCTGAATCTGCAGAGCTTGATGATGAAACAAGTGTAATAAGGTCAAAGATTCAGAATATTGATGTTGAAATTACTGAAGAAAAGATCAGAACAGTCCTAAACCTACAAGATGCTGACCTGCCCAAGACTTTTACAAGGGCTCAGTGGCAGTCAACACTGACAAGAATGGGATACTCTGGTGTTTTCCTCCCAGACGTCAGCAACAAGGTTCAGAAGACCTTATTTCCAACAAATTGGAAGTTTATCATCAGTTTCTTCATTGCTGCATTTGGACACCGAAAGGCAGCTCCAGATGACTTTATTGATGACACCGCATGTGCTATCCATGGGTTTGTCACTGGTGAGGGTTTCAATCTTTCACATCAACTTCTCAAGTGGATGATTTCTAACCTGCACCCAACTGGAAGACAAAAGAAGTTTCTGATGTACCCTCGATTTGTTCAAGCCATCTTGGATCATTATTACCCAACTCTGGTGAAGCAAGGTGAGACATTCTCCACCAGTTCAATGAATACTGGCTCGTACAGCAAGTACCACAAAGGTAAGTATCAAGGGAATGAGGTACCTTTCTTTCCCGAGATGATTGCTCGATTAGCTCCCGTTAATGCTGAAGGAGATATTCAGATGGGTGAAGCTGCAGAAGAAGCACAAATTGAACCTACTGATGCGGCTCAAGTCCACCATGAATTGGACTTGAATGCCCCAGTTATCACAGATCCTGCTGCTGCTGCTGAAGACCTTGGGAATCTCCAAGGTGGAAATGTTGAAGCGTCTGAGCATGTTGAACACTCCTTGAGTCCAGTGAATGTGATCTCATCAGAAGCTGAGGAAGGTGATGACACAAATAGATGATGAATCTAACTCCTCAAGCTCAGATGACAGTCCTGCACAAACTGAAGAGATTCACCCTCGGAAAAGACAAAGGACTGGAGAATCTTCCAGGGCCTCTACAAATCTGACACTACAATCATCATCTGATGAAAGCTACAAACCGACAGAGGATGATCTAGATGAAGACGACTCTTCAGTGTCTCTCGATCAAGTGGATTCTACATATGATCTTGCAGCTGAGACTGAAAGTCCTCCTAAGTCTCCTCCTAAGATGACTAAGAGATATCTTACATTTACTGCTGATGATAGTAATCAGTCCTCTGATCTCCTCACGGTAAGAGCGATAAGAAGCAAGTCCTGCACAGAGAAACTCCAAGTCAGGAGAAAGCCCGGTTCCACAGATGAGTATGAATTTGTTGGTTCATCTAGCACTCAACTGGATACAGCTTTAGCTACAACACCTGTTTCTCCATCTCCTGCTGATCACAGTGATAGGATTGATATGGATATGAGACCTCTGGAGACCATAGCTGAAGATGCTGTTATTACCACTGACCCCTCTGGTACTGTGACTACAAGCCCAACAGTTTCTGAATCTGAGAAGATGATGGAACTACAAGCTGAAATTGTTAATCTTCAAAGTCAGAACGATCACCTCAATTGTTCTCTACAAGTGGCAAACCAGAAGATCAGTGAACAGTCACTTGTAATTGCTGAACAGGCAGCTGAAATTCAAAGACTCAAGGATTTGTTAAGCAAATCAGGAGAAGATAAACAACATAGTGACAAACCAGATGGTGATGATGTTGGTGATAAAGACAGTGAGTTGCCTGAAGACCAGCCTCAAACTAATCAAGGAACTGATGGCGGCAATTCTCAAGATCCTATTTCTTCTACAACCATGCCTGCTGGTAAAGACTCTACAGGTGCTCAAGACACCTCAAGCCCCATGCATGACAGTGATTTTGAGTTTGATGAAGATACGGTCATAGAAGGAGATGAGCTGAACTCCTCAGACGACGATGAATCTTTCGTCAACAGTCTCCTTCATGACGAGCCTGTAGATGAAACTCTGGATTCAATCAAGAAGCTTGCTCCTGTGCCAGAGAATCTGAAACTTCCAAGATTTTCACAGGCAGCCAAGGCACTTGCTATTGAGGGAACTTCAAATGAGGAAGCTGCTGATGCATCTGACATAAATCTTCAACTCTCTCTTGTACCCTCCTCTCAAACTTCAACTGACACATCCACTGCCTTAGTTCCCTTGACTGAAGGAGTCCGTCATATGCACGTTGACCCGGCCTTCCTAGATTTTGCTATGGCCAACTTCAGGGAATACTATGCAGAAAAGATCTACTCGAGAAGAAACTCTTGTGGTATTTTGATCGAGTCAATCGAAGATGACACTGGTGAAGTCTCGTATGAGGAACATCCATATTCTGTAGACTTCGGTGATGAAGAAGACATGAATGAGCTAGAAGAACGAATGCATGTGCTCATGAATGATGCCAATCCACTGAATTACATTGATCTGGATCTGATCGAGAGTGAAGATGAAGAAATGGAACCTCTGTTTCCCACTCCTATTCAAGTGAAGAAGGAGGTGGATGATATATATGTGCAGGTTTCACTTTCTGAGCTTATGCAAACCTCAGCTAAGGCTTCTGCTTTGGATATTGCTCCCCATGTTCCAGGTTTTATTCCTGCAGATGCTAATATCATCAACCTTGAATCAAGTGCTGCCCAAGAATCTGAGAGTCAATCTGTTCCTAATGTATCGGCTGAGCAAAGCTTCCGTGATCAAATCTTTGAAGCCTCCTTTGTGCACTTCTCCTCTGATTCTGACACTGAAGATGAACCAGATGTGACTGCAACTCAAGAGCCTGCGGTTACTGAACAACCTGGTCCTTCTGCTGAGGATAGAGGAAAAAGGATATTAACTCCTGAAGAGATTGCTGAAGAGCATCTAAGAAGAGAAGCTGAGAAAGAAAGATCCCGTAGAGCGCTTATCGATGAAACACACCGGGAACAAAATAGACTAATCGAGGAAAAGGCTGAAGCACTCAAGAGATATGAATCAAACCATCCTCCTGCTGTCATGTATGCAAAAGGCTCGAGTACTTTGCCGGATCGTTCAGAATCAACAAGAACAAATGAACCTTTGATCCGCATCGTCACAAACTTAGAGGGCACCAATGTGGATGCTGATGACACCTCTGTTACAGCCAACATGGTTAGAACTCTAATGAAAGACAACTTCTCATTAAAATATCTGATGAGTCTCACTGACACTGAGTTAACCAAGCTGTACACTGACGAGGAGAGGTTGAATTCTCACCTACCTCAAAATCAAAATGTTGAAGCACAATCTGATCTCCTAGCTGATATCTTTGCTGACACAACCAAGACTGTGGACTTTCTTCCCATCCGCGATCATCTCTCTGATCTTACCCTTGACATCGGCAACACATACATTCCTCCTCCAGAGAACTCGTCCGTTGACCCTCCTGACTCTGAAGCATACATTGAATCCACAACCAACAGTATGACATCTGAAGCACTCCGCAACTTCTGTAAATTCAAGAACATTGATAAAAAGGAATATAACAAGAAGAGACTTACTGGTCTCCGGAAGTTTGTGTGTGAGTACCGGAAGACAGAGCGGTTGGCTAAGTTGGAACAAATAAGAATCAATGAAGAGGAACGGGCTGAGGCTCTCAAGAGAAAAGATAATCCCCCAATCTATGACGAATGGGAAAAGCTGACTCCTAACCTGAAGGCTATGCAACTATTTGCTGCCAAGAACCTAAGGAAAATGCCTAGCAACCCGAATGTCAATCATGGGATGAAAATCTTGGGTTGGAAGTATGATGAAGCCTTTGATGCTTTCATGGTAAAGAGGCGAAATGGCTATGTCCAAATATTCGGAGACTTCAAAGCTCTTACTAGCTTGTTCTCTTGGGAACTCAAACAGCTTAAGTACCTGGACTTGGTGAACCACACTAAACATCCAAAGGGTATAAGGGCTGCTGCGTTGATCCAGTCTGCTTATGATGATAAGAGATTCAATCAAAATCCAGAAGCAGAGAGAAAAGCCCAGTTGGCTGAAGAGAAAAGAAGACTTCGTGCTCCTCACCGTGGTATGTTCAAGGATATAGGAAAGGAAGTGAAAGCAAAGACTATCCCTGGAAATCAAAAAAATGCTCCTATGATCAGTTGGTACTATAATGGGATGACTCATGAGTTGGTAATTGAAAGAGATGGTGCTGACGCTATCAGAATATTTGCTGCAATAGAACTCCGTCTTCTCTCTCGATCCTACTTGAAGATAATGTATTATGAGAAAATGCGGACCATACCTGTTCAGTTGAGACCTTATGAATGCTACGATGCCAACTACTTTTTGATATTCTTAAACTGGTGGTGTACAAGGCTAGCAGAATTAGGTAGACTCACTCTTGATTCAGAACTCCTGAGAACAGCAAATTGTTGGTTGATTGAAGAACATGGTTCAAGTGTCATTTTGGATAAGTCAAGACGATTGGTCGAGCTGAACAATTATAATGACCTGAAGAAGCTCGTTTGGCAAGATCTCTATAGGCTGTATGATATGGGTATTCACGTACTTTCTGATAAAGACAAACATGCAGCTAGAGAGAACTGGAGATTTCTGCTAAAGCTGATCGGTCAAGATGCTTGAAGCTCGAGAGTTTGCATTGCCAACAAGGGTGGAATTGTTAGAACCTATTTGTTAGCAACACAAACCTTTTGTTTTCTTACCTTGTAATTGATACTTTGTTTTGTAACTGACTTTGGATATGTACTTTGTAAACTTTGTTTATGAGTTAGCGTACTTGTTATGCTTCTTAGCGGACTTGTTACTTATGTTCCTAGCGGACTTGTTTTACTCTTAGCGTACTTGTTTTGATTGCTTATCTTAGCGGACTTGTTTATTCCTAGCGAACTTGTTTACTTAGCAGACTTGATCTTGTTCCTAGCGTACTTGTCTTGTTCTTAACGAACTTGTTAGCGTACTTGTTCATGTTAGCGGACATGTTATTGCTTAGCGTACTTGTTAGCGAACTTGTTATTGCTTAGCGTACTTGTTAGCGAACTTGTTAATGCTTAGCGTACTTGTTAGCGAACTTGTTGTTACCTAGCGTACTTGTTAGCGAACTTGATAATGCTTAGCGAACTTGATTTAACTCTTAGCGAACTTGTTGTCCTGATGGAATATTTTGCTGAATACTAGGTAATGATTGTGTTGTGTCAAACATTCTTTTTGTCCCAGGCTCTCTAGTAGTATAAATACCATATTGGAAAACCCTATTGGGTACGCTTCAAGGAGTATTTCCTACAGAGAGCTTTTGTGTGTGTGTTCTTGGTGTTAGTGTGTGTTCTTGAGCTTTAGGAATCATCAATGGGTGAGCATTGATGCAGATTCTTCCATGAATCAACCATCACACATGATTTCCGCACTTGTGTGATGAATCATATGAGAACAACGTGCTCAAATCTGGTCCTGACAATGTAATTATAAGATGTTTCAGGAACAAATTAAGAGGTCATGAGGAATTTGATATGAAGATTCTATCCTTTTTCACAGCTTTGGTGATGAATAAAGCATTTAACTTTTCTGGTTGGATATTTGCTTACATGAAGGAGAACATATCCGTAAAGCAGAAGAAAAGTCTGATGTATCCACCATTTATTCAAATGATACTTGATGCATCATATCCTGCACTTCTGAAGATCCAACATTTGTTATACCGCTGAAGCATATGAATGAATTGGCTGTCAGTAAATTGCCAGTTTATCAGAAGCGAAAAGGGGAAAATATCCCCCACTGTTAAAACACGTTACGGATCGTTTCCAGATTAAAACAAAGATAGAGACGGAGAATCTAGTCATTAATTTGTCGAATGGTTGTAAACGAAGAAGTATACATCAATAAAGCACTAGGAGAGGTTGGACAAACCTCTCCTCTCAACAAAAGACCTAATGACCAGAAGTCTACATTGCAAAGCTAGACTTCACCTATTTATAAGTGACTCTGCCCAATGTAGTAGTCTACCTAGCGTACCATTTGGTACGCTGCTAGCGTACTAATTGGTACGCTGCATGGTACATTGGCAACGCAGCCTAATTCACAATCTAGACTATTATATAATTCGCACAGTAATGAGCACATCCGGAACATGCTCTAACAAATTCCCCCTTGGACGTTACTGTCGAATGTAGGTCTTTATCTTCTAGAAATCGTCAGCAATCAGTTTGCTACATCTTGAAATCTTGATCTTCAACAAACTCCCCTTGACTGAATTTCAGGCATGCAGGAAACAGTTCGAATCTTGTACAATCTCCACAACCAATAATGTTCCCCCTCGGATAAAGCACATCCATCCTTTCGGAACCGATATAAGATAAGAGTTCACTTCATCAGTCGTTTCCTGGAAACTGTAAAGACATCCACGAACAACACAACATGTTGACAACAATT
The DNA here is from genome assembly GCA_039602395.1 of Deinandra increscens subsp. villosa. NCBI lineage: Eukaryota > Viridiplantae > Streptophyta > Magnoliopsida > Asterales > Asteraceae > Deinandra > Deinandra increscens. The sequence goes on from JBCNJP010000006.1 coordinate 33,324,191, forward strand.
TATAATCTTCAGAAATTTGTAACATGCTATAATCTTTATGAAAACCAACATCTTCAAAATCTTCAATCACCGAAATTCCCCCTCAGCATTAAGTTTCTCCCAATATATTACTCCGGTAAACGTATATCTCGTTGTATACCGGAAACTAACCAAGTCTCCACAACTCAAAAAAGTATTGGGCATATGACAGAGAGTTTCAAACCATATCTGAAAACTTTGACATATCGGTTCGCACCAACATTAGAACACACTGCTAATTCATAAAGATCACAAATTACCATCATCCCTGAACATATTGCTTTGAATATTCACATTTTCCGTTCTTCATCTAATTAAACTTTGAAATTTTCAAAGGTCCCAATTTTCCCCCTAAACATATGACATATTCAATTCCCGATTTCAACCCTGCGAGCAATATGTTCTCCACATAGCTCGCAATAGAATCACATTATATCTTCAGTTTGTGTAGAAAGATAATCTCCAACAAAAGTTCAAAGTAATCACACCCCAGTTTCTCAATCTCTGTCCATCATCAAAAACATGTTTTTGACTTCATGCCCATCATCAAAAACCGTGACTACCCACAAACATATCTTAGAAATTTGACGACTAATTCATGAGAAGCGCCGAAATCTGATAATTATTTTTTTTAACTTCACAGCTACCGATTCAAGGGTAAACCCGATAACTGATTTGTTCTTTGAAATTCCCACGACCTATCCCCATTCTTGAAAATATCTCCCAAATGTTTATTAGTGACTAACGGGGGTTCGGGGGCAGCGCCCCCGAGAAGTGTGGTCAAAGGGGCGACAACCCTTGGCGGGATCCAAGGGGCAGAGCCATAAATTCGACGACTAATTCCTGAACAAAATTTCTTCACTAAATATGCATCAGAAATTTGCGACGAACCATAAGCTCCAATGTACCAAATGCTTCGGCAAACCATTAAACAACGTACCATCCAAGATAGTATTAGTTAGCTTCCTATAGTTAGCGAACACGTCCTTCACCAACTTGTCCAAATGCTTGCACAAATTGACAAACGCAGGCAACACTTCAAAGATTTTATCCTTTCTCTCCATTGGCTGCACTTTACGCGAACCTTTCTCATCTTCTCGTTGAAGGACCAGCCTCATGGTCAAAGTTCTTCACAGGTGTGACATTAGTTATCTGACGTTTACTAGACATCTAAAGGAAAAACAATAAAGAGATAAAAATATAGCATAACAAAATTTAAGTGCGTAATGAATCGTTACAGGCTAACGAGGCATTTTGCAACTTACTATAAAGGATTCGTAATGAGGCGTTACGGGGTAACGGGCCGTTAGGGCTAATTTCACAAAAAAAAATTTGAAAATTTAAAACTGACTAGAACTTTGCAAGGTCGAAAAATTAGCATGTTAAGTGCAAACTGGGGATGGGAACTTGTTTTCATCCCCACACTTAATCCTTTACAACGATCACGATAAAATTTTGAAAACATTAAATGTGTTGATCGAGTTATCAATGGACAGGAGAATGTGGAAGGGGTAAAGAAACATCCCAGCCCTCAAGAAGAAATGAAAATTTTGTTAAAGCAATAACTGAATCATACCTTTCTTGAATTGAATGTTAAACGGTGAAAGAACACTGAATTCTGGTTCTCAGATCGATCAAATCACCCCAGGAATCGACAATGCGATTTATGGTTTGTAAAGAGTCGTGTGAAGGGTTTCTATTCAAGAAATATAAATAGAACGATAACGAGCCGTTACCGGGTAATGGGTCATTTTACCTTTACTTCATAATGGGTCGTTATGTGATAACGAGCCGTTACATCACCCAAAAGTGAGTTCTCAACAGAGGTTGTTTCCGTAAAAGTTTTAAGCAAGATTGACCAACTGAGTTACAGGAATACGATAAAAAAGAGAAATTTCATCTGACATAGTCAACTGAAATGATAGAATTCGGGTAGAACTTAACAAATTTAAACACACGGCAGAAAACAAAAGGAAACAAAATGAAAGAAGTTTGGTTGTCTCCCAAGAAGCGCTAAGTTTTTATAGGGTCTTCAGCCAGACCTGTTAGAGCATATTCCTATGCTGCAATCTGTCTCGCGTATTGTATCTAGTTCAGAGCGTTTGTGTGAGTCTTAGAGTCTGCGTACCATGGTCCGTACAATTTGGTATGGAGCCAACATACCAGATGGTGCGTTGGATGGTACGCTGGGCAGTAAGTTGGTTACTATAAATAGATCGTGATAGAGAGAGTTCAACAGTTCTGGTCATTTCTATCATCTTAACTATGTGTAAACTTAGTGTGCCTCTAGATCTTGTAACCTCATCTTAGTGAAATCAATAAAGCAAATCTTTATTTACCTTCATGTTCTTTGCATTTGATCGAATCATGCAGTAGTAAGATCCGTCTGTGTACTTACAAAGGTATCAGAGCAATCCAGGTTGCTCTACTATTATGTTTTGTTCAAATTTGAAATTTTAGTGAGAGAAAGTTGGGCTTTTGATCATTTTCATCAATTTTTCTCAATTCCGTGTGTTTCTAGTGTCAAACTTGATTGGAAAACGTTCCTAGTGTGTTTTGGTTGCCTACTGCTGCAATTCACAGCTCAAAACCTTCAAATTCGTGAAAGTTCGAAAATTTCAGTTTGGTACACTGGTTGAATCTGTTGGTACATTGGACGAACTTGTTGGTACGCTGATTGGTAAGTTCATTGGTACGCAAGGCAATCTTCAACATTGGTCCAGAGCAGTTACGACGTACCAAGATTGGTTCGTTAGTGTTCACTGGTACGTTGAGTTCAAGTTGGTCCACCAGATTCATTGGTACGTTGGGTTTGTGGAACGTCTGGATTGGTACGCTAAGAATTGTGGTACGCTTAGTGCTTGGTCCGGTCAAAGCTATTGGTACATTGGTCAACGTTTTGGTTATCTGAGAGGGTTATTGGTTCGCTAACAGAATAGTAGTCTTCACTGAAACTGACGTAACTTGAGAACCGTTAAGATTTACGGGAGCTTATACTAGCCAAAACGACCGTCTCGATGAGATCTACACTTTTACTACCTAACGGTCAGTACCATACGTTTTGACCCCCAAATCCGTCTCTAAGACCTTTGTTTTTGAGTTTGAAGTTTTAACATTTGATCGTTCAACTTCAAAATGAACGATTATCAAGCATTTACAGCTGCTCAGACTTCAATGCAACTCATGATGATTTACGATAACGAAATAGGAACAACTCAGAAAGTTCACAAGTTTCTAAGATTGGAGGATTATCATAATTCAAAGAACCGATTTGAATCATATATATTTTCTCAAGATGTTAATTGTTGGATTCCGATTGAAAAGGAGTATGAGTATCCAGTGTTAAGTGCTAGAAAGGCAAAGATGATAAGTGATTTTGATACTGAGGAAAGAAAACTTTTTGCAAGAGAGAAGAAAACTTATAGTTTTCTTACAATGGCATTACCTAAAGATTTGATGCATCAATTTAAGAATTATACAACTTCTAAGGAATTGTGGAATGCTATTGCAGAAAAATGTGAAGGTAATGAGCAATATAAAAAGACTCGAAAGAAAGTTTTGAAGAAAGAATTTGATAATTTTGGGCATTGTGAGAATGAGAAAATGTCATACTTGATTGCAAGGTTTTCACATTTAATAAACGAACTTGAAGTTGTGGAAGTGGCAAAGGAGAATGATGAATTGAAAGAGAAATTTATGGAAGCTTTACCTAACAAACTGGAAAACTATGTTATGATGTTAACACATGTTCCAAATTATCCAAGCTAGACATTCAATCAATTGACAAGAAAATTACAAGCTCGTGAAATGGAAATGATTGTGAAAAAGTCAGCACATCCTTCCATTCAGAATCCTGAATTGTATTTTGGTGAAATTTCTGCTATCGTGAATGCTAAAGCTAAGTCAAATATTAGTCCAAGTTTTAATCCAGCTCCAACATCTCTTCTTGTTGAAAAGTATAAAACTTCTGGTTACTCTTTAGGTTGTAGTTTTACAACACCTGATAAATCAACAAACAGTTATATTCCTGTTAAAAGAGCTGAAGATTTAGCTGCATTGATATCTGCTTTCATATCATCTTCTTCTAGATCAATATTTGGTAAAGTTAGTGAAGCTGATTTGTTTGGAGGGGACTTAGAATATTTGGATGATGATCATCTGAACGAATTAGATTTGCATTGGCAGTTTGCCATAATGGTTCAAAGAGGAAGAAGATGTTGGGTTATATAACTAATTATCGATTTACACACGAGTACGGAGCGGATTTTATCCTATGAATTAATCTAACTAACTAGATAGATAATGTGTACCTTTTTAGCTCGGCAAGAGAAGATCTTCTAGGATTTGAAGTAAATCCCTCTACGATCGCACACACGACACACCGATGTACGTATGCTAGTACTTGATCACGAACTCCTCTCTTGATGAAAGCTTGGTCGAACCACAAGAAAATCGAATCCCTTGGATTCGGTTTCCTTTGCCGAAATTTAGAGAGAGAATTAGGGTTTGCACTTATCAGGTATAATGCAACAACTAAACCTTAAACCAAGAGGGTCTATTTATAGGTTTTAGGAACTTGGAAAACAAGTTAGGGTTTGGGATGGGGAGGCTTACACGATTTCGGCCCTAAAGCCCACTCCTAAATCCTTTCCTAATTGTAATCCAATTACAACTCTCTTTTATTAACAACTAACACCCTGTTAACAATTAACTATTAGTTTTAACGACTCCTCGTTAAATATTCGTGATAAATATTAATTAACTTATTAATTAATAAAAATACATTAGTGTCGAGACGTGTGACCCCGTAGGCTTAAATACTTTCCGGACATACATTTATTTATACGTGATCATATCCCTACAGCTCCCACTTGAGCTCGTAATAATAAAGGTAATAACATTGGTTAGCGTCTAGCAACACGCCAATGCTCCCGGAAATATTTAAGTACAGTTTCTCAAAGTGTATTTAAATGGTACAGTCATTTACTATCCCTTTGTTACCGATACCGTTGTTAAATATGAATATGGATCAAAGTCATTTCATACTTTAACGATTTTGTTTCTCATTCCATAACTAATTAAAGATTACCAAATTCAAATCGAGACACATCTGGATTTCATTTGGGCATGGCCATGCAGACATCTTAATTAGTCCCAATGAGGGGCCCAGTGGTATCTGCTTCAACTTTTAAGCTGAAGGAACAAATCCTCTTGACTACACGTGTCCAGTCACATACTTCACTACACTTACTGAAAATAGCCCTTTTGTACTACCTTATCCAGAATAGTTAGAACTATATCAAGTAGGTGCAATCCATATATGCATGACCTGCTTGTATCTCAAGTCTAAGGATAAGTAAAGCAACCATTTACGAATTTCACTTAATGACGATGATCCATAAAGTGACAATTCGTTAGTGGGGTAGTCCGATATGCATCATATGAATACCATGTGAGTTTGGTGGGACCATCCATTATATATTCCAAGAATATTACCAATCACTCAGATTTGTCTTAGTTTAACTATATTCCCATATAGTTAATTGACAATGAACAATTTAGAATACTTGACAAGTACTTAAGGATTAAACATGCAAATATAGGACACAATTTACTATTAAATGAAATCAAACATATCAAGTACTTTATTTCATTATATAAATAGAAATTGTTTAACATCCCTTATCCAAATACCGAACAACAGACATACATGATTTAACTAGATAATCTAAGTCCCATGCCCTCGGCATGCCTTTCAAGCTTCGGCCTCGACAAAGCTTTCGTGAAAGGATCAGCTAAGTTAATATCTGTGTGAACTTTGAGTAATCTGATTTCACCTAGTTCGATCTGCTCACGAACATAGTGATATCTCCTGGCATAGTGTCTGGCGCCCTTCTGAACTCCAGGTTCTTTGGCAATGATTAATGCACCAGTATTATCATAGTACATATTAATAGGCAAGTTACTTGTAGGGATCACGTCAAGCCCACAAATAAATTTCCTTATCCAGACTGCCTCCATTGCAGCTTCCGAAGCAGCAATGTACTCAGACTCTGTTGCAGACATAGCAACTGTGCTTTATTTCTTGCTTTTCCAATCCACAGCACCTCCATTCAGAACGAAGACGTACCCAGACTGAGACTTCGCGTCATCTCTATCAGTCTGAAATCCAGCATCGCAGTATCCGGTCACTTTGAGCTCTTGATCTGGATTTCCCCCATATACCAAAAACAAATCTCTAGTAGCTCGTAGGTACTTGAGAATGGTCTTAACAGCAGTCCAGTGACTTTCACCTGGATTCTGTTGAAATCGGCTAACGATATTCTGCGCAAACGCTATATCAGGTCTAGTGCATCTCACCGCATACATTATAGAGCCTACAGCTGAAGCATAAGGGACTCTTTGCATACGCTTCACCTCATCAGGTGTAGAAGCACCTTGTTTGACCGATAGACCAAGTCCTTCCTGCATAGGTACTATACCACGCTTGGAATTCTCCATCTTGAATCACTTCAAGATCTTATCAATATAAGCACTTTGACTTAGTCCAATCAACCGCTTAGTTCTATCTCTATAGATCTTGATTCCAAGAATGAATGCTGCTTCTCCCAAGTCTTTCATGGAAAAACACTTTCCAAGATGGGATTTTACATATTGCAACATTGGAATGTGTTTTCCTATAATCAATATGTCATCTACATATAAGACAAGGAAAGTAACATTACTCCCACTAGCTTTACGATATACACATGGTTCATCGGGATTCTGAACGAAACCAAACTTTTTGATTTCTTTATCAAACCGTTTATTCCAACTCCTCGATGCTTGCTTTAGTCCATAAATGGACCTTTGAAGCTTGCATACTTGGTTAGGATGTTTTGGATCAATGAACCCTTCAGGTTGATCCATATAGACTTCTTCATCCAAGTAACCATTTAAGAAGGTAGTCTTAACATCCACTTGCCATATCTCAAAGTCATAGTACGCTGCTATGGCTAAGAGAATCCTAATAGCTCTAATGTCAGCTACTGGTGAAAAGCTCTCATCATAGTCAACGCCAAAACGTTGAGTATAACCTTTCGCCACGAGACGAGCTTTATAGGTGTGTACATTTCCATCCATGTCGGTCTTCTTCTTGAAGATCCATTTACTCTCAACGGTCTTCGCGTTAGGAGGAAGATCAACCAAGTTCCAAACTTGATTATCTCTCATGGATTTCAGTTCCACGTTCGCAGCTTCAAGCCATTTGTCAGATTCCGGATCTGATAATGCAACTTTGAAGTTCGGAGGCTCATTGAGATCTCCTGATACGTTTTCCTCGGATTCGACTAGACCAATCCATCTATCCGGATTACGTATGACCCTTTCGGATGTACGAAGTGGAATCGCAACATCATCGACTTGAGGTTCATCACTTTGAACACCCCCCCCCCCAAGTTGATGATTGATAGTTGTTTCAGAAGGTGACACATCTTCTAGTAGTTCTACAATTCTCCCACTGTTCTCTTGAGCTATAAAATTCTTTTCAAAGAATTCAGCATATCGAGCAACACGAACAGTATTTTCGGAAGGATTGTAAAAGTAGTAACCCATTGTTTCCTTTGGGTATCCCATGAAGATGCACTTAGTAGTCCTGGGTTGTAGTTTGTCAGGCGTATCACGCTTCACAAGTGCCTCACATCCCCAGACTCTTAAGTAAGACAACACAAGGACTTCTCCATGCCACAATTGATGCGGTGTCTTTTCAACCTTCTTGGTTGGAACCATATTTAGAACGCGTACAGCGGTTTCTAGAGCAAAATCCCAAAATGATATTTGGAGAGTAAGGTTCATCATCGACCTCACCATTTCTAGTAAGGTTCGATTCCTCCTCACAGATACTCCATTATGCTGAGGAGTGTAAGGAGGAGTAAGCTGTTGGACAATTCCACACGCTTTAAGATAATCCCTAAGCTCTTGGCTTAAGTATTCTCCACCACGATCCGATTGAAGGATCTTGATGGTCTTTTCGAGTTGATTTTCTACTTCGTTCTTGAACTCTTTAAATGTTTCAAACACTTCATGTTTATGTTTAAGCAAGTAAACATAACCATAACGACTGAAATCATCCGTGAAAGTCATGAAGTAGCTAGCACCTTTTCTTGACACATGTCTAAATGGGCCACAAACATCAGTATGAATGAGTCCAAGTAGTTCTTTAGCCCTTTGCGGCTTGTTCGGAAAGGGTTTTTCTTGTCATCTTTCCTGAGATACAGGAAACGCATTTATCAAATGATTCATCATTTGATTGTAAGATCCCTTCACGTTGAAGTCTTTCAATGCGGTTTTTGCCAACATGGGCAAGACGACAGTGCCAAAGATAGGTAGAGTCCAAACTAGTTTTGGCTCGTTTGCTAATATTGTACATTGAATTATTTGAAACACAACCACGCATATCAATTTCATAAATGCCATCACGAGGAACAAAATCAAAATAATGAACATTATTTTTAGAAACTGAAATACCGATATTATTAAATGCATTAATAAATCCTTGGTTTTTCAACAAAGAAACTGAAATGACACCTCTAGTAATAGAAGTTGCATAATGACAATTGTCTAATACAATAATTAACCCAGTAGGCAGAATTAAATGATATTCTCCTATAGCTTCCACAGCTGCTGGCAAACCGTTTCCCACGAACAACTGCAAAGCTCCAAGCTTCAGTTTCCTCCTCTTTTTAAGACCCTGTAACGAATTACAGATGTGAGTTCCACAGCCAGTGTCATACACCCATGAATCACTCTTAGAAAAGGAAAATAATTCAATTGTGAAGATACCTGAAGTACTAGTCCCACTAGTATTCTTTCTCTTCTTCATCAACTCAGCTAGATAGGTAGGACAGTTCCTCTTCCAGTGTCTAACTTCTCCACAATGGTGACAGATCTGGTCTTTAGCCGGATGCTCTTTTGCGGCCGGAGGGGTTTGCTTGGTTTTAGGAACAAGCGCAACTGCCTTGCCTTTTCCCTTACCATCATTCTTGACCTTCGCCTTTTGCGCTCGTTTAGCCTTTTGGATCTTTCCCCCTTTGATCATAAGAACTTGGGGTGTTTCAGTGGCCTTCTTAGGAATAGTTTTCTCATATTCGACAAGCATAGCATGAAGCTCAGGTATAGTTTTAGTCATACTATGCATGTTGTAGTTGCGCACAAAACCCTCGTAATCCTTCGTAAGAGATTTGAGGATCATGCCAACTGCCACAGTCTGATTATACCCATAATTGAGCGATTCCAATTTGTCAAAGTAGCTCTTCATCTTGAGCACATGACTACTAACCGATTTACCAGTTTCAAGCTTCAAGTCGTGGAGTTCCACAACTAGGTCGAACAATTCAACACCAGCTTGTTTTTCATACATCTTCTTTAGCTCTTTGATCATATCACAAGGTTTATGAAATTCGTATTGCTTCTGAAGATCGGGAGTCATACTCGAGATCATCATGCAAGCAACCTCATCATATCTGCTATACTCTGCATTGTAGAACGCTTTCTCTTGATCAGTAGCATTAGTAGCTGGCTCGGTCGGCCAATGATTTTCAAGGACATCGGTCCTCCGTTCAACTCTAAGGACGATCCTCAGTTGACGATACCAGTCATTGAAGTTAGATCCATTCAGCTTTTCTCTTTCAAACATTTGACGAAAAGCATGACCAACATTGTTTTGAGGAGGGTTTGTTGCCATCTACAAAACAGATTAAGTTCAAAATTAAAAATCAGTATTTTTGATAATCTTTTCCTTAATAAATTTAATTACCCAATGTTTAAACATTTTTAAACAATTAAGCTTATTAAGGCTAGGATCCAATTGACATGCCATCATTTCATCAGTTGATCTGCTAGAAATGATGCACTCAAAAGGTAAGTGACGATCAATAATTGTACTCCAAGTACAATTCCTAGATTTTATGGGACCTACAAATAACACTTGTGAATCTTGCACCAATTGTAATTTGTAATCATGTTTCATCCCATATTTTACCACGGGCCAAGGGTCTCACCGCCTAGCTCGCTTTAAGTCGTCTAACTAAGAATGCACAAATTGTCCACCATTGTGTACCAATGAGTGGGAATTTGCCATGCAAATGCCATTTTACCATTGTGTACCAATGAGTAAGATGACATCCACAAGTGTCCTTTTCAAGGTGGATGGCAAAGACTTAATTTGGTTTGGTTCAAGACAATTTTGATGTGCGATCAAAAATGTTATGTGTGAAGATTCATGCACATCTTCACCACATAATGTGTTTATTAAAATTCTTAGTTTGTCTTCCAAATCAAAAGAACTCGGTAGCTCCATTCGCAACACATAAAGAAGCGTAGGGGTGAGGTTTGCACTTTTGCAATTAAAAACCTACCCACTTTAGGGAAGCATGGCGACCCGACTTATACCTCTCTTAGAGTGTGTTCAAATGGGTGAGCCGGTGTTTCTTTTGAGTTTTAGGACACAAATTTTATTTTTACAAACAAAATCATATTTCAATAGTTCATTAGCAGATTTCGATTTTCATAAAATATATTTGCAATAAAACCTTTTATTATGTCACAATTATCACAAATAATCACATAATCTTAGGGTTTCTAATTATCTAACATAATTTTAATTTTAATTCTCTCTTTTTAAGTAATAACCATGAACGATTTGCATGAAACTTCATGGTTTTTACTTCTTTTTAACATTTAAAATAAAGGTACAACATGTTGTTTAAACAATTATCATATAACAAAAACTTGGGTTCTTAATTTTAGATCACAAGAATCAAATTTTTAGACCTAAAATTAGGGTTTTCGATTCGGATAGAGGTTTTCGATCCATTATATAGATCTCGATCGGAAATAGGGTTTCCGATCGTGATCACAGTTTTCGATTTCGATAGGGTTTCCGATCGGAATCAGGGTTTATGATCGGATTCTAGGGTTTCCGATCGGAAACTGACGACGGGTCGTAAACAGTTTACGATCAGGATTAGGGTTTATGTTTTTTTTACCAAATTGCGAAACCGATTTTCCAATTGTAAAAGACGATTTTATATGGATCGAAAAGCTAGAATCTTGATTAGAAAACTTGTTTCTAATCGAATTTGGTTACCCCCCCCCCCCTCCAAGATTTTATTCCCGGTAATTAATTAAAATCATAGGTGGCTCGTGATACCACTGTTGGGTTATATAACTAATTATCGATTTACACACGAGTACGCAGCGGATTTTATCCTATGATATAATCTAACTAACCGGATAGATAATGTGTACCTTTTTAGCTCGGCAAGAGAAGATCTTCTAGGATTTGAAATAAATCCCTCTACGATCGCACACACGACACACCGATGTACGTATGCTAGTACTTGATCACGAACTCCTCTCTTGATGAAAGCTTGGTCGAACCACAAGAAAATCGAATCCCTTGGATTCGGTTTCCTTTGCCGAAATTTAGAGAGAGAAAGAGAGAGAATTAGGGTTTGCACTTATCAGGTATAATGCAACAACTAAACCTTAAACCAAGAGGGTCTATTTATAGGTTTTAGGAACTTGGAAAACAAGTTAGGGTTTGGGATGGGGAGGCTTACACGATTTCGGCCCTAAAGCCCACTCCCAAATCCTTTCCTAATTATAATCCAATTACAACTCTCTTTTATTAACAACTAACACCCTGTTAACAATTAACTGTTAGTATTAACGACTCCTCGTTAAATATTCGTGATAAATATTAATTAACTGATTAATTAATACAAATACATTAGTATCGAGACGTGTGACCCCGTAGGCTTAAATACTTTCCGGACATACGTTTATTTATACGTGATCATATCCCTACAGAAGATTCATGAAGAAACATGGAAATAAGTCTTTTGTTCTAGGAGGTAAACTTGGTTTGGATAAGTCAAAGGTTAGATGTTACAAATGTTCTAAGATGGGACATTTTGACCGTGATTGCAATCAATCATTATCTGAAACGTGTAATTCCGATAAGCATGTTCACAATACAGAAGCAAAAGCTATGACGTCTCAAGTTAATGAAAGTTTTGATTGGTCACAACATTTGGAGGAAAATATTCCGGTGGATGAATCTGCATTTATATGCACTTCTCAAGAAAATGATGCTAGAATGGAAAGTATGTCTGAACCTAGTTTCACTAGTGATTCACATATAGCGTTGGTGGCAAATATGCAAGTTGAATCAAGTGATTCTAAGTCTGAAATAAGTGGTTATGAGTCTACTTGCGAATTTCTGTTCGCTAAAGGAAAGAAAGATTCGGGAATTGGTTAAAGAAAATGAAGTTTTGATTGTTCAAAACAACAAGAAGGAAGAAGAGTTGAAAATTTACAAGAAGATATGTGAAGATTCTGATGCGTTTGTTAAGACTAAAGATAATTTAATCAAAGAAAAGAGTGTGTTGATGGAAGAGTTTGAAGAACTTTAAAAAAGATTTGAAGAAATGTGTGTTAAAGATAAAGAACAGATTTTGAATTTGCAAAATGAAAATGCAGAGTTGATTACCCAGATTTTGAAATTGCTCGCTAATAAAGAAGATTTAATCAAGAATGCTGAAAAAATGGGAGAAAGAAGCAAAGGAAGTAACAGAAGATTTTGATGCTTTGTTTAAAAAATCAAAAGCAAAGTTGGATTTGCTTCAGAAGTCTTATGATGAAATTTAGGAAGCTTATGATGAAGTTACTGCTTTGGAAGAGCAACATCAAGTGGCACATTCCGGATTACAAGATAAAGTCACAATCTTAACAAAAGAAAACAAGTTGTTGACAAGGAATATTGAGATTTATAAAGAGAGGGTGGATAAAATTACACAAGAAGTGTATGATGCACATGATAATATGCGAAGAGAAAATTCATTGTCGAACAGAGTTTCAGAGTAGCTAATTGATTCTGAAAAAGCATTGGGTGAAGCACAGAAGAGAATATGAGACTTAAATGTTGAGGTTCTAGATCTAAATCGAAAGTTGAATAATCTGAAGAATTCACATTCTTTTACGAGTTATTTGTGAAAATATGAGAATTTCAAGAAAGTATTTGTAGGAGAAGAGCATAATCAAATTCCACATCCGGTTATTCAAATTGATCCTCTGGTTGATGTCAAACCTTGTGATACAAAACAATATTATTTTATATTTGCTACTGAGAAATCTGACAAGAAGAAATCAAAGTCATCTAACAAGCAAATGGAAAGTGAAAAAGATGAAGAGAAGTTGTCTGAAGAAGAAGTTGCCGCTGAGTTGGTCAAAGCAAACAATTTAAAGGGTATTAAAGCTTCATTTACTCAAGTTTCTAAAGTTGGATCTTCTGGTTCCCAAGTGGAAGTGTCAAAGCTACCTGGTTACACACGTTCGAGTTTGGGTAGTAACAAATAGAAATTTGAAAGGCTAGACAAGAAGAACCTGCCAAAGACGATTCCAAAAGAAAAGAAGGATACCAATCTTGATCAAATTTATCGTTTAGCTCAGGTTTTCATCTCTACAATGGAAAAAGGATTCGGGGGTAAGCAACAAAAGAAGAAGTCTTCTGAAAGTTATTCAAGAGTTGGTCAACAATTCAAAGACTCTTCTTCATCTGATTCAAACACTACTCCTCGATGTCCTACTTCAAAATGGATGCATGCTAATCAATTTTAAGCTTTTGATGTTTTCAATGATAATTTTGATTCTGATGATGTATGTCAAACATTTTAGGACAAACAGAAACCAAAGCGATCATATCGCTTGTGCTATCAATGTCGCTGAATAGGCCACAGGGCACAAAAATGTCCTGAAATGTCTAAGAGGTCATTTTCTGATAAATCTGCCACTTTCATTGATGTATCTGGCAGAGTTTTTACTAAGTCAACACCTTCACAATTTAAATCTCAAAATATACCACTTTTTCAAATATGATTCAAGTGTTGGTGGTTCATCACCTGATGATGACTCAATTCAAGTGAAAAAGCTAAAATGCAGTGGCGACCTAAGTTGGTCTGCAAGGCTGCAAATGATTTTAGTGAAGACACTGGTCGACGATAAGCTGTGTGCTTTGCGTCAGTTAACAACTGATTGTTTTTGTCCAGTATGCAAGTTTATTCAAGAAGACATGTCGGTGATTGTGAAGTTAAAGCTTCAAGCAGTTACTGATAGTAGAGTATCCTGTGTAACTTAAATTCACTGCTTCAAATTACAAAATTGAATGTTTTTCTGAAAACTTAAACTGAAAGGTATCAGTATCCATTGGTCAATTTTCTATCTTTAATGCATTCCGTATGTAGTTTAGGGGAGCAATTTGAAAAACCAAAAATAGTGTCTTTGTGTTGTGTTAAAATGAAAAATCCAAATAAATAAAAAATAATAGAGTTTTCATTTTAAGGGGGAGAAAAACAGAAAAATACACAAACATTGAAAAATGAGAAATTATATCCAACATAAATGGGAAATGATGGTACATTGGCTTACGTGTCTTGCTCATGGATAAAATAGATGAAAAAGCCATAAGATCATTGCTCGATTAGTGCTCGATGTGTTTGGTAGGCTCGGCATTAAATCCGAAAGTATTCAAATGTGATATACATTAAATACTAATGCTTGACCAAGTGGATAACATCTTGATGCATATATCAATATATTGAAAAGATGTGTGAAACAGAAAAATGAGAAGTCACTGTGTATACATGTGTTCATTTTGCAAAGATTTAAACTTGTTTGATTTTCTTTATTTTCTTAAATGATCGGACTATCTCTGTGTATCCACAAGATCGACCTGATAGTTGTTCATTTAAGGTTCTGCTTTATTTTATTTAGTGTTTCGTATAATTCATCGGACTTTCTCTGCATGTCCACAAGACCGACCTGATTGTTGTTGAATGATACAATTTCACCTTGTTTTATTTTCTTATTTTGTAAAATCCGAGGCCTTATCTGTGTATTGAAAGATCGACCTTAAGGTAGATGATTTAACGTTCTTATTTCTTTTTGCTTGTAACACAGTTGACGGTTCATGAATTCAATCACTGTGTTAAATTACAAAGTATGACAAGAAAATACATATCTGAGCATGTCTGATAATGTGGGGTACACTGGTCAAAGCAATCTAATCAATACATTAACATATCCAGATGTTATGAGTATGATTATGCCCGAGTTTAAGATGGACAAATTATACCAGCAATCGACATGACTTGTGTGCTGAAGTATTTGAAATTGAAGTGTAGTTCAGCATGTTATGTTCAGTATGATCCCAAGTTGTGATCTTTCTCGCAAAAGACAAAATTAGTGCCTGGTTCAGTATTGCATTTATGTTTCATATATGATAAAATTCAAAAAGATTTTAGGTGTGTTTTAGCATAAACTTAGAAGAATCAAAAATATTTTTGGTGTGTTTTGATTTAAAGTTTCAAAAGGCCAAAATGATTTTGTTTCTTATTTGTTTTCGACCAATCGATACAAGATACAAAGTTATGATTTCAAAACTATATCTTGGGTTCTCGAAGAGAAGTTTTATGCCAAGATTAAATTAATTTTCAAAAGAAAAAGAAAGCCGCGTTTCTGTCTTTTGAAATTGCAGGTTCTGTGCGACAAGACTCATGCATGGTGAAAGGGAGAGTTGGTTCCTATAAATAGATCGTGTTAGAGAGAGTTCAGCCATTCTGGTCATTTCTATCATCTTAACTGTGTGTAAACTTAGTGTGTTTCTCTCTCTAGATCTTGTAGCCTCATCTTAGAGAAATCCATAAAGCAAATCTTTATATACCTTATTGTTCATTGCGTTTGATCGAATCATGTAGTAGTAAGATCCGTCTATGTACTTACAAGACCCACCTTCACTTTAATTTTTGAAAGGTAAAGGCTTGAACTCACCTCCTTGTCGGGTAGTTCAATCTTAGGATTTTTATATCAAGGCATGGATTGACCAGTTCAGGATTAAGTGAGACAGTAATTGGCATTATTTGCTCAGAAATGACTCCTTGAGATATCACGGTTAGATTCAAGGAAGGGAGCGAGTGTTTTGGGACTTTAGAGTGTAGATAGCATACGAGCTCCTCCTTGTTTTGGAAAATCAACGCCTTTGGATTTGTCTGTGTTGGTGCAATTGAGACTTCCTCATCACCATTTATGAGGGTAATATGATGCATGTCCATGTCGAGTAACACTCTGGCAGTTGCCAGAAACGGGCGTCCTAGAATTAAAGGGTGATTGTTATTTGTTGATACATGGTCCTGATCGTCATGTGAAGTATCAAATACAAGACGAATCACACAAGATTGCTGAGGTCTGAACTCAGGCCGAACCTGAATTTCGGACATGGCCGAACGTTGGGCCGAACCTGAGATTTGGACCATCATGGTTCAGCTTGTATAAATAGGATGTCTTGTATAGAATTAAAGAGCTTCCGAGTCATATCTTCTCTATG
Organism: Deinandra increscens subsp. villosa; assembly: GCA_039602395.1. Lineage (NCBI taxonomy): Eukaryota > Viridiplantae > Streptophyta > Magnoliopsida > Asterales > Asteraceae > Deinandra > Deinandra increscens. The sequence goes on from JBCNJP010000006.1 coordinate 33,340,629, forward strand.
TACTGTGTGGTCACCTCGGTGGTTAATACAAATCATTTGTATTTAATCTTTGAGTTTTACTCATTTATATTGATTTCATTATGACTAAGTAGAAGATCCACATGCTCAAGCAAATTCAAGTGGTATCAGAGCATTTGGTTTACTCTACTAGTCGGAAATCAGTGTTTCTCGGAGTTTTATGTTCAAATTCACGTTTTTGCGAAAATGTCAATCATTTTTTAGTTCGTTTGATTGTTTCGAGTGTGCTTTTCATAAAAAATTCATTCCTGAGTTGTTTCTATCAAGTTTGCTTGAATTCCTGTCGAAAATTCCAGTAAAAAATGTTGAAAATCAAGAAAATGACGTCGAGTAAAATCTGTCTCGTCTGAGTTTCGGACAAGTTCGGCATAACCGCTCCGAACTCAAGGTTCGGACGGAGCTTGGTCATTATCTAGGTTCGGTGAGAGATCGGTCTAGGTTTGGAGAGGGTTCGGGTGGTCATTCGGAGTAAGTTCAGACCTACTTCTGTTTTGTTCTTTCGAAGGTCAGGTACGGTGTACGTTCGGTGTAGTTTAAGTTCAAACGAAGTTCAGAGATAGTTCGGAGGAGGTTCGGACAAGGTTCGGAGTGAACAGTAACCCCGTTTTTTTCGAAAATGTCCGATTTTCAAGCGTTCGCGGCTATTCAAAATTCGGTTCAAGCTACGATGCAAACGATGATGAATTATGATAATGAAATTGGAACAAGTCAGAAAAGTTCCCAAATTGCTAAAATTGGAAGATTATCATAGTTGGGTTAAACGGTTTGAAGCGTATGTCGCTCATCTGATGAATGAAATGCGTTTGGTGAATCTTACTAAAAAAGAAGCTGATATGAAAGAAAAGATCTTGGAAGCTTTACCTGAAAAATGGGAGAATTATGTGATGATGATTACTCACGACAAGGATTTTTTCAGGATTGTCTTTCAATGATTTGGTTCCAAGAATTCAGGCTCGAGATATGGAGTTAATGGTGAACAAATCTCTTCCTACACAAATTCAGAATCCTGCTGTATATCATGGTGAAAATGATTCTACAATGAATGCTGGGAAGTCTAATATTCTTAATTCTGCTTCTCCTACAGCATTTCTGGCAGGTAAATCTGAAATTCCAAGTTATTCCTCTGCTGGTTGTACTGTGTCAATTCCAAGTTCTTCGTCTCAAAGTGCATTGTCTGTTCAAACTGTCGATGATTATAATGCGTTGATGTCTGCATTGGTATCTTCATACTTTGGTGTTATCACTGGTGTTGTGAGTAATGCTGAGTTAGCAAATGAAGATTACGATCAGATTGATTATGATCATTTGGAGGAAATGGATCTAAATTGGCAGTATGCTATGTTGGTTAGGAGAACAAAGAAATTCTTTAATAGAACTGGTAAGAAGAGACTGAATCAGGAAGGGAAGATTGGTTTGGACAAGTCAAAGGTGAAATGTTACAAGTGTTCCGTTTATGGTCATTTTGCTCGAGAATGTCCAAGTTCTGCGGAAAGTAAATTGAAGACTGGTCAACATGCACATTTAGTTTTTCATCCATCAGATGAAGCCGAAAAGGTTGAGAAGAAATCTGCTACTCTTTCTCATGATTGGACTAATACATTTGTGCATTCAAATGAATTTGCTTGGAATGCAGATTCAGCAGTTAAAAAGAATCATATTCCAATCTCAATTGCTTTAACTGCTCAACATGCTAATGATGACAGCTTTTTAACTGATTCTGATTCTTATTCAAGCGTATCTTTGGCTCAAGAAGAATTACCTAAAGTTTCAACAAGTTCAAAATTTGACGAGTTTGAATGTCTTAAATGTAAGAAATTGATCCAGACGGTTGCCAGTTTTGAACAACGTTGTCAACTATCAGCTGAAGAGATTGTGGTGCTTAAAAAGGAGTTAGAAGATTTTCAAAAGAAGTATTATGAGTGTGCGAAGGCCAAAGCTGAAGCTTTAGACGCAGCTCAAGTTTTTGAAAACTTGTTTGAGAAGAGTTATCCAGTTCAGCAAAAGTATGAGGAAGCTACTTCTCTTATTGCTACAACTGCTGTTACTGTTGAAAAGATTCAAAATAAGATCTCTATCCTTCAAGATGAGAATGTTCTGTACAGAGAAAAGAATGAAGTATTAACTAAGGTTGTTGAGATCTATAAGCAGAAGAGAGAAAGTGTTCTTCAAGAATTGTTTGCAGAATGTGAGATCAGGAAGTTACAAACTTATGAATATGAAGATCTCAATGCAAAGTTCATCAAGTCACAAAAGGAGGTATTTGAGGCTCAACAAAAGATCAATGATTTGAAATTGGAAGTCTTTGAGCTAAAAAGACAAGTGAAGAATTGCAATTTGTCTCCGACATTGCTAAACTTCTTATACAAACAGGATCAGAGTTCGGAGAGTTCTAAGAAGGATGATATTCACTTGGTTCCTCAACCAGTGGATTTAATTGAAGTTACTTCTGCTCCGCTTAATCCTAAGGCTGAAGAGCATGATTACTCAAAATTTGCCTCTCCACCCAAGAAGAACAAGTCTAAATCTAAGAAGAAGGAGAATTCTTTGGGAGAAGCACCAAAATTTGTGTCAAAGTCTATGCTTCTGGAAACTGAAAAAGCTTTTGATAAAGTTGTGTCAAGTTCTTCATATGCAACCGAAGAAGAAAAAGGGTTGATTGAGAAGAATAAGCTGAAAGATATCAAAGCTAAATTCACTAGTGACGCTAAGTCACGAGAAGCTTCAAGTTCTTCTTCCAATTCTTCAAAGAATCAAGGATCTAAACACAAAGGTTTGGGTTACAAAGTGAAGGAAGAACCTGTTCAAGCTAAGAAACCAGTGAAGGCTGAGAAGGTTCCTAAAGCAAAGGTTACAAAGAAATCACTATCTCAGAAAGAATTTTCTTATTCTTCTGGTAGATCGTCATCTTCAAGGAGTATATCTCCTAGGTATGATTCTTCTGATGGTTTCTTTGATAATTTTGATTTTGAGTATTCCTATGTTTTTTCAAAAACAAAACAATTTTCAAATAATTTAGAGAAAGACTTTGTTATGTATGTCGTCTACCGGGACATCTTACTGCTGATTGTCCAACGACTGCATATATCCACAAAACTGCAAAATATGTGGATAACAAAGGTCAAATTTTTTATGAACCATGGTCCCCAAAGATTAAATCAACTCGTAAATCATCTTGGTCTAAATCAAGTACGTCGGTTGCATCTGATTCAAGTTCTGATAAAAAATAAAACTTTTACAACTTTGGAAACCGAAAGTTGTTTCCGAGGCCAATGATGACTTTGTGGAAGACACCGGGCGACCCGACGCTGTTGACACCGGGTGACCCGACTCTATGTCCTCCTTGTGGTCTTCATAATACTCCTCCAACTGCTACTGATTGATCTAGCACCAGGGCACGCCTCTTCTCAAGTAGATCTTCCTCTTCATCAACTGTGGTGATCTTATTGACACTGTTGTTAGAATTAACCTTTGTGTTGCTAGGCAACTCTCCCTTGTTCTATTCAGATAGGAGATTGGCTATCTACCATAAGTGTCTCTCCATATTTTGAATACTGGCATACTGATTCTTGATTTCAGTATCATGCTTACTATCAATGTTGACCAGATTCTGGACTGACCTTTCCAACTTGTCCAATTTTGATGAATCGCCTTGATTGAGTTGAGGCGGTCGGTAAGGTTGGTTGGAATTGTTGAAATTAGAATTTGAGTTTCGCCAGGAGCTACCAGGTTGTTTTCTATTGTCAGGATTGTAAGGTTGGCGATTAGATTAGTCTGACAGACGACTATAGAAATTGTGAGCCGAGTCAACCTTTTCAGTGAGAGTAGCTGCGGAAACTGTACATTTATCTAAGGTGAGTGCACTACCACATGCATCATAACCATTAGATTTGGTGGTCAGACGACTCACTTGGATCGTAAGGGCCTCAATCTTTGCATTTAATGCAGTGACCTCGTCTATGGCATGTACGATAGGTTGTTTGGAATAAGAAGCTGGGCGACCTCTAGAGGGTTGTCAGTCATAACTGGTGGCAGTTAGACTTTCAATTAGTGTGATGGCATCTGCGTGAATTTTGTTCAGAATTGACCCTCCCGATGAGGACTCAACGTGCATCTGGGTTATGTTTCTTAACCCGTTATAGAAATATTGTATTTGGAGCCACTCATCCATATCATGATGGAGTCTTTTGCGTAGCAACCCCTTATACCTTTCCCATGCCTCGTGTAGGCCTTCCCGCTCGTCCTGAAAAAATGTGGTGATATTATTGTGAAGACGAGTGGTTTTAAATTGAGGAAAGAATTTGACTAAGAATTTCTCAGCTACTTGATCTCACGTAGTAATGGAACCTGTTGGTCGAGTCTTAAGCCAAGTCTTGGCACTACTATCGAGAGTAAATGGAAATAGACGGAGAAAAACAACATCGTTGCTGAGACCATCGAGTTTGAATGTATCGCACATTTCGAGAAATGTGTTGATATGCGAGTGAGGACACTTGTTTGCCAAACCCTGAAATTGTGAAGCGTTTTGGAACATCTGGATGACAAGTGATGCTTGACTGGCCTCCATTCAGTGCTGCTTGACTGGGTCGCATGATGCTTGACTGGGTCGCATGATGCTTGACTGGCCTCCATTCAGTGTTGGCTTCACGTAATCGGCAATTATGCGTTGTGCTGCATCTCCCATCTTCCTCGCTTGATGAATGACACTCTCGGGTCTTCGAAGGGTTGGATTAGAACTGGGCGATTAGCACGAGTAGGAATAGCAAAAGAGAACTTTTTTTTTGCGTTTTTAGAGTTTTTTTTTATTTTTCTGAAATTTTGAAATACAAAATGAAAAACAGAAAGGAAAAACTACCTAAACTAACTAAGCTAACTAGGTCTAGAAGGACGAATTGCTTGCCCGGCAACGGTGCCAAAAAGCTTTGATGCACACGATGTGTATATACTTTTGCCTGTAAGAATGACTTTTTAATTTATAAACCTAACTCATCTTATTACTACGCATGCATATATAGGAAACCGGACCTATCGTATGGTAACACTAAAGAATGACTTAGGGTCGACCTAAGGATGCAATGGTGTATTCATACTAAGCCTAGCTAATATCATTAGAACTCTTTCACAATCCCTAATAACTAGTAGTAAAGACAAATACGTAGAAATGATTGCAATAGAAGGAGATATAAAAGCAGATATGAAAACATAATGATAAAAACATATATCATCTAAGACTGATCACTATTTCTGCATTACCTAAACCTGACATTGATGCATCGTAACTTAACTGTCTAAAGGAAACAAAGTCGCTAGACAAAGATTCTACAATTATTACCACAGCCAAAATGAAGTATCCACGAATTAATGTCTTAGTTATAAGACACTAAACACATGACCTAAGACCTAGGATCATAGACTAATCCTATTCTGACTAATCATGATGGACTAACATATTATAACCCAATTTACATACCATCACATAGGCAATACACTTGTCACTTCACTAATCCTTTAACCCAAGAAATAGATGCTAAAGTTCATGACTAACTATAGAGACATACTTTAACCAAAATGGACTATTGAACATGCACTATCACCATTTCCTACCTAGGCTCATTAGAGTTCCTAAACACATATTGGAATCGGTAAATAACAACTAAGAAATAACGTTGAATCAACAAGCAGAATACATCTATCCTACTCATCAAACCAAGTACTACTAGGAATGGATCAAACACAACATTTAACAACTCATTTATGATATGCAAAAGGAATTATAACATTCTACTCAAATCATTATGTCATACGATAGATCAACATCAAATTATAGGTAAACACCAAAATAGATCACATTGTCTTACACAATATTAAGAGCGTTACCCTCTCATCATAGCTAAACTAACTATTACAGAAGAAATAAAGTAGCTAAACATCATTGTAAAAGCAAATCGATGGCGATCAGTGGTGGAATCTTCGACTGCAAAGATTACTCGAATGATTTGACACATATTTGGACCTTCGATGGCTTCAATCTTCGACTTGGAATCTAGAAACTGCTCCTGAATACGTATGAAATGTCTCTGGCCTCTCTAGAGCTTCAAACAAGTGAAATGGATGGGTATTTATAGTGTTCGATTAGGGTTTCAGAAACATGCGTAACATGTCGTTTTGTGGAAATGGGCTATGAGCGCCGCCATAAATCTATGATTTAGGGCTTCTGTAGATTATTATGTAATGGCTCGTGATAGGAAAACGGTTCTGACTTTGTCACTTTGGCGTCCTCTAGTTACATGTTTATAACGATTCATAGCAAACAAGGGTAAAATTAACCAAAATAACACATAACTATGTCACACCCCCAATTTACCACTAACGGAGTTTTACGGAGTCAATGATTGCTACAACACTGAACATTCCACATAATAAAAATAAATGCATTTAATGTTTGAATTAAAACCATAGTTTAAAAATGTAACACAACGGAAATAAATGAATGCGCAAAACACGCGCTCAATAGTTTAAAATAATTTCAAAGAATTAAACGTAAAATGTTAAGGTTTTCTCCCAAAAATAAATGTTTAATCATAAGCCAAAAGTGAAACCCGCAATACGTACCAACAACAGAAAACTCCTAACGACCTGTAAAAAAGTTTGGTAAAATCAAGTGTCAGCTAATGCTGGTGAGTTCACTAAAAGTAGTATAATACATATAGTAGGCATAAAGATATATAAATAGTTTTATGTAATGCGTTAACAAAATTGAATACTATCGTAGGTAGCTAACCTAGTTTTCATGTCCATTAGGAAGTTCGCAACTGAAGCTGACTAAATTTATGTAGGTTATACCTACACGTTTTGCCTCCCCTGTGTCAATCTGTACATAGTAGTATTGGCTGACATTAACTCCGTCCGACCTCCAGTCAGGTGGGCATCCCGTGCGTTTTGTAAGTTACCAAATAACTCGTAAGAAAAGCGGATCACTAACCAAACGGGGTATGACCTAATTTGGAGTGTGAAATTCACCTTTGGGAGCGCTGCTACAAAAACCGCACTTGATCCAAGTGCTTCGCATTTAGAAAAACGGTAGAGAGTGTACGACCTAAGAGTGAAGGTCTATAGTGTTAGTTGTGTCACAAGGTCAAAAGTGATATGTGTACATGCAGGAAAACAAGACTTCAGAGGACTCATAACAGAGTGAAAGGGTCTGACTAACTGGTCAGTTGGCTTTGAGAAAACGAGGTGACTCGCGACACACTGGTTGATCATGGAAGAGACGTACGTGAGAGGGTAAAAGAGAAAGTGACAGAAATAGGATCCGCTGAAGTCATACGTTGTAGGTCCGAGATCAACAACTAATCACGATATTCTATCACAAACGAGTGCGGAATCCTCGTAGGTGATTGATTCAAGAAGAAAGATGAAGAGAACACAAGAAAACGATGATTAAACAATCAAAACCAGATATTGCACACAAGAGAACTTGTCGGGTACAAAGTCTTGTAATCGTAATCTCCTCTCTATCGAGTTTATGATCGTAAACACCAGAGGCAACTCCAGAAATCGTAAACTCAAGCTTACAAATGAGGAGGTCTCAAGGGGTTTATATAGGCACCCCAATGGGTTTACTATTGGGCCCCTTGTGGATCATAAACCCAATAGTAAACCCAAACCCAATCATAAACTACCCTAAATACAATAGCAAACTAGCCTATGATTCTAGTTAAACCCTCTAAGCCCAGCCCAACTTTTTTAATATTACAAGCCTCATAATCTAGCCTCTACAATCTTCCCCTAGGCTTGTGATATTAAATGTCTTCGATCTTTGAAAAACTTCTTCTTGACTGGCTGGCATAGATGCTGATGAAGATTCTTTCCGCAGAAATCTTCAATGGGTTTCATGACGGGCACTTGGGACTTCCTCTTGATCAGCATCAGCTTGAACTTCTTGAAATGAACAAGCAATGAAATGGAGGACTCTCATTGACTTGCTTCTTTTGAAAGAACTGGTTCTTGCTGAATCTTCGGTAACTGTCTTGAATTTCCAAAACAATTAGAGGTTAAATTTTGAAAACCCCTAACTGTGAAGAACTTGATTGTTGAACTTGGATCTTCATGATCTCTGACTGCTCTCTGCATCACTTTCTTTTTCAAAGATTGACTTGAAATCTTCAGCTTCCCCTAAACTTGTGAGCATTTTCTTTGAAAAACTTTTGAAGCTTTTGGATACTTGTAAAGATACCAACAACTTCCCCTGAACAGTTGCTTTTCAGATGGAAGTCTTTTCCGGTTGGTTCTTTAACTTGAGCAGCAACAACATCTTTCTATCATCAACCTGTCTGACACACATTTGAAAAAAAATATACACTACCAGACATGTGATAACTGGTCTTTGGGTTAGGAGGTAATTATCATCTGTTCAGTTGATTCAAATTAACATAATTTTAACCAAAAACCCTAATATAGATTACGGGTTTTCTATAAAACTTCCCATGAACCCAAAGACCTCTAAAGACTTCCCCTTAGCTGATTACTTCCCCTGAGATAATACATATTATCCTCGAGTTCCCTTCGGATACTATGTATTATGGAAGTCTTTTCGGATAATAAGTATCATCCTCGAGTTCCCTTCGGATAATACTTATTATCCCCTCTCCTTCCCCTAAAAATTTGTCAAGATCTGACGGAGGAAGTCTTTTCCATTAGATAATAAGTATCATCCTCGAGTTCCCTTCGGATAATACTTATTATCCCATGCTCCTTCCCCTAAAAATTTGTCAAGATCTGTCGGGGGCATATTGTCATGCATTAAAACCCTTGAAAAACATATTTTGACTTCTCAAATCGACCTGGCCAAGAAGAAAACACACCAAAAAGAAATTAACGACTCACACACGAAAGATATAAACTAAACAAATACTTACCAAACCAAACATGAGAAAGTTTACAAGGGATCAAACCGTATGAATCTGACTGAGGAACCCTTTTTAGCTTCAGTTACTCAACTAGTCCAGGTGATTGCCGGTATGTTTGTCCGCTTTAAACTCAAACCCGTTTAATCCCAACCGAATGTGTCATGCTTAATATAGTACAATATTACCGTCATGTTTAATTGTCCCCACACCCAAGCGTACACAGCAAAACCTACCCAACCTCAGAGTTTATTGAGGATTCACAAACCCCCAGCTTGAGAAACCATGCAACACCGTTATGACTACCACATATTTTCATTAACCATCAGTTGGTGATCAGGTCGGCCGCTAAAGCACGCAAAGAAGACCAACTGAGTGATTATTTTTCATTTTTTTCATTTCTTTTTCATTTCTTTTTCATTTCTTTTTCTTTTCTTTTTCTTTTCTTTTTCTTTTCTTTTTCTTTTCTTTTTCTTTTCTTTTTATTATGTGGTGTAGTCATGACAGCAGATACATGGCGTGTGAGAGAGTGAATACTAGGTAATTACCACTCTCAACCCATTTTTGCCGGGACTCAGTCTTTTAAACCATGCAACCTAGGATGGGAAGCTAAACATATATATCTTTTAAGTTCACTGCACTTTCATTGGAGGTCATAAGTTTAAGTCGAGCCTACCGAGCATATCACCGTGGAGCTTGCCTTTCACTTCTGCCTTACGCGTGTCAGCCATCTCCAACTCGGACATTCATTTTACTTCCCCTAAACTTCTCAAAAACAAGACACAAACAATTAAAAAATTGAAAAGCACACTATTTTTGAGGGGTCAACTTTTTCTTCATCTTTACATTTCTTCCCCTTTCTTTTTGATTTTTAATGTCACAATCTTGTGAACATCATTTTTTAGTTTTTTTTTTGTTTTTAAATAAAACACACAAACACACTTAAAAGAACAAAACACAAAATTTTGCAGACATCTGGCCAAGTTAACTTTCAAAGTATTGATTTGAAAATTTTGAGAAAATTGGGTTCATGACATGCACACTTCATGCATTTGAAGTCAAACACTTCAACAATCAAACACCAAGTGAAAATTTTAGGAAATTTGGTTTGAATCAAAACACCCTTTGCCGCTTCATTCACACAACCAAGTTAAGAACAGTACCTTTCGCGCTGAATTTTACCTTTTACCTCTCAAGGAAACATATCCTCCATAAAAAATTGCTTGTCATGACATGAAGATACGTCTCCTAAAATGTGCCTGGAACAATCATTTATCAATAAATAAATTAATCAATAAAAATGTTAGAGATAATCCTCCTTGACTGTTCCTGCACATAATGAGAGATTAGTTAGCCATTGGTACCCAGGACATTGTTTTTCTGGGTACACCTGAGGAATCAATAAAGGATACTTCTTGTAAGAACATCCCCTTTGAAAAATCAGGAAGTTGGGATGGAGCTGCCTTGATTTTTGGTTTCCAAATTCCAGGTGATTTAACATTTGTTTTAGTCACCTTTGGAGTTGTGACCTTAGGTATTTCAACCTTCTTCGTTTTAGATTCACTTTTCAAAATAGTTTTTGTTTTAGTCACCTTTTGAGTTGTGACTTTAGGTATTTCAACCTTCTGCATTTTAGAATCATTTTTCAAAACAGTTCTAGTTACCTTGGGAGGGGTAACCTTGGGTTTTTCAGACTTTGTTTGTTTTGAAAATGGTTTCTTCACCTGTTTTTGGAAATTTTGGTAACTTGGAAAGTTGTTGTTTTGATTTAAAGATTTTCTTTCAGCTTTGGCAGCACCCCAATGTTGATCAGAGGGTTTAACCTTAGGAGTAACCGTCTTCATTGCCTTAGGTTTTTCCACCTTCATGGGCTTAGACTTTACAGACTCCTGAGATGAAACCCTTTGACTTTTTGGAAAATAGGGTTCATAGGGGCGATAAAGACAGTTTCTAGCAATATGACCAGCGATGCCACAATTAAAACAAGTCTGCTTCTTTAGATAGAAGTCAGACGTGTACCCATTTGTCTTTGGTGGCTGATATGGAGCTGGTTTGCCTTCTGACTGCTTCTTTGCTTTGACTGCAGCTTCAGATTTGACTTTCTGCTGGTTTGTCGAAGCCTGTGTCGAACCTGTCTTTACTGTCTTTATGCTTCCTTGATTCTTTGACGTTGAAGCACCATTCTTGCAATTACAACAGCAACTGCATGATCCAACTGAAGAAATGGGAGACACAGCTACTCCCTTGAGTTTTTCATTCTTCACTCCAACTGTTGGTTTCATGCTTGGATGCTTGATGGTGATCTTTGGCCTCTCAACTTTAGGTTCGCTTATCACTCCATCGGTTATACCCTTGAACTTGGAAGAGAAGGACGGTAATTCATATCCTACATCTGGTTCTTGGTCAAACATTGATCCAGATGTCATAAAGATCTTCCCCTCAGGTCGTGTTATCAAGATCACCTTTTCCCTTTTGACTTCGTCAATTACTTTGAAGTATGGGGTCTCAGTTTTAGGGTATGGTTTCAACTCTATCCCAGAATCATCAGACTTAGAGTTATGAAACCTGTTGTATTTCTGGCACTCGGCATCATTTTCTGATATATCCTTTACTCTCCCTTCACCATAAGTCATGTTTGCTTCATTGTCAATTTCTTCTTGAGTCATTGGTGTAGTTCCAACCAAGACACTATCAATAGGAGGAGCAGCTTCTTTATAATCAGACTTGGTTCGTTCAACTTGTTCCTCACTAAGAAGTAGTCCTATAATGTCTCTGGGAACTGGTGGAGGAATGATGCTGTTTGCAGACAGAGACTTATCAGACTTTTCTGACCCACACCCAGTTTTATCTTTCCCAACTTGACAAGTCACAACAGCATGTGACAATTCCTTTCCAGCATCGAGCATTCTTTTGTTTCTTTCCTGATTGCAATCATACTTGACCTGCAGCTCATCAAATTTTTGTTGCAGTTCAGTTAATTTCTGTGTAAGCTCAGATATCTCAATCCTAGCCTGATCATATAAGATAGTCTTCTCCGTTGCTAGCTTCTGATATTTCTCAATGTCTCGTTTCTGAGCTTTTACTTTCTCCTCATTCTTTTGCCATCTACCCTTGGATGAACTCCTTTCGCATTTTATCTCAAATAATTCTATCTGATGATTTTTACAAATTTGCCTAAGTCCAGGAATTATACGAGCACAAGTAGGATTGGGGCATATCTCAGTATTGTCAACTTCAGCTGCGAAATCATCCTTGTTCTCAACCAAATTATTTTCTTCAACCACTGAACTCATTTTCTTAATTAGATATGCAACTTCTGAAAATTTAGAAAAATCGGCAAAATAACGGCAAAATCGGCAAAAGTACTATTCAAAGAATAGTGTCAAAAACTTAAAACGCGAAAACGGAGGCCTTCGGAGTGGAATTTGGGGGTCCAAACGAGCTCCCCTGGACATTAGTCCGGGGTAATCCTGGGGCTCGGTGTCACGAACGTCGTGTTAAAATTTGAGCCTCTAACTCCAAACGAGTCAAAAGTTACGCCCGTTTCCGTGAAAGTGTGAAAAATTGACTTTTTGCCGCAAAAAGGGTTTCCGGTCGTAAACCCTGTTTCCGATCGGTAACACTTGATTCCGATTGAGGCACTCGATTACGATCGAGAACACAGTTTAGAATGAGACACGGAGCAAGTCGTAAACATGAGATCGTAAACACCGATTACGATTGAGGTTAATCGTAAACGTTGATTTCGACAGAGAGAATCGTAAACGCCGATTACGATTGATGATTCCGGTAACACAAAATCATAAACACCAATTTACGATCAAGTACGATCGTAAACTCTAATTTCCGGATCGTAAACACGGTAAAGATGGTTGCTTGAAGTCGTAAACTTGTTTTTGATGAAGATCTTCAAGCGGAGCGGTCGTAAACACCAAGAAAAACCAGAAAAGCGATCGGAAACGTGAAGAACAGCAGCAGCAGAACTCGTAAACTCAAACCCAGCCTTCAAATCTTCAAAAACCAACACTTTAACCCAGAAAACAGCTTGAATCAATATCGTGAGAACCTCGAATCAGTGATTCTTGGCTCTGATACCAATTGTAGGTCCGAGATCAAACCGACAACACGATATCTAATCACAAACGAGTGCGGAAACCTCGTTAGTGATTGAATCAAGAACCAAGTAGAAGAAATAGACTAGATCTAATGTAAAGATCTAGTCTTGAATGAGAAACCCTACTTGATAAAGCTGATCGTAAACTAGGTGAGAGCACAGAAATCGTAAATGGTAAATTGTATTAGACAAGCTTGATCATGCATTAAAACCCTTGAAAAACATATTTTGACTTCTCAAATCAACCTGGCCAACACAAAAACACACCAAAAAGAACTTAACGACTCACACACGAAAGATAAAAACTAAACAAATACAGGGATCAAACCGTATGAATCTGACTGAGGAACCCTTTTCAGCTTCAGTTACTCAACTAGTCCAGGTGATTGCCGGTATGTTTGTCCGCTTTAAACTCAAACCCGTTTAATCCCATCCGAATGCGTCATGCTTAATATAGTACAGTATTACCGTCATGTTTAATTGTCCCCACACCCAAGCGTACACAGCAAAACCTACCCAATCTCAGAGTTTATTGAGGATTCACAAACCCCCAACTTGAGGAACCATGCAACACCGCTATGACTACCACTTATTTTCATTAACCATCAGTTGGTGATCAGGTCGGCCGCTAAGCACGCAAAGAAGACCAACTGAGTGATTACTTTTCATTTTCTTTTCTTTTTCATTATTTTTTTTTTCATTTCTTTTTCTTTTCTTTTTCTTTTCTTTTTATTATGTGGTGTAGTCATGACAGCAGAGACATGGCGTGTGAGAGAGTGAATACTAGGTAATTACCACTCTCAACCCATTTTTGTCGGGACTCAGTCTTTTAAACCATGCAACCTAGGATGGGAAACTAAACATATATATCTTTTAAGATCACTGCACTTTCATTGGAGGTCATAAGTTTAGGTCGAGCCTACCGAGCATATCACCGTGGAGCTTGCCTTTCACTTCCGCCTTACGCGTGTCAGCCATCTCCAACCCGGTCATTCATTTTACTTCCCCTAAACTTCTCAAAAACAAGACACAAACAATTAAACACAAACAATTAAAAATTGAAAAGCACACTATTTTTGAGGGGTCAACTTTTTCTTCATCTTTACATTTCTTCCCCTTGCTTTTTGATTTTTAATGTCATAATTTTGTGAACATCATTTTTTCAATTTTTATTATTTTTTTTTTTAAACAATAAAGATAAAACACACAAACACACTTAAAAGAACAAAACACAAAATTTTGAAGACATCTGGCCAAGCTAACTTTCAAAGTATTGATTTTGAAAATTTTAGAAAATTGGGTTTCATGACATGCACGCGTTATTTCATTTGAGGTCAAACACATAATCAATCAACTGCTCAATTAAAACTTTAATGAAGTGGGTTTGACTCAAAAGACCCTTTGTTGCCTCATCATTCAAACAACCAAGTTAAGAACAGTACCTTTCATGCTGATTTTGATATTTTACCTCTCAAAGAGACATACCCTCCATTGTATAGATTACTTGACGTGACATGAAGATACGTCTCCTAAACTGTGCCTGGAACAATCACTTATCAACAAACACATTAGTAATAAAAACGTTAGTGATAATCCTCCATGATCGTTCCTGCACAGAGTGAGAGATTAGTTAGCCATTGGTACCCAGGCCATTGTTTTTCTGGGTACACCTGAGGAGTCAATAAATGATACTTCCTGTAAGAACATCCCCTTTGAAAAATCAGGAAGTTGGGATGGAGCTGCTTTGATTTTTGGTTTCCAAGTTCCAGGTGATTTAACATTTGTTTTAGTCACCTTTGGAGTTGTGACCTTAGGTATTTCAACCTTCTACGTTTTGGATTCATTTTTCAAAACAGTTTTTGTTTTAGTCACCTTTTGAGTTGTGACTTTAGGTATTTCAACCTTCTTCGTTTTAGATTCATTTTTTAAAACAGTTTTAGTTACCTTGGGAGGGGTAACTTTAGGTTTTTCAAGTTTTGATTTCTTTAAAAATGGTTTCATCACCTTTTTCTGAAAATTTTGGTAACTTGGAAAGCTGTTGTTCTGATTTAAAGATTTTCTTTCAGCTTTGGCAGCACCCCAATGTTGATCAGAGGGTTTAACCTTAGGAGTAACAGTCTTCATTGCCTTAGGTTTTTCCACCTTCATGGGCTTAGACTTCACAGACTCCTGAGATGAAACCCTTTGACTTTTTGGAAAATAGGGTTCATAGGGGCGATAAAGACAGTTTCTAGCAATATGACCAGCAATGCCACAATTAAAGCAAGTCTGCTTCTTTAGATAGAAGTCAGACGTGTACCCATTCGTCTTTGGTGGCTGATATGGAGCTGGTTTGCCTTGTGTCTGCTTCTTTGCCTTGACTGCTGCTTCAGATTTGACTTTCTGCTGGTTCCTTGAAGCCTGAGTAGAACCTGTCCTCATCGTCTTTGTGCTCTCTGGATTTCCTGATGAAGAAGCACCATTCTTGCAACTGCACTTACAACTGCATGAAGCAACTGAAGAAATGGGAGACACAGCCACACTTTTCATCTTATCATTCTTCACCACGGTTGTTGGCTTCACACTCGGATGCTTGATGGTGATCTTTGGCTTCTCAACTTTAGCTTCACCGATCACTCCATCAGTTATTCCCTTGAACTTGGAGGAGAAGGATGGTAAGTCATACCCAACATCTGGTTCTTGGTCAAACATAGATCCAGATGTCATAAAGATCTTCCCCCCAGGCCGTGTCGTCAAGATCACCTTTTCCCTTTTGACTTCGTCAATTACTTTCAAGCATGGGGTTTCAATTTTTGGGTATGGTTTCAACTCTACCCCAACATCATCAGACTTGGAATTATGACATCTGTTATACTCCTGGCACTCAGCATCATCTCTTGATACGTCCTCTATTCTCCCTTCACCATATGTCATGTTTGCCTCGTTGTCTATTTCCTCTTGAGTCAATGGTGTAGTTCCAACCAAGACACTATCAATAGGAGGAGCAGCTTCTTTATAATCTGACTTGGTTCGTTCAACTTGATCCTCACTAAGAAGTATTCCTATAATGTCTCTGGGAACTGGTGGAGGAATAATGCTGTTTGCAGCCAAGGCCTTATCAGTCTTTTCTGATCCAAATCCAGGTGTGTGTTTCCCAACTTGACCAGTCACAACAGCATGTGACAATTCCTTTCCAGCATCAAGCATTCTTTTGCTCCTCATTTGATTCATATCAAGCTTAACCTGCATCTCATTGTTCTTATGCTTCAGGTCATCTATCTGCTTACTTAGCTCAGCTATCTCTAACTTAGCGTTGTCATACAAATAGGCGTTCTTAGTTGCAAGGTTCTTATATTTTGCTATATCTAATTTCTGGGCTTTAACTTTTTCTTCATTCTTTTGCCATCTACCTTTAAATGAGCTCTTCTCGCACTTTGTCTCAAACAATTCTGACTGAAAATTTTTACAGATTTGCCTAAGTTCAGGAATTAATCGAGCACAAGTAGGATTGGGGCATATCTCAGCATCTTCGTCCTCCAATATATTCTTTTCTTCAACCGAATCCATTACGAAAGCTTAGGGAACTTAAATCTAAAGTCCAAACGTCCAAAAACTGAGATTACGATAACCAACCCTTGATTACGATCGTAAATGGCATATTACGATCGTGAACTCTGTTTCCGATAATACTCCAAATCGCAAACACAAAAGCCGCCTTAAAATATCGTAAACGCAGATTACGATATTCGATTACGACTCCGTAGTCGTAAACACCGGATTACGATTAGCGATGATCGTAAACTCCGATTATGATCCGAGGAAGTCGTAAACTCTGATTACGACTCCGCGATTTCGATAACAATAAGTCGTAAACTCCAATTACGACCAAGTACAGTCGTAAACACGTTTTGCCGGATCGTAAACACCGTAAAAATGCAATCTTGATGTCGTAAACCCAGATCTGATGAATATCTTCAAACAACACAGTCGTGAACACACAAAAACCCAGAAACCCAGTCGTAATCTTGAAGAACAGCAGCAACAGTGGTCGTAAACTCGATGAACAGCCTTCAAATCTTCAAAAACAACCCAAAAACCCAGAAAATAATTGAATCCAATATCGTGAGAACCTCGAAACACTTGTTTCTTGGCTCTGATACCAATTGTAGGTCCGAGATCAACAACTAATCACGATATTCTATCACAAACGAGTGCGGAATCCTCGTAGGTGATTGATTCAAGAAGAAAGATGAAGAGAACACAAGAAAACGATGATTAAACAATCAAAACCAGATATTGCACACAAGAGAACTTGTCGGGTACAAAGTCTTGTAATCGTAATCTCCTCTCTATCGAGTTTATGATCGTAAACACCAGAGGCAACTCCAGAAATCGTAAACTCAAGCTTATAAATGAGGAGGTCTCAAGGGGTTTATATAGGCACCCCAATGGGTTTACTATTGGGCCCCTTGTGGATCATAAACCCAATAGTAAACCCAAACCCAATCATAAACTACCCTAAATACAATAGCAAACTAGCCTATGATTCTAATTAAACCCTCTAAGCCCAGCCCAACTTATTTAATATTACAAGCCTCATAATCTAGCCTCTACATACGTGTACAAGTGTCCTATCCTCATGTTACTAGAGTGGTGTGAGTGGAACACAAAAGCAAATAGCTAGGACAATATGATTAACTACTACGGTACAATATAAGGTCAACGAGTGAACCTTATGCAGTCTTGCCATTCCCACGAGGTGGGGACCTAGGACCTGTAGTGAAGCATAACTACATAGCCTAGGGGTCTAATCCAACCCTTCACGTAAGCACATTGAACATTACAAGTTGAAAGCATTCAAGACTAATTTAATTCTAGCTAATCATACGGATTTGATACTACTAGCTTAATCTAATACAGTAAGTTTGACCAAATAAAAGTCAACATGCAAGTTTGACCACTAAGGGTCCCTAAAGTCAACCATTGGACCTTGGTCCTCAATTAGCACACAATGCACATTGTAATCACATTCACCTTGGTTGAAAAGTCTAGGACAACCACGTACTGACTTTGTTTGGTTAAAGTCAGCAGGTCACCGAGTGAGTTAAGACTCCCAGTTCATGCCATGTGAAAGAATACTCTTTCTAGTCTATTTTCCAAAAAGAATCACCCCAATCGGGTGAGTATTGATCAAGTTATGATGTTTTGAAGTTTGGTAAAAATAACTAGACAGATTCGCTCTAATGTTCGACACGCGACACAAAATTCGTCTTATACCTCATTACCCTTTTGTAGTTAGGTTCTAAAAATTTATATAATTATTCTTGGTAATAAAATTCAAAACTTTCATGTTTTAACCAATTAATTTTATTTGTTTTATCATAGCAAAATTCGTCACACAAATGTGTGAAGCCAGTGTCATAGCAGAACTGAGTTCCTGTTTCGTTTGGTGCCTTAGGGGTACCAAAAGAACTTCATTTCATGTGAGACCAAAGCCACAAGAAACCTAATACTTTAAACTAACACTAGGAAGCGGGAGAAAGTGATTTGGTTCATGCATGAAAAAGTTATGCTACTTTGAAGTTGGCTAAAACTTGAGGAACTGCTTCTGTCAACAGATTGCTTGTGTCAACTTCCCGACACCGTAGGTCATTCACTACTTCGAATTAAGACCTTAAATTTTACATAAAGTTGATTTAAAATGTGTACTACAAACTTATTTTTTATGATTTGAGAAATAGTCACGTTATCTTGACCTAAAATCCGAAGTAAATCTGACTTCCCGAATTTTAAGAACCCCGTGCACCAAACTTGTGGTGCACGTTTGAGTGACCAAATCATGTTCAAAAATTGCGTATTTAGTACCACAGGAAAGCTAAAACAATAAACGTTTGTTTCCAAAAAGAATCAAACGTTTTAAACTTCTGGTTTGAGAGTTATGACCCGAACAATATGGCGGAAAAAATCTGTCAGAATCTGTTTGCAATCATTCTATGATTTTATGATAATTTTCAATCACCCAAACCCCCATAACCCTAATTTCGAAAATCACAGCCCTACTAGGGTCTAAAAACACAAAAGTTAAACCAAGTATACACCTGAAAATTGCACATAACAGCCATAGAAGAATATGCATAGTGATGAACACCAAGAATCACACAAACTAGTTTAGGGTTTTACCTTTGGTTCTTCGTGAGAGGTTTTAGAGATGGAATTGCAAGGACCACTCGCTTTGTACTTCTTCTAATACCCGTTTACAGCAGGTTTGATGGTGGTTGGTGGCCGGAAAACGCTCCGGTGGTGGTGGTTGATGAAGGCCGACGAGAGAGAGGGTGGGGGAGGAGATCGCCGTTCAAAGAAAAGTGGGGAGGGGGCTAGGGTTCGATCTCCCCCTTCCCTTATATACTTATTTATTAATTTTTTTTAATCAAGTAATTAAATTAAACAAATGGTGATTGATTAATTAAATTAAATTAAAGTGAACGTACGAGCTAGAGTTGTCGGTTTAGATGAATCATAAGAAACGAAAGACGGGAATTTATAAGTCACCCTTATACGATAAAACGAGTCTATAGAACTATCTATAAACTTTGAAATTTAATAATACGTCAAATGCTAGGCCTCTTGGTTAATTTGTCGGATATGGTTGATTAACCAAGTGCATCGGGACAGACTCGATAAATGGATTACACGTGACATTGTGTGACATAAAATCAAAATCGTACATACGGACATGTCTTAACTGAAAATTTTAACAGAGTTAACCTGGGTAAACGGCAGTTGTCACATCCTCCCCTTGTTACAGAAACTTTTGTCCCAAAAATTTGGTTGGTGTAGTCGCGGCTTCTGCGAAAGGAAAGGAAAATTTTCAGGGTCTTACATCACCCCCTATTACGAAAATTTTGTCCCAAAAGTTTAACTAGTAACTTGGTTTAGAGCTGATGTATTCGCGTTCTAACGTGAACTTTGCTCTATGCTTTGATTTCCAATAAACCTTGACAATTGGGATTTTGCTGTGCTTCAGCATTTTCTCTTTGCAACCAATATCTCTAAGGTATGCTCACTAAATTGGAGCTTTTCATCAATTCCTAGTTCCTCCCGTGGAACTATCCGAGTGTGTCCAGTAGACAATGAATTCAGGTTTGAACTTGAAACCTGTTATGCACTTCTTTTAACTCTGGTGGGCACTCTAGCCGGTAGGCGACTGGCCTGTTCTTTCGATGACCTCGAAAGTCTCACATAGCGAGGATTTAACTTTCCATCCTTACCAAATTTTATCACGCCCTTCCAAGGCGAAACTTTTAGCAACACCCCATCGCCTTACTCATACTTCCACGTTTTGTGACGCTTGTCGGCGTAGCTCGCTCGCCGGTCCCCGACGACCGCTACACGTTTTCTTATCTGCGTGATTTTCTCTGCGGCTTCGTGCACAATTTCGGGTCCAATGAGTTGCCTCTCACGTACTTCGGTCCAGTAGACCGGTGATCTACACTTTCGTCCGTAGAGCGCCTCAAATGGCGCAACACCAATACTTTCATGGTAGCTGTTATTACATGAGAACTTATCAAATGGTAAGTGAGTTTCTCAAATCCTTTCCGAAATCGATTACACATGCTCAGAGCATGTCCTCAAGAGTCTCGATCGTACACTCAGTTTGTACATCCTTTTGCGGATGATAAGCCGTATCCATATTCATGTGCGTACCCATGGCCTTCTGTAGTGATTCCCAAAACTTAGAGCAAACTCAGGATCATGATCTGAGATGATAGATAGGGGCACACCATGGGGATTGACGATTTCCTTCAAATATATTTGAGCGAGCTTGTCAGTCTTATCACTCTCTTTAATGGCTAAGTAGAGGGCGGACTTCATTAGCCTATCAACGATTTCTCAAATCATCCCGTATCCAGCTGGTGAACGGGGCAACCCTATGATGGAGTCCATTAAAATGTCCTCATATTTCCATTTGGGAATGTTTGGGTGTGAAGTAGCCCTGACGACTCCTGGTACTCCATTTTTAACCTTCGAGCATGTGAGGCCTTATCTGACATACAAAGAAATGTCCTCCTTCGTGTTGGGCCACCAATGGACCAACTTCAGGTCCTTGCACTTTTTCTCAAATTAAATAGCAAGATTTATGAGCTTCATCCCTAACTAGCTCTCGCAGATTTCCATAACGGGCACCCAGACCCGTTCCCTATAATAGTGAAGGCCATCGGCCTTAACTTCTGATTTCACCACCAATTCCACTGAGAAATTCGGGCTCAAAATTCTCTTCTTTTAGGGCTTGTGTTTGAGCATCCCAGATTCTATCCGTAGCTCGGTGTGAATGGTCATTCGCAAGGCTCGCACGCGCCTCGGCTTTACGTGTTCCTTTCGGCTTAGAGCATTTGCCACTACGTCGGCTTTTACTTTGGTGATATTCTATCACCTAGTTATAATCATTCAGGAGCTCGACCCATCTATGCTGTCTCCTGTTTTGATTTTTCTGCTCGAAATGAGCTGCAAACTCGCATGATCGGTGAATATGGTGCACTTGGTACCATACTGATAATGTCGCCAAACCTTTAGGGCGAACACTAGTACTCCTAACTCCAGATGATGCTAGTAACCCATCAAACCAATAAATTGATGGATTCCTGTAGGCGCACGCAGAGTTGACCAAATCTTGATTGCTTCTTCCATTGTAGGATCCACCTGAATCCTCTTTTCGTTGGCTATATGGCTCAAGAATTGGACCTCCCTGATCCAAAAGTCATACTTTGAAAATTTTGCGTAAAGTTACTCCTTACACAACAATTCCACAATCAGTCATAGGTGCTCTTCATTTTCTTCCTTAGATTTGGAGTAGATCAGGATTTCATCGATAGAGACGATAACGAATTTGTCCAGATAGGGCTTGCACACGCCGTTCATGAGGTCCATGAACACCGCAGGTGCATTGGTTGGGACAAACGGCATAACCAGGAAGTCATAGTGGCCATCACGAGTTCTAAACTTCGTCTTCTTTATACCCTCATCACGGACTCTCAGTTGATGGCAGCTAGACTGCAGGTCGATATTGGAGTAGTAACTCGACTCTTGCAACTGGTCAAAGAGATCATCGATCATGGGTAAGGGGTAGCGGTTCTTAATGGAGACCTTGTTGAGTTCACGGTAGCCGATAGACATTCAGAGGGTTCCATCCTTCTTCTAGACCAACTGAACTGGGGCTCCTTAGGGGAGATGAGTTGGGTCTGATGGAGCCTTTATCCAAAAGCTCTTGAAGATAAGTCTATAGTTCGCGCAGTTTGCTCACTACTAACCGGTAGGGTGCTTTTGCATTGGGAGCTGCGCCGGATGTGAGGTCAATACTGAATTCTACTTGACAAAGTGGATTGAGGCTTGATTTTTTCTTTATGAATATATATGGGTAATGGGTTGTCGTACTACTTGCTAGGTCATTCACATGTCCTTTCCGTGTATGCTTCCGCAACTTGGGGGAAAGGTAATATCTCGGTAGCTCAGAAGACCAGTCCACATTGATCTTCCCATCGGGACCATCGAGGGTCGAAAGTTTAGGACATGTAGGGGTAGCTTATAGCGGCGTGCTATATCCTAAGATCCTTGGACTAAATCCGTGATGTCCGATAGCTTACCATTGGCTAATTCGACCGCATACCTAGCATCTAGGAGCGAGTTTAGTGTAGAATTCACCATTTCCTTGACTCTTAGCTGAAATAACGCTCGGCATCATTTCACCTTTAAAACAAAACATTCTCAAAACGGTCCTTTTAGAAGATACCTAATAGTTATATTGCTGCTAACCTCCCCAGGTTTCATGGCAAAATCACTCCCTTTGCATTATTTTCACTGTTACTGCCACTAATTACGGTGTTGTTATCACTGTTGTGGTGTACGTTGGGGCCATTCCTAACAGTGGAAATCCTTCTTCCATAACCCTAGATCTATACATCTTATACAACTCATGATGTCCTGGGTGCTTGATTTGAGTCGGTCCTATAGTCGTTTCCAACAAATCTTGACCACACGGTCTCCTTGCTCTGAGTATGGTGTTGATTGCTAAATTGGCTATTAAGGCCTCCTTGTTCCACAATGCACACCTAAGGGTTCCTCACAGGTTATGATATTGGTACGTTCGGCTGGGGCTGAGTGATATCTTTCATTAGCTTCCACATAGGTTCCCACTGCCACCTGCTTGTGGCTTTTGCTTGTTGAATAGTTCTTGAACTTTCGAATCCTTTCGTAGTCTGTGTCCACCATTACCGGGCACAAGTCAACGTAGTTGAGGCGATGTTAAGTGCACTACCTGCTACAAAATCTATTGTCGCCGAAAACTTGAAATCCTATCTCCTAGCTACACGACTAGGTCGCGAGGGTATGGTAGTTACTAAATCTCCTGGGTTGTTTGTGCGTTTCTCATCGCATTTCTATGTCATTGCACCTCTTTGGTCTACCATGTGAAGTTTGCTCATTTAAATGTGCCGACGATGGGCTTATCCTCAATCTTAAATGTGACGTTACATATTGCGAAAACCAATTCGGCTTTGATGATCAAACGTAGCAGTTCCTTTGCAACGTGATGGTTGTTGAGCGTGAGATATTTGCAATCCTAGAGGTGAGAATAGAGACTTGCATCCTTCAACTTCCTGCCACCCATGGCATATGTGGCGTCCGGTCTGTGCATTTGGGGTTTGAGCGTTCCATCGACTAAGGGCAAAATCCTTCTAGGTGTCTGCTGCATAATTCTAGAGTAGACTCACTACTCTTCCACTGCTCTTATACATCACGGGTTTACACCCCATGAAAGATTTGGATGAACAGTTGGTCCTGTCAATTTTTGTAGTTGCTTGTTCTTAGTTGCAAGCACGGCAACAACTCCTTGGTTGATGAGATTTTGGAATTGAGCGGGTGTCAACCGTGGTTGATTGATCTGAATAGCCATACGTGAATGCATGGTTCGGAGTGAACATGCTTCCATTAATGAATAACAATTTCATATTGAATTCCTTTCTCTTTATAAAATTGAATACTATCGTAGGTAGCTAGCCTTGTTATCATGTCTATTAGAAAGTTCCCAACCGAAGCTGAATAAATGTATGTAGGTAATACCTACACGTTTTGCCTCCCTTGTGTCCATCTGTACACAATAGTTTTGGCTGACGTTAACTCCGTCCGACCTCCAGTCAGGTGGGCATCCCGTACACCGCAGAGCGAGGGTTGTCAATCCTCAGTAG
This sequence comes from Deinandra increscens subsp. villosa, assembly GCA_039602395.1. NCBI lineage: Eukaryota > Viridiplantae > Streptophyta > Magnoliopsida > Asterales > Asteraceae > Deinandra > Deinandra increscens. Next base: position 33,364,880 of record JBCNJP010000006.1, read on the forward strand.
TACTACTAAACGTCACCATGCTATTTACACTTTTTTAGCGGTCCGATTATGTGAGGGCTTTAATAGATGGGCTATCCTATGACATGTGATAGTTTACTTATTCAAATCCACTAACGTGCATTTTGTAACTTACCAAATAACTCGTAAGAAAAGTGGATCACGACCCAAACGAGGTATGACCTAATTTGGAGTGTGAAACTCACCTTTGGAAACGCTGCTACAAAAACCGCACTTGATCCAAGTGCTTCGCGTTTAGAAAAACGGGAGAGAGTGTATGACCTAAGAGTGAAGGTCTACAGTGTCAGTTGTGTCACAAGGTCAAAAGTGATATGTGTACATGCAGGAAAACAAGAATTCCAAGGACTCATAAAAGAGTGAAAGGGTCTGACTTACTGGTCAGTTGGCTTTGAGAAAACGAGCAGACTCGCGACACACCGGTTGATCATGGAAAATACATACGCGAGAGGGCAAAAGAGAAAGAGAGAGAAATAGGATCCGTTGAAGTCATACGTGTACAAGTGTCCCATCCTCATGTTACTAGAGCGGTGTGAGTGGAACACAAAAGCAAATAGCTAGGATAATGTGATTAACTACTACGGTACAACATAAGGTCAACGAGTGAACCTTATGCAGTCTTGCCATTCCCACGAGGTGGGGACCTAGGACCTGTACTGAAGCATAACTACATAGCCTAGGGGTCTAATCCAACCCTTCACGTAAGCACATTGGAACATTACAAGTTGAAAGCATTCAAGACTAGTTTAATCCTAGCTAATCATGCGGATTTGATACTACTAGCTTAATCTAATACAGTAAGTTTGACCAAATAAACGTCAACATGCAAGTTTGACCACTAAGGGTCCCTAAAGTCAACCATTGGACCTTGGTCCTCAATTAACACACAATGCACATTGCAATCACATCAACCTTGGTTGAAAAGTCTAGGACAGCCACGTACCGACTTTGTTTGGTTTAAGTCAGCAGGTCACCGAGTGAGTTAAGACTCTCAGTTCATGCCATGTGAAAGAATACTCCTTCTAGTCTATTTTCCAAAAAGAATCACCCCAATCGGGTGAGTATTGATCAAGTTATAATGTTTTGAAGTTTGGTAAAAATAACTAGACAGATTCGGTCTAGTGTTCGACACACGACACAAAATCGGTCTTATACCTCATTACCCTTTTGTAGTTAGGTGGTGGTGGTTGATGAAGGCTGACGAGAGAGAGGGTGGGGGAGGAGATCGCCGTTCAAAGAAAAGTAGGGAGGGGGCTAGGGTTCGATCTCCCCCTTCCCTTATATACTTATTTATTTTTTTAATCAAGTAATTAAATTAAACAAATGGTGATTGATTAATTAAATTAAATAAAAGTGAACGTACGAGCTAGAGTTGTCGGTTTAGAAGAATCATACGAAACGAAAGATGGGAATTTATAAGTCACGCTTATACGATAAAACGAGTCTATAGAAGTTTCTATAAACTTTAAAATTTAATAAAACGTCAAAGGCTAGGCCTCTTGGGTAATTTTTCGGATATGGTTAATCAACCAAGTGCATCGGGACAGACTCGATAAATGGATTACACGTGACATCGCGTGACATAAAAATAAATCATATATACGGACAGGTCTTAACGGAAAAGTTTAACGGAGTTAACCTGGGAAAACGGCAGTTGTCACAAACTACCAATAAGTGAGGGAGTTTAACTAATAAAAAGATTTATACTTTAGAGCACATCATTTGGTAAATTGATTTATCTACTGTGAACTTGAAATTTGAGACTATGGATCTAGAACAATACTGTTATGAGATAATATTGGAACTAAATTGAAGTGATACATAACACTTAGATAATCAATTGGTTCTAAAGTCCTTGATTAATCATTCGGGTGACTATACAGAGACCCGTTGTGTATTGTTGTGAATCTGATAATAAAGATTAGTAGCTTAGGTACTGATTATTGGTTACAATTATACATCGCACGGTGACTTGCATCTAGACGTGGTGGAACGTGAGTTTAAGTTCATAAGTCATGCATATTCGTGACTACCGATAACTTCCCCTCTTATAAACTATTTTAAAATGTTGTATGGTTCACATGAACTGTTTACTGCTTATTCTCTATTACTATGCTATGTATGTGCTTGCTAGCTGGGTGGGTCGTATGCTGGGTAGTAAGCTTTCAAGAGTAGGCTACTCTGGTCATTAGGGATTTCGTATGCCATGAGGTGTATAGGGGTGCCTGACAGCTGATTAGGTAGGTAGCGTAATTGGCCTCACATCCATGTCTTGATATTAAGTTATCAAGGATGAGTATGTGTCACTATATGCTTGAACATGAAGGGTAATACAAGGTCACACTTGTGTTATGCTGGTTTGAGTTTTGACCTAGGGCTAAACCACCAGTAGGTTTACATAGAGCAGTAGTAATGAGAATGAGAAATTATGATTGTTTAATTGCTGCGGACTCACCAACAATATTATTGTTGTCGACATGTTTTAGTTCATGGTGCAGGTAAGTAGCTTTAAAGTAGGTATCGCATCGGGCGGAAGGGATATGGTTTGGGACTGTTATTGATGACTGTATAGCCTAGTATTTCCATTATTTAGATGTGGCCTTTGACTTCTGCCTTTGTTAGTTTTTGTATTTTGTCTTTAGAAAAACTATGTTATGTCTTAGAGTGACTTGGACCAAACCTTGTGTTAGCTGCTTGGGTTATAGTTCTCCTTGTAGCTAGTATTATTTATGCAAGTGGTCTGTTGTTTGTATTGGGTTGTGTGTTTGATTGTTGCGTACTCTGTCTATTAATTTGATGCTTCTGCGGATCCTGATACGAATAGCTGGCCCCATACCCACATCGTTGATCATTGTTTCGTTTGTAAAATGGCTTGAGTTGCGCACGATCCGCATCCCGCTCACTTTCAAGTGATATCAGAGCATTAGGTTGGTTGCTCAGCTCGATACCGAGTCATTTTTGCTAAAAAAACGAAGCACTTTCGATGTTTTTCTAGTGTTTTTCACATTTTTCGATCATCAAAACTTGCATTTTTCAAAATCGGACAGTTCTGAGTATTCTAGACATAACAATGATAAGTTTCGTGTGTTTATTGTTCGTTTGATCATTTTGGTGTGCAAAACGTCAAACTTTTCTTCCACTTCGTCTGAGTTCGTGAGTCTGTGAGATAACCGTCATCCGAAGTACGAGTTCGGCTAAATAACCACACCGAACTACTGGTTCGTTTGAGTTCGTATACTGGTTCGTGTCCTGTTCGGTTAAAATCTCTGGTTCAGATAGTGTTCGGATGGATTTCATCTGAGTTCGGATAGGGTTCGGATACTGGTCACTTCGTTCGAGTTCGGATAAGTTCGGTTAAGTCAATCAGTTCGGATACAGTTCGGTTGGGTTTGGAAGACTTCAGTTCGTACTCAGTTCGTTTGAAGTTCGGTTAATTTTTGAGTTTGTATCCAGTTCGGCCGAGTTCGGACAAGCATATTTTAGTTCGTGTTGAGTTCAATAGATCAGAATTTGAAAATTTTCGAAATGTCGGAAGTACAAGCTTTTGCAGCGATTCAATCGTAGATGCAAACACTTCTGAACTACGACAATGAATCTGAACAAGCCAAAAGGTTCCTAAATTGTTCAAGCTCGAAGATTACCATAACTGGGAAGCAAGGTTCGAAGTGTATGTCGGTACTACGGATTCTGATCCGGTCGATAATAATAATGTTCCCATTAGGCAAAGGAATCTTCATCTTACTCAAAAAGCTGATTATGTACGTGAACAAAAGGCTTATGGAGCACTTTACTCAAGCTTTGCCAAAGGAATTGTTGCATCAATTCAAAACATGTAAACATTAACATGCTTTCTGGAATGCTATGAAAGAAAGGTGGGGAGGAAATGATCAATACAAAAAGAGCAAGAAGAAGGTTCTGCGAAAAGAATTCAATAATTTCAAACATGTTGATGGTAAGGGTGTTCTAAAATTGATTTCAAGATTTTGACATTTTTAATCGGAAATGGATAATGTGGAGATTAAGTAGGAAGATGAAGAGTTATAAGAAAAATTACTCAAAGCATTGCGACCAAAATGGGAACCTTATGTGTTAATGCTCACAAACGACAAAGAATACTCAACGTATACGTTCTTGAAATTGTTGAGAAAATTACAAGCAAGGGATCTTGAGATGAAAAATGTAAATAACACTCATGCTGAAGTTCAAAATCCAGATGTGTACTATGGTTCAAATCTTGCAACAATATCTAGAAAATCTGGTAAACATACCAATTCTGCACCAGCAACGGCATTTGTAGCTGGAAATGTGTCAAATGCTAGAAATATGTCTATTTCAGAAGGCTATGAATCAAGTTATGAATCAAGAGGGTGTCCTATTTCAATTCCTGCTACCAATACCATGAATGCAAGTAAACTTGCCTTGTCTTTCAATACAATGGAGGATTACATAGCACTAGTACCTGCTCTAGTATCATCGTACTACAGAGTTATTACTGGAAAAGTTAGCAACACTGATCTAACATAAGAAGATTATGATCAAGTGGATATGATCTAGAGTTGATGGATATCAACTGGCAGTTTGCAATGTTAGCTAGAAGAGTGAAGCGGTTCCTGAAGAAGATCGGAAGGAAAGATTTGAATTCTGGAGGACGCATTGGTTTTGATAAATCAAAGGTTAGATGCTATAATTGCTCCAATTTTGGTCACTTCGCGAGGGACTGCTCACAACCAAAGAAGCAGGATTACCAGAAGTATACTCCAAAAGCTAAATCGTCAAATAACAATTCGAAGTATAACATAACAAATTCAGGGAGTAACTCTAACCCTAAAACTAATCCCACTAAAGCTCTTGTATCTCAAGAAGATATGACTTACAATTAGTGTAATCAGTTTACTGATTCTTCTGCGTTAATGGTGAAACATGTGCAGGATGATGATACGCTGACTGAATCCACTTCTGAAGGTGATGAAATGAATGATTACTCAGAATCGGTTGAAAAAGTTCAAACATTCTTTATAGATAAATTTGCTTTAATGGCGAATACAGTATCTGAATGTGCTGATTCCGATGAGGCTTTATTACTAAAGAAGGAGTTGGAAGTTTTGATGAAGGAAAAGGAAGCTCTAATCAAAGATTGTGAAGCTGCTAATGCCGAATCTCAGGAAGTAGCAAATTACTTTGAAGCTTTATTTCAAAAGAGTTATCCTTTACAACAAAAATATGAAACGGCTCACAAGAATGCTTTGGAAGCAGTTGACAAGATAATTGCATTGCAAGAGGAGATGCAGAAATTAGGTGATGAGAACAATAGTCTCAAATTGGAGAATGAATCTTTGAAAAGGAACAATCTCAAGGAATCAGTTGTTGCATTAATGGCAGATACTCCGAAGGTATTTTCTTATTCTCTTCAATGTGATTCATGTAGTCAGTTTGCTAAGTCTAAAAGTGATCTATTTAGATGAAAAGACCAAATTGTTTGATCAATTGTCTGTGACCAAAGCGGACATCGAAATCTATAAGACCAAATGGGAGGAAACCACAAAAGAGTTGATGTCCTTACACGAGCAATTGCGCATTCAGAAATATGAATTTAGAAAACAAACTGAAATACTAGTGTCAACACAAAAGGACCTGGTTAATAATCAAAAAATTGTTTTTGATTTGAAGATTGAAATTCATGAATTAACCAACAAAATTGACACTTTTAAAATACCATTGTCATTTACCAATTTTCTATACAATAATGATAAGGGTAATGTGTCTGAAATACTAAACCACGTTCATACTCTCGTGGTTATAACCAATAGTCCATCTTCTGTCCAAACCGATAAGAAATGTGATTACACTTCTTACAAAAAGGAAGTGTCGGTTCAACCACATTCCAAAACAACTGACAAGCAATCAAGTGTGAAATCTGCTCAAGATTCGAAAGTTGATGAATTGTTTTACAATTTTTGTGATATTGATAAAATTGATGACTTAATTTTTGATCCTGAACCTAAGGTATCTAAATTTTTTTCAAACAACACTCAGGATGAACTCATCACAAAATATAAATTTGGTGAAATTAAGTTTGAACTCACAAAACTGAGTGAGTATGAGTAGAAAAAGATTGCTAGGTCAAAGCCAGATGAGGGAAAGAAACCCAAAAATGGTGGGATTAGATACGAACCTGTTTATGTTAAAATGAAAACCAAAAGTTTTTTAGCAAGGTTAAACTTACAAAACACCAAATTCTGAAAAGGGAAAATCCGGTCAACAAGCTCAAACTAAAAGGTTTGATACATCTGTGAAGTGGACAACTTACTGGTTAAAGGGATCTGATAAGATGTATTCTGATTCAAATTTTCCTTTGAAGATGGTTAACCCTGACTTGATAGATAAGGTTTTTCGGGGAGGATATGGTCCAAAATATGATCCCGATGCCCCAAGTGTGCCTTTTAGGGGGAAGAATGAAAAAATAATAATTCGAAAAGGCTCACTTAGATATGATCAACCGGGTTCTGATCATTCGGAAATTGTTGCTAAATCTGTGAAACAAGTTAAGAAGCCATTTGTTACTCCATCACCGAAAAATGTCAAACCAATTTTTCATGAGAATGTTAAACCAAATTTCAAAAAGCCTATCTGATTTTTTTAAAGAACACAATTTTACGATGATGGCTTTTTTGATGAGTTTGGTTATGGGCTGAATCCGCTGATGTATGGCAGGGGGCCAAATTGGTTTGGGAATGGATCGAGACAGGGTTCTGGTCCATCCAGGTACGGTGGTTGGAAGGTGGTTATCACAATGGTCATGATGACCTTTATTCACAAAATGAATATTTTTGTGATGATTTTGTCCTGAAAATGATAATGGTTATGATTCTAGCTTTTATGATGATTTTACTGATCATCAGGTTTCTCTAACACAAAAGAGATTTTTCAAAACAAAGAAACCAAAGCTTGTAATCAAAATCATTCAGGATGACGACGCGGTCGAGGAAATACTTACCGATCATCCTTGTTGTTTTAAATGTGAAAATAACGTCATACATACAAAAGTTGTCCTTTAAAGAAAGGGAAGTCCGAAGTGTCTGGTAATGCATCAGATGGCTACTTTTCAGACAAACCTGCATTTGCTGATTCTAAGAAACATGTGAATTTTTTTGATCCTAAAGGATTCATTCACAATGACCTGAAACCGTCTGTGTTAAGCTTTAAATCTGAAAAAAATGATAAGACATTTGATGGTAAACCTGTAAAAGTTAAATATATTTTGAAAACTTCTAAAGGATCATCATCACAGCAGAATAAAAAGTGGAAACCTAAGGGTGCTTCCACTACAGGCCAAGATTTTGTTGAAGATGACGGGTGACCCAATGCTGCAAGCTTGGGTTCTTCCCGATCTAACTAAGTTTCTCTGATGTGTGCAGGTAGCTTCGCGACAGTCCGTGAAAAATATATGGGTTTTAGATAGCGGAGCCTCCAGGCACATGACCGGTGACATTTCTCTGCTTCATGATGTTAAACCATTCAACGGAGGAAATGTTACATTTGTCGGTAATAAAAGAGGAAAGATAATGGGAATTGGAAAACTTAGCAATGGTGCAATCACATTTGACTGAGTGGAATATGTTCAAAAATTAGAATATAACCTGTTGAGTGTGTCTCAGATATGTGATAAGCAATACACAACAACTTTCACAGGGAGTGAATGCTTGATCTTGAAGCCTGGTTATGAGATTCCTGAAGATTGTATTGTTATGCGAGCACCACGTCTATCCAATCTGTATGTTTTGGATATGAATTCAGCAAAGGAAAATGTGGTAGGTCAATGCTTCTTGACGAAAGCTTCTGAGAGGGACTCTGTTCTCTGGCACAAGCGCATGGGTCACATCCACTATTGAAAGATGAATGAGTTGGTGCAAAAGAATATTGTTGAAGGGGTTCCAAAGCTTCGATTCACTTTTAGTGACGTGTGTGTCAGCTACAAAACAAGGGAAGCAACAACAAAAATCTCATCCTTTGAAGAAGTACCACTCAATAGATGTCCCACTGGAATGGCTTCATATGGACTTATTTGGTCCTGTGAACAGACAATGCATTTCCGGACATTGGTACTGTTTGGTCGTTACCGATGAATATTCTCACTTCTCCTGGGTGAATTTTCTTATGCCGAAAGATGAAACATCACGAATTCTTATCAACTTGATTAACACGCTGGAGTCATTTACAAGTTGAAGGTTAGAAGAATTCAAAGCGACAACGGCACAGAGTTTAAGAATATCGCAATGCAAGTGTTTTTTCTGGAGAAGGTGATTATACATGAATTTAGTACACCATACACGCCTCAGCAAAATGGTGTTGCAGAACAGAAAACTAGAACGATAATTGAGACGGCAAGAACCATGTTGGCTGATGCTCGACTTCCCGTGAAATTTTGGACAGAAGCAGTCAATACGGCATGTTATGTGCTGAATCGGGTTCTAACTGTGAGACGGCTTGGTAAAACCTGCTATGAGCTTGAAAGTGCGTGAGCGTATGGATCTTCTACTTAGTCGTAACGAAATCAAAGTAATACGAGATGAAACACAAAGAGTAAATACAAATGAGCTTTGTATTAACCACTGAGACTACAGAGTACACAGAGAATATATGATGCGGAAAACATCAACTCTTATCTCTACAATACAAGAGACACAAATACATAATGCTGAAATACGACCGGCCGAACCTCAGGTTCGGCCATACGTTCGGCCGTGTCCGAACTCCAGGTTCGGCCTGAGTTCGGACCTCAGCATTCTTGTGTGAATTTGTCTTGTATTCGATACTTCACATGACGATCAGGAACCATGTATCAACAAACTCCCCCTCGGCATGTGCAGTATCATCTTCTCCATTCAAACTTGTATCATGTATCTTCAATCAAATTCTTCCTTAATTTTTGACGACGAGTTCAATCTTGAATACTTGAAATTGAATCGTGTGTAATCTCTTTATCAACAAACTTCAGAAGACTTTAATTTGTGAAGCTCTCTTCCCACTTAGTAACCTGCCAACATAAATAATCTTGGTGCAAAATGTCTCTTCGAGACTCCAAGATAGTTTGATTTTGAAAATGATTTCGTATTCCGTGTTGATCAAACGAAAACAAAACAGAAACAAAATCTTTTTGGCTTTTGGAAACTTTATAT
>JBCNJP010000006.1:33374570-33417984 GCA_039602395.1 Deinandra increscens subsp. villosa
TGAATGTTTGGACTTTACTCTGATTCGTTTAGTATTTGTAACTAATGGTTGTGGTCCTGGTTTGCTCGCACCCCTTAACGGTATAAACTCCGTTAGTGGCTAATTTGGGGGTGTGACACATCATTTGCAAAATCATCTTGATCTATGGGTGTGCTCGTAGAGTTACTTGCAATAGCTTTTAGTGAAGTCTAAATACATAATAATAGAGGTATGTTTAAAAAAAAGTAAACACACGCATGATAAATATGAACACTTAATATGTAAGAATGCCTTACCACAACGCCAAGCGCTTCATCATCTACAATACTTCCATCTTTACGAGTGCGTGTTTTTATATACATTTCTCCTCTTGTTGGGTACACACCATCATTCTTCATTGCCTATAATTTATGTTTGATGGTTAGTAAGGGAATTGAAAACCAAATATTAAAAAAATATGTCAAAATAACTAGAATAATACCATTTCATGAGCAAGTCTAGCAAATGACTTTGTCCCAGTTACATGAGGCTCCTTCATCTTTGAGCGGCTCGATCTTTTTTTAACACATGTATTCTGTAGTAAATGGTAATTTAGCACATGATAGGATTTCTTTCATCTACTTCCAAAATTATATATATTGTATAGAAAAATAAAATTAACAAATCATTGTTACCTGAAATTCCGGAGTGAACCAACGACTAACAAGTTCTTTAAACTGAGTTTTATTCACTCTTTCATCAATATTTGTTTGTTGTGCCACGATTTCATCAATGGTAAGGCTTGGATCATATCCACGTGACTTTAATATACCTTTCCATGTTCTCCATTTTTTTCCCATGCTAGAGAATATCCATATCTTTATCTGATTTGTTTCAACAGGATGAACAGTAAATTTGGACTACAAATAAAAATTACATATAGATTAGTGTATACATCTAACCTTAATGAGTATAAAGCAAATTAAAAGACATATACCTTAACAAGTGAATACATGTCCTCTTTCTTTTTCATAGAAACTTTTCTCTAGTCCGTATAGTCAATTGATACATTTTCAGCCATCCTCACAAGCGTCCCAATGTATTGACCAAGTTCTCTACCTTCATCAACCACTGGTTGTCCAAACTTGTCAAATGTGACACATATTCTTTCAGTGCTTTTCATTTTCCATATATCCATCTTTTGGGTATAACCTCTACCCTTCTTGGGAGCACCTAAAACAATTTTGATAAAATAAAACAAGTAAATAGAATTAACAATCAGTAACAATATTATAGACTTTTTTGACAACCATTTGAGTATGAAATTTACGCACCTTTATCTTCTATATCAGGTGCGGTGTCAACAATAGCGTGTTCATTTTCTGTTATAATTGTATCAGTGATCATTTAGTACACAAAGAAACATATCAGTCAAATAGTAAAATCAACACAAAAGGCTGGAAAAGTCGTATGGGTCAGATGCGAGACAAAATTTGATTGTATAAAACCACTAATAAGCCAAAACAAAATGGAAAAAAAAACAAATTAAATGACAACATAATAACCTGCAAATTCTATATTTATGGTTTTGTTGTATACATAATAACTTTTGGAGGAATTCTTCCTAAATATATTGATATATTAATAACTTCATATATTAATAACTTTTGGAGGAATTCTATACAGAGAAGAATTCAATATGAATCTGCTAATTCTTTATTAAAAAACAAAATTAAGGTAATTGAAAAAGGATTTTATCTCTTCCTAAACTCATCGTCCTTGATTGCATTTAATTTTTCATATGAACCTGCAAATTCTTTATTGAAAAGATAAAAGAAAACACACGAAATTATTATAACTAATAAACCCTTTTTCACTAGTAACTTACTACACAACCAGGGGTGTTTTAGAAGACCCAGCAGTGTTATTTGCATGGTGTTGACTTATAAAAGTCTGTATCGTACCATTCATTTCTACAAACTCCCCATTTTGAGCAACATCATCCCCTATATTACCTTCTTAAAGCATAAAAAAGTAAATTGATATAAAAAGTACTTTCAATTGAATAAACTTGAAGATTAACAAAATAATACTTTGAAACATCTCATCTTGAGCAACATCATCCATTATATTGCCTTCTTAAAGCATAAAGGAGTAAATTAATATAAAAAGTACTTTAAATTGAATAAACTTTGATATCAGCAAAATAATACCTTGAAATATCTCATCTTGAGTAACATCATCCACTATATTACCTTCTTAAAGCATAATAGGGGTAAATTAATATAAAAAATACTTTCAATTGAATAAACTTTGATATTAGCAAAATAATACCTTGAAGTATCTCATCATCCTCATCAACAAGAGCCAACCTTCTCTTTACACCTCCTTTATTACGTTCGACTATTTCACTCACGGTAGGTTTTCTTGCATTTGAAGTTGATGGAACCTTTTGGCTGGCATTTGAAGCAATCACTCGACGTATCTTCCTTAGACTTACAACTCTATTCTTGGACATTGGGGAAATAAATATTGGAGGGTGCTGCTATAACAAATTCATTTATTGTTAGAAAACATGTGAATATAAAATAAAATAAATAAGGTTTTCATAATCAAATTACCTTTTTCGATACAACACTTCTAGCAACTTCTTGGTAATCTTTCACACTATCATCACCCGCATGAGTGTTTTGTTTTCCCCGTTTTTTTCTTCATTTTCTCACTATGCGCCATACTTGTCAAAGATTTCGCATTGCTTGTAATTCCTAGTTCTTCTAGTTTTTTTTTTTGTTCTCCTGAATTGTGAATTGTCTAAGTTTCTCATACTCGTTTCCTTGTCTTGTTAAACTTTGAATCTTCTCCATTTTGTTTGCCACTGGAACTCATCAAATGTAGCTAGGCATGAAAATACACAAAAATTGATGTTACAAATCTAGATGAAACATAGGTATAGGATATTAACATACATAGGTTTAGACTAATAAGTATTAGAAAACAAAAGACATCAAAGTAAGTATATATCATACAACGAAAAGCAGGCCATTAATGTTGTTGAAATTAACATAACCATTATTGTTTGAGATTCTCCACCGGACCAACATTAATGTTAAGTTGTTTACAAATGGAAAGTCATGAACATTAGTATTTTTGTAGAAAAGTTGGTAACTTTTATTATTTTTTTTAAAACTTACGAACTTTTATTAATTTTATTATTTTTTGAAACTTTGTAGCTATTTTTGTTCTCTTTATAAAAAGTTAATAACTAAATAGATAGGTTTGAACCCTAAACTTAGGTCAGAATAATGATGAACACCAATGATAAAACCAAAAAAGAACATACGGACATAACTTTTTTAGAATATGCATATAAATAGCAATAAGAATCAAGAAAACTACCAGACACTGTTTCAAACTGATCTAGCATGTAATAGTAAAGCATGAGATAGATTCATTTACAAATACCATATTCAAATCTAAAGGGGATATCAAAGTTCTTGTTAAGGAGGTTAAATCTCTTAGAAACTAATGAAGTGATTTTTAAGAAGATAATATGTACCTTGTTCATTCGTAGGCTGAGATTCTTGAGAAATTGTTAGACCAACTTGCATTTCACTGATACGAAGACCTTGATATTTAGTCGCCTCATAGTCTTCAACACCCGAATTTGAGTGTGTAGTAATGATATTTAGTCTCTTTAGCCTGCTCATAATGTCTATATAAAAAACATGCAACACAAATGTCAATGTTTACCACTTGATAAAAATAATTTGCAAGAACCAAAAAACCAGTTTAAGAATATGTGGATGAAAACATCAAGAATTACCAAATAATACTAAAATCATGCAAAAGAAAATACATCAAGGTTTTCAACATAATATTAATAAGTAATAAAAAAAAGAATTGATTCGTCCTCGTTTTCTTCAAAATCTACTTCATGCTCCATCTCGGGTGTAACGTCTATGCCATCTTCACCATCATCTCCAATCATATGTAAGTTAGGCACATTGAATGTCGAATCATTCGAATAAAGGCCAACTTCATCATCAACACCTCCCATGTTAAATACATCTCTTACTTTTACATGTCTGACAACCTCCCAATCTTTATTCTTCGAATCTGGGACGTAGAACACCTTATGAACTTGTGATGCCAATACATATGGATCATTAGCTAAATTAACCCCTGTATGTGCCTTGTATGAGAAATTCACCAATGTTACACTATAACCTATCTTGCAGCCCCTATTGATGTCAACCTAATCACATTTGAACAAAACTACTCGTATTTTACCTGAGTAGTTTAACTCAATAATGTCATTCAATTTACCATAATAGTTGATCACACCATTAATAGGAATTCTATCTCGACTACTGGCATAACTTTCGCCTTCTACGGTAACAACAACACCACTATTTTGGGTTTTTAGTGATTTCTCTCAATTTTTTGTGTGAAAACGGTAACCAATAACAAGGTATCCAGTGCATCGTTTCACACTTCTAAGTGGACCACGAGCAAGCCATTTTAGATCTTTTGTTACTTCATCACCTTGCTCTTCCATACGTGCAACCTATAACATTTTTTATTAATATTAATTACACTAAGATCCTAAATAAAAAACTATTAACATATAAAAATTACCCTTCTCTTGAGCCAATCAGCAAATTGTTGGCCATGAATCTTGTTCAGTTCATAATTTGATACCCGACGACCGCGTTGTTGTCCAACTATTCGTTTGTGTTCCCTTAAAAAAATGCATATTACTACATTTTGATGATAGATGAATGAAGAGCAAAAGTATCTAATAACAAAGAAAAATTATCTTACTCTCGCAAAGGTGTAATCGACTCAATATTGAATAATACATAACGATGCGCTTGAGTGAGAGATTTCTCGTCAATTTCTGAATCTGAAGATCTCTTCCGTTTATTAATTGATACCCCTGAATGCAATTTGCGACCTATTGCACGACCGGAGCAAAGATTGTTGAATTCTTCAATGTGATTTTGGTAACCCTCATTATCATTCCTTGTTTCTGTAGTGAAGATGGTTTCTAATTTTGATAGATATCTAGAGCAAAATGTTATACTTTCCTGAGCTAAATAACCTTCAGCAATTGATCCTTCAGGATGAGCTCTATTATGAACATACAACTTCAGTTTTAAAAGGTCCCTGTTTTGTGGCATAAGCTACAAGTCACTCTTCATTTAGAACTTAAAAACATACAAATAATGGATAAGATTTACCTTTCAATAGGGTACATCTACCAAAACGCAACAGGACCTTCAAACTTAACCTCTCTCGTTAAATGGATCACCAAGTGCACCATTACAGTAAAGAATGATGGAGGAAATATCTTCTCTAGTTTGCATAAAGTGAGAGCAACTTTGGACTCGAGAAAATGTAGATCAACTTCAGACAAATCCTTGTAGCAAATGGACTTAAAAAACTGCATAACTCGATTATAACAGAGCTTACATGATCCGATAAAGTTCCACGTAATGCAATAGGCAAATACTCTTGCATCAGCATGTGACAATCATAACTTTTCATCCCTACTAGTTTGCGCTCATTTAATTGTACACATCGAGAGATGTTGGATGAGAACTCATCAGGAGGCTTGATTAACTTAAGGGTTTTTAAAAATTCATTCTTTTCACCCCGAGTCATTTGATAGCAAGCTTTTGGCATGAAAGTGATATTACTTCTGGGTCACTTCTTTGGATGCAGATCCTTCCTAATACCCATTTCTTGCAAGTCAAGTCTTGTTTTATAGTTATCTTTTGACTTCCCTTCTTGTCCCAATAAAGTACCAACTATGTTGTCACAAACATTCTTTTCAATGTGCATCACATCAATATTATGACGCAACAATAAATGCTCCCAATATGGCAACTTAAAAAAATGCTTTTCTTTTTCCATGGACCACGAACATCATTGTCTCTCGGAAATTCCATGCCATCTAGTTGTTGTAGAACCTCATTTCCAGAAGCAGGAATAGGAGCATTTCTCAATTCCATGCCATCTGGTTCTTTTCCAACAAAGGATCTTTTGTCTGAACGCTAACTATGGTCAGTTGGAAGCCACCTCCGATGACACATGTAACACCACTTTCTTCCATGAGTTAGCCATTTGGAATTAGTACCTAAACCACATACGGGACATGCAAGTTCTCCTTTAGTACTCCACCTGGACAGATTGGAATAACCTGGAAAGTCTGATATGGTAGAAATTATAGAAGCCTTCATCTGGAAGTATTGTTTAGTTGAGGCATCAAATGTATTAACTCCATCCTCCCATAACTCTTTCAATTCTTTTATTAGAGGTTGCATATACACGTCTATCTTGTTTCCAGGACCTTTGGGTCCTGGAATGATTAAAGAAAGAATAATATACGGTTGCATCATAACCAACCATGGTGGTAAGTTGTATGGAATAAGAAAAATTGGCCAAATACTATGTGCCACATTCATTGTCCTAAATGGGTTGAAGCGGTCACTTTCCAAAGCTAGACAAACATTACGAGGATCACTAGCAAACTCGGGAAACTTTTCATCAAAGTCCTTCCATGCTAATGCATCTGCTGGATGTCATAATTTCGCATCCTTTACACCATCTGTATGATGCCACTTCATAAGGTCAGACGTCTTCGATGACATAAATAATCTTTGAAGTCTACGCTTTAAAGGAAACCACTGTAATATTTTTGAAGCTTTCTTCTTAGGGGGGGCTCACTTCATGGTGTGGATTACCTTCATGAACTTTCCATCTGGAAGATCCACAAAAGGAACAAACTTCATCTTTCTCCTTGCCATCCCAAAACAACATGCAACCATTGGGACATGAATGGATTTTTTCATATCCTAACCCCAAGTTGGCCAAGATTCTTTTCACTTGTTGGGTTGTTTTAGGTAATAAATTTCCTTCGGGTAACAAATCCTTTAGATATTCTAACAACATAGTGAAAGATTTGTCACTCCATCCATTCAGACATTTTTAATGGTACAAATACACCACACAAGATAATTTGTTGTATTTGCAATTCGGGTACACCTTTTCTTCAGCTTCCTTGACAAGGTAATAAAACTTGCATCCTATGTTGTTCGTCTCTTGACTATTATTTGAAGCATTGTCATGTGCCTCCACTCCACTTTCACCTTCTGGTTCAAAAGCATCATTTATCAAATCATGAAGCTCTTCATTAAGGGTTGTGCTAGTCGATGCAGTGGTTGTGCCTTCACCATGATATAGCCATTTCAAGTATTCTGGCTGAAACCCTGAACATATGAGGTGATCTAGAACACTTTGTCTGCTCTGATATTTCATATTTAAACACTTTATACATGGACACGTTATCTTCTCATAAACGGACGATCTCTTACATGCGAAATTCAAGAAGTTTTGCACCTCGTTAACAAAATTTTGACTATATCTTGGTGCATGATACATCCAAGATCTATCCATGCCTTCACAGTTTATGTTAATATTAGTTGTTAGTCAAGAATGTAGTGAAGATGTATACAAGTTATTGTTCTTATACAAAATCAACAACTAAAATAACTTACAGAAACCTCACAAAATTACTAACTACTATGTGTGGCTTTCAAAGGATGATTAGTTACAAAGTATAAAAAAATGATATAAATATAACAAATCTTCTTTTCTCTTCATCTATATATTTTTCCTAAATTTCTTTAAATTTATTTCCGTGTATCATTCAAACTGTTTAGTAATTTTTCCTTTTTAATATATTGTATTTCATTTGAGCTTTAGCTCGTGCAATTTATCGCTTTGTTTCTTTATTGTATTCTAAACATGAAAAAAAAAGTAATTTTATTTCTGTACAAGAACGGTGTCCTATAGGAAAATCATCACAAGGGGTAGACTTAAAACAACACAACCTTCAAGAAAAGAAAAGGGTATATAAGGTGGTTAGAATGCTTGATGGCTATTCTGTTACATTAGCACCGATGATCAGCCTCTAAACATCACCCAAGATCAGCCCCCACATCTCTTCTTAAAACTGCATAGTACCTGTGCCCGAACACAAACTTGTCCTTGTACACTGATATCTCTTTGACCCTTAGCCCATTGGAGTAGGCAGCCACCATCCCGCAGTCCCTTAGCTCCATCCGTGATCACCAAGATCGGCGTATGTGCTGATCACCCAGGGTGAATCCCTCCATCCACACGCTCAGGAACTTCACGAAAAATCACCAACAAGCATAAAAAATACCGCCTTGATCCTGTCAAGCCTTGGCCTATCATCTCATATTATCATGAGAATTCCATTACCAATTCTCAACCTTCTCAAACCTTTCTAACTTAATTTAAGTAAACGTTCCTTCATTTGATTTTAGCTGCAACTTAGATTCTCATAGTTGAGCTATGTATTTATTCCTATCTATCTAAAATCATATTTCATTTTGTTGTCATCCTTTTTTATTTCTTACTTTCAAAATTTGTCCTATTTTATTGAAGTTGCAGATGTAGTGGTTTCTGGGGTTAAAAAATTGTCCTATTTCAGATTACTTTTATATTTAAGTGCTCTAACATCTTAATTGTGATGGCTATCATATGTTTATGTGGTACATATTGGATTATGAGCATGAGGTTTCCAACAATTTAGGGCTTTATTAAAATACATTATATTAGGATTACCAATAATATTCAGACCCTAATTCCAACCCGATTACCCGATTTTAGCAAAACAAGCTCAAAAACCCTAATTTTTACATATTTTTAGAAACCATACTTAGAGAGAATATTATCAAAAACTGAGATAGGTTATTTTAGAACTTACCAAATGATACCTAACTGCAAAATTTCAGCTCTAAAACCCTTTTGTCCACTGCAACCTTCGCGGGCCATAACAATATGGAGGTTGGTGGCTTGCGGTCCGTGAGCCACACTTTTCGGCCAGATTTTGTTATTTTACATTTTTAGCCCCTAAACTTCTGTTTTATGCATTTTAGCCCCCCGAAACTTCTATAGTTTAATTATTTTATGCATCAAAACATTATGGGACAATTTCTAATATTTTTAGGGCTCGGGATACGTTCGATAATACATATATACATACGTATATATATTTTAATATTTATATATACTTTCACTAACTTGTGGTTTAGCCTCGTTACTTTCATATACCTATCATTTCATGCTCTGAATCACTTTAGGATATACTTATAGTAACTCTGAAGCCTCGTGACGCGTATAATAAATATAAATACATATAATGCTCATATACGTTAAGTTTTTATTCATTTTTAACAATCCGTTTAATGTAAGGATACGTTCTTATTAATTTTTCACATGTTTAACTATTCGAACACGTATTCCAACGTATATATTCATCATATGATTATTTCATTTGCATTTAAGCTATTAGAATATATATATGTATATACTTACACATATATCTAACATAATAAAATCGCGTAAATGTATTTTCCTCCATCTATCATTTATTCCTATCATATCAACTCCTAACCATGTATTTCATTTTGATATCACGTATATCGATTATCCTTATTATAAAACATGTATTTATTCCATTTCATCAATCAATACGTGTATTATTCATATAATCCTACCTCTTTTCAATTCATTACCCGTTAACGGGTAAGCATGCATTTTTCATACGTTTCATCACGTTAGGCTATCTAACACTTATATCATATGTATCTATAACAAAAACACATATAGCATTTTCAAATCGTTAACCTTTATCCATTTACCAACCCATTAACTATATCAAGATACGTTTTAATTAGCTACTTAGCACGTATAGCACATGTATACAACTTAATTCATGAAATTTTGGGGTGTTACAACCCTACCCCCCTTAAATAAGGTTTCGTCCTTGAAACTTGCTCAAACTGTGATTCAACTCACAATGAGATCTTTACCTTTTCACCTTTCTTTGGATTAATCCGGGACTTTTTCTCATTCATCTAATGCATCCTTTTCATATGAACCATCTGGTTTCTAGGTTATGATTTTAATATCGCAACAAACTCTCTATGACAATATATCATTTATCCCTATTACCTATAAGGTAATACTTTAAAAATACTTTAACTATTCTATCCATGAAATTTCGTTCCACTTTAGATTATGGACCGTATTTCTATGACATATACTAATTCTTTTAAGCAAGAATTTCTAGCAACCGATCTAGATGACTTTTTGGGAGAATACATCTCTCAAAATAAAGCAACTCTTCCTTTAATCAATCTCATATTAACTAGGTGGTGTTATAATTCTTAGCTATGTATATAGGGTAGCTTGAGTATGAACTTCACTGGGATATGCTTCGAAATTCCTCAAGGTTGAAATTTACCGCGAAGCTTCTGCCATTCGGCTTTAACCTTCTGCGTACATTAAACATTTATCCGCCTGCTGCAAGAATTGAACTTCACTTCTAGACATCAATAGTCCCTCACTCGTTCATTAGTAAGTGATATATATATTCATGAATGCTACTAATTCGTTTTCCACAGTGGCCCGTAATACCTACCTTCACGGGACTAATCCTAGTGCCACTTCTGGTTGTACCTCAGGTGTATATGTATAGGATGTACCGGCGGTGTATCCACCACACCCTTGATATAACTAGAGGTGTACTATTACTAATTTGGTGTAGGACGATATTACTATTCTAACCACATCAAAATTAGCATAATTTATGACTATTCATTACTTACTTAAGATAACTAGTTTGGACATCCTGTGCACAACCTCATTTAATGTTTTGCATCTCTTGAGTTTAAACACTATTGCTGCAAATTCCTTTTTCCACCAAGCTTAATCGGTAATGATTATACCGATGCCTAAGTTAGTTCGTTCATTACTTCCTTTCATGCTCGCTATTAATTAGGATTCCAAAAGGACTTGACATCTTCTTAGTCAACCTACTTGTTTTACGATCCTTGGAAAGTCTTGGTGGCTTCCGACGTATTACTGTTTCGATCTCGTAGGAACCTACTAGAATACTTTTCATGTTTGATCATATGAACTTCCTTTTTTCAAACCTGCACACTTCAGAATCTTACATATAGCATCCTTCTGATCTATAGTATTTTCTTTCATTGCCTCATAAATTCTTCTCCACTCCTCGAGAACTGTAGAATGTCATTTGTCAGCATGCTTAGTCATGAGAATTCTGGGTTGTAGGGGCATTCGTCATTCCAGTCAACATTACTAAGAACTCGTGATGATCCTTTTGCTTCCAACAAGCCATCCTCTTGTAGTCTCATTTTTACTCCTTTAGCTGGCGCTAATTTGATTTCAGATCCTTCTTAGGGAATCATCTTGCTCCTTGTATTTGATTGGATGGTTTCCTGATCCTTGGCAAAGGATATCTGCTTCTCACCGACAGCTTCTTTATGTTCTTGTAGTCTACGTATATCCTTCGCTTCCGTCCTCCTTTTTGAAAATGTTGGAGCATCCTAAGGCGAGGTACTTAACCAAAAGAAATTTCCTTGCCTCTAATGGAGATAAGTGGTACGGTGCTTTTACTTCTGATGTTGAGTTGATTTTGAAACTCCATTTCTCCATCAAACGAGCTGCTCATTAGATTTTATGGATAATTCGTTCGGAAATTGACGCATCACTGATACATTCTTCAGCTTCTTGGTTTCACCTCCGAGTTAATGACATACATTGAGTATGACTTACCTCTTGACCCATGACTTCCCACGTCTTGATTACATAAGTAATCCCTACTACTGAGCCATCATGATCCTTGCATACGAAGTTGAGCCTTACTTCAGTTACAGACGTTCTACGCATAGCATCTCGCGGGTCAATTTGTTCTCATCTCAACGTTTTGAAAATTACCTAAACTTATTATGAATAACCTAACAAGTAATTTACACAATCATAACATTCTTTCCTATGGACATTCCAGTCTAAAAGGAGTCTCCTTGTTCTAGACATAAGAAAACACATATTACCTACGTAACATAATATCAGAGTCTTAATAACACATATATGGGCACATTATCGATGTACGCAGACCTGAAATTATAGTGGATGTAACCTCAGGTTTTTGTGTCTGCAATACTAAGACTCCTAACTCCATTCTCCAAAGCTTCGAATGCTCCATCGGTTTCGGTGTTCGTATGACACGTGTGACAGTTAGGCTTATTTACATCTCTTTTCATCTTTAACGGTTCCTGAGCTTTCATCCTCCTAGGACAGTCTGCTCTGTTGTGTCCTAAATTCCTGTGTTCGAAACATTTCTTCAGCTCCGGAAAAATGCAGAAGAAGTGATCGTCCTGGCCAAAGTCGTAACAACAGTTTGATCTCCACATGCAGTCCTCATGATGACGTCTCTCACACATCTGGCATAACAGCTTTCTTTCTCCAGAATCTCTCTTAGCCTTCTTGTGGCATCTACCGTCACTGTCTTCAAGATTATCTTCAACCTCAGACCGCTTCCGTTTACTGTTCATCGAGAATCTATTTCAACTAGAAGCTTCTTCGGCATAAGCTCCACTCGTGGCAGCTTCATTGGACATTCTTCTTGTCAAAGCCTTCGAAAGTTGATTAGCAACCGATAGTAACGTAACCTTTAATGCCTCTACCACTATTTCTAATATGGCAGCTTTCATTTCTTCGCTGAAGGTACTCTTCTTTGCATTTTTACTGACATCGGAATTTACATCGGATGTTCTATCTGCATTCCTATCATAACTATGATCTCTATTCATCAACTGATCCTATGATCAAAATAACCTGACACTTTAGAACTCATGTGATGTGAAGTCTCCAAATTTTGAATTCATGATAATTAGATAAGTGAAAGCTCTATATAATTATATAATTATGATGCTTTCAAAATCGAGTTACTCTCATCGCAATCATCCTTAATGTCTATACCCTTCCTTTTCATTCCTTACCGGTAATTCTAAAAACCGGTCCTTTAAAACTGCCTTTCTATAGACATTCTGAAAGAGCTTGGGATGTGTGAATCATGATCAACTCATATCTATTGTGTAAACAAAGTAATCAAACGCAAAGGTAAATAACTCAATCTTGTATTGCACTCAATATCATAGGTTACAAGACTCAGAGAAAACACACTAGGTTTCACACACACTAGCAAAAATGTTGCAAAAATTACAAACCTATCAACTATATATAAGAACCCGACTGTCCGAACTGGGCCTTGGTCCGAACTACAGTTCTCCTGCCAGTTCGCCCAAGTTCGGATAGGGTTCGCCTAGTCTAGTTCTTGTTTTTCTTGATTTCTTCTAAGTCTTTGTCCAGTCCATGTCTTCTGGTGATTATGCCCGATATATATATCAAATGCAAAGCATATCCGAATCACCCTCTGAAACTGTAATGCTTGATCCATGTAGTCAGGATGAAATAAGATCTGATTATGATACAACTCATCTATATCAACCTTCGATAAGTTAATCAGCCACATCGGGTCAAAAATCTTCACAACTCTATTTTCATTCTCCAGCACAATCACAGCTTCACCAGTCTTCTCATGATAATACCTCCACTTCAAGTATTGTATGAAATCCAATTCCATCTTCATGAACAGAATCTTCTTCATCACTTTAGGCTTTTTATTGAAGATAAGTACTATCAGCTTTCTCCCTGTTCTCTTATGTATCTTGGTTGGATGTTCACGCCTATTCGGTCTTTGAGGCTTCAAATATTGAAATCCCTGATTACATTCTTTCTCAACTTGATTCTTGAAGTAGAAACCCCTCCAGTCATTACCATAGTTGTAGAAAGGCTTTCGTGTAAGCTCCCGAACATCCCAGACCAGTAAAGTACTGAAGTCTTTTGCAGTCTTGAAATATTGAATACCATGTTGGCGTTTAATCCCATAACACTTCAGACTTTCAGCATACATCCAACTGATAATTTCACCTGAAAACTGACCCTTGAATATTACATGAGTTCTTTGCTTGATCGGTTTTGGAGGAGGAACGTAATTTGCATGAAATGTCTTAATGTATTCATTAAGCACCCAACGTTGATTATGTTACTTCACCACCTTGGCAATCGGGTCTTCAGGTTTTTCAGCTTCTTTCTGTTTTAACTTCACCTCAGCTTCAACACCTTTATCTTTAAGAAATACCTCAAACTCATCACCAGTCTGATTATTATCGTTGTTGAAATTGGAGTACGATATGGATATTCCTCTTCGGTTATATCTTCAACCTCAATCTCCTCTTCCCAAATATCCTCTTCATACTCTGGTTCAGATGACTCGTATATTTCAGGTGTAGCTTCAGAAGTTCTCTTCATCTCTTCGTCGTTCAAATTGAAGACCGCTTGAAGTTGTTTTGGATTAAGTTCACAAACGAACTCACCATCTTCTAAAATCCTTCCAATCGCATGAATACTCTTCGCAGGTTGATTCAATGGGATTGATGTTATCGACATAGCATTCCTGGAATCAGACTCCCCCTGAGATGTAGAAGTCCCAGCACCCGAACCAGTGTTTCTGATTGGGCTTGAACCTTCACCAACATTTCCTTCTGGTCGTCATTCTCAGGTTCATCATTCAAATACTTTAGAAAATCATCTTTGCACCCAGAACCAGAACCTATCTCCCCCCCCCCCCCCGAGCTTTAAACTTCTCCAACAAGAATTTTATTTGCTCATTCATCTGTGCTAGTAGGGTATTCTGGTTCAATGATGTTATTATTAGACGTGTGATCTCCTGTGCTTTAGCCGACTCCCCACTTTTCAATTGCATATAATCTCTTTGCAATGTAGTTATCAACTTTCAACTTTCCTTGAGATTCATTTCTTACTCTCATTTCTTTATCTCTTGTTTTCAATTCTGCAATCATTTGACTTTTCTCTTCAGCTTTTCGCTTTAACACCTCAATCATATTCGATTGCTCATCATTCTTAGCTTTTAAGTCGTCAATCTATAATTGGTGATCAAGCAAAGCACTATTGAGTAGCTCGGCTTGAGAAAAAGACACTGATCCTTGAGCAACATTGAATGTAACAACTGGTGTTGAGTCGTTAAAGTTGTAGCTGTTGAGAATACAGGAGTTGTAGGTGGTGTTCCTATTGGCTGTTGCACATATTGAGCACCAGCACTTGTTGAAGATGATGTGCTAGTTGTTGTAGATCTTGTTGAACTTAGAAAATCTTTCAGAAACCCTAATTGACTCAACCCTTGAAGAATATCAGCTTGTGTTGTAGAAAATTGGGTTGTTGTAGTTGTAGTCATCTCGGGTAAAGACATATCAGGACTACTAGATGAAAATACACCGGAACGACATTCAAATATAAAATCTAACCCTTTTGCTTTTTTCCTCGTCCACTGGCGGGAAATCAACTTCTTCCTTTTAGATGGTGTAACTGTTGATGAGGAAGTCATCGGTTTCTTACCCCTGCCTTGACAAACATCGGCATCTGGGTTGTAACCTTCATTGGATTCAGATGGGGCTTTATCATCATACACACGATCCTTGTATCGATCGTTGCTTTTCTTCAAACTTGTTCGGTACGCGAAATGTTCTTCACTACCCTTCTTCACTTTTACATGTTTGGAATTGACCTTGATGTACACAAACGGATTGTTTGTATCAGAAACATCTTCAAAGTTAGCTCCCAAATCAGTAAAATCATGATCATTAGATTCTTCTTCGTCCATCAGGGTGTTCACCACTGGTGTCTCAGTCACTGTGACAGTCGCTTGAACTTTGGGAGCTGAAATAGTAGGTTCAGTGGCAGCTAGTTGTGTGACAGCAGGTGCTGTAGATTTAGTAACAACCGGTTCTGAGACTACCAGTTCACGTACAACTAGTGGTGTCGGTGTCTGTCGTGTTGGTCTTTTAACCTTTGCTTGTCGGTTTCTCTCTTCAACCCAACTATAATCAAGTTCTTCAGATGAACTTCCTCCGCATGACGAGGTGCACCCCTAGCTGGTGCAACATAGTTAACATTTCCCAGATGCCCAATTAACCCCTTCAATGGTGAATAATCTGCAGGCTTCTTCTTTTGAAATGTTGTCAATGTGCCAATACTTGCCTCGGTCATGTGTTTCAGCTCCATCTTTTGAGCATCAGTCTTCTACTAATGTCAGATACAGATCATATAAGATCATTTGTGTAAATCTTGGATATAACAACGCCTTCTTGTGCCTTTGGGCCAAGTTATCTCTCATGTAGTAAAAGATCAACCCGGCTATATTGTATGGTCGATTGAGAATCAAGGCATTCATCAAAGAAAGCATCTTTGGACCAAAAACTTGTACAGAAACAGAAAAATTGTTGATACCTGATATGTGCGTCGTGTGAAGTATCAAGCAATGTACAAGATCAAGTCAAACTAGGTCTGGCCGAACTAGGTCCGAACCTGAAGTTCGGACTGGCCGAACCTGAGGTTCGGCCGAAGCCTGAGGTTCGGCCGAAGGTCGGACCAGCTAGTATATATAGATGTTTGGTCTTTGTATTTGAGGCACTTCTGAGCGGGGGTGATCTGTTAAGTGTGTGTTTCTGAGTGTGTATTCTCTGAGTCTATTTCTGAGTGTTTACTGGTTGTAATTGTTCTTTGTTGATCAATAAAACAATCGGTTAATTACGTTTCGATGTTCGATTAGCTAGATCGAGTAGACGATCCGATGCTCACGCATTTTCAAGTGGTATCAGAGCTTTCTGGTTCACTCTACTGATCTGTGGTTGCTATTTTTGGATTTTTAAGCGTTTTTGAAGTTTTCTTGAGTTTCATTACGTTTTTTCAATCATTTCTGACGTGCGTTTTGTGTCAAATTTGCTCCTAAATCGTTCCTAATCATTTTTCTGGTCTGACTGTTACAAATTTCGTCAAAATTCATCAAAAATCGAGCGTTTTTGAAAAATCATGTCGAAGTTCGGTCTGGTATCGTTAGGTTCGGAGTACCTGCTCCGAGGTCCAAGTTCGGAGCTGTCTCGGCGAGAGTTCGGTGTTAATTCGGTCAAAGTTCGGAGTTTTCTGTGTTCGGTCACTAGTTCGGACAAGGTTCGGAGTTAAATCAAGGTTCAAAGTGTAGGTTCATCATCACAGTCACCTGTGATTGTTTCATCAAAAACTGAATTACCAAAACAACAACAATGGAAACCTAAGGTGGTTTCTAAGCAAAACAAGGACACTGGTCGACCAGAAGCGATTCGCTTCGGGTCATTTATGGACTAATTAGTTTGACTTGTGTGCAGGTACTTCTAGAAGATCTATCGATGATTGTAAAGTTGTTGATGGAGGAGTATTCTGCTTAATTTAATTATTCATGATAAATCTTTCTAACTTGCAAATTTTCTGAATTCTAAAATTGCATCGTGTCCGCGTTGATTGATCATTTTTCTTTGTCTATAAATTTTCTCAAAAACCAAAAATAGAGTCTTGTTTTTGTGTAAAATGAAAATCCAAAAATAGAGTTTTCATTTTAAGGGGGAGAATTGTAAGTAAGGGGGAGTAATTGAGAAAAAAGCATGTTATGGGAAGATGGTGAATACATGCCAAATATATAAAATTGTGAGAAATTGATCATTGGGAAATGATGGTACATTGGCTTACGTATCTGACTCATGGATAGAGTAGATGAAAGGGCCATAAGATCATTGTTTGATATGCTTGGTAGGCTCGGCAAATCAGAAAGTATTCAGATGTGATATACACTAAATACTAATGCTTGACCATGTGGATAACATCTTGATGCATATTTCATGACACAAAAAGAAAAATAAGTGTGAAATCCAAAATGAGAAGTCACTGTGTATACATGTGTTCTTTTTGCAAAGATTTAAACTTGTTTGATTTTCTTTATTTTGTCAAACGATCGGACTTTCTCTGCGTATCAAAAGATCGACTTGATCGTTGTTCATTTGACGTTCTGCTTTATTTTCTTTGGTGTTTCATATAACTCATCGAACTTTCTCTGCGTTTACGAGAGTACCGACCTGATTGTTGTTGGGTTATACAATTTCAACTTGTTTTATTTTCTTATTTTGTTAAATCCGAGGCCTTATCTGCGTATCGAAAGATCGACCTTAAGGTAGACGATTTAACGTTCTTACTTCTTTTTGCATTGAACACAGTTGATGATATCATGAAACATACTATGCATTGTGAAAAATCACAAATGCAGTCATACAAAAGAAAAAAAGAAAGAAAACTGAAAATGTCTGATTATGTCTGATAGTGTGGGATACATTGGTCAAAGAAAATCTAATCAATACCTTAACATATCCAGATGTTATGAGTATGATTCTGCCTGAGTTTAAGTTGGACAAATTATATCAGCAATCAACATGACTTATGTGTTTTGATGAATTGAAATTGAAATGTAGTTCAGGGCGTTATGTTCAATATGATCCCGTATAGTGATCTTTCTCATACCAAAAATAGTGTTTGATTTTGTAGTGCAATTTCATTTCATTTCAGAAAAGATCAAAAATATTTTCGGTGTGTTTTAGCATAAACTTTGAAAAATCAAAAAGATTTTGTTTCTGCTTTAGTTTCGATCTGATCAACACGTGATACAAATCAACTTTCAAAATCATATCTTGGAAGTCTCGAAGAGACGTTTTGCGCCAAGATTATTTAAATGTTTGAGCAGGTTACTATGTGCAAGATATCACAACTTCAAGTCTTCTGAAGCTGTTGATAAACGACCAGAGATACACGAGAGATCATCAAAGTATTCAAGATCAAGTTACGATTGAGTTAAGGAGGAGTTTGTTTAAAGATTTATTTCTTTGGACGAACGGATTCTACACTTGAGGGGGAGCTTGGTTGAAGATACAAATTTGATGATATTGAAGAGATACTACACACGACGAGGGGGAGTTTGTTGATACCTGATATGTGCGTCGTGTGAAGTATCAAGCAATGTACAAGATCAAGTCAAACTAGGTCTGGCCGAACTAGGTCCGAACCTAAAGTTCGGACTGGCCGAACTTAAGGTTCGGCCGAAGCTCGGACCAGCTAGTATATATAGATGTTTGGTCTTTGTATTTGAGGCACTTCTGAGCGGGGGTGATCTGTTAAGTGTGTGTTTCTGAGTGTGTATTCTCTGAGTCTATTTCTGAGTGTTTACTGGTTGTAATTGTTCTTTGTTGATCAATAAAACAATCGGTTAATTACGTTTCGATGTTCGATTAGCTAGATCGAGTAGACAATCCGATGCTCACGCATTTTCAAAAATCTGACTTGTAAATCCATTCTCGACTTGGATCATCAGCATACCAAATTCTCTTTAATAATGCAACATTATCAGCTGGATCAAACTCTAATAGAACAGTTGTTGTATCATCGGTAAACTTTAACACTCTTCTGATATCTACTTCGGTAAATTCAACAGTTTTATTTTGAACAGTTGCAGATAATCGGATTGTTGCCTCTGTTATGCATCTTGCAGTGGTCCAGAATCCGGTTAATATGTCATGATACGCATCACACTCGTGTGTAATGGCATGGTGAATTCTTAATCGTCTAAAAAAATCAAATATTTCGGATCCTCCAAACTTAAAGAATTTTGTTCTTGCAACTCCCAGATGTGCACATACGGTGTGTTTGTCGCCAACCTTTAAATCAACCACCATTTCTGAAAACACAAAACATGAAAAGTTCGTTAAATTTAATGTGATTATCAAAAATGTTGACCAAAGTCATCAGTTATTTATCATTCGCGTAAACGATAGACTTTTGTTCAAAAATCAATTTTAGGCAAACTGGATCCGAATCGGATATACTTATCCGAACTCGATCTGAACTAAAAATTTTGTCCGAACCTGATCCAAACATGACTTGTTCAATGGTCAATCGTTAACTTTGGTCAACGTCCGAACTGGATTTAGTCAACGTCCGAATTCAGGTTTGGCTAGTCTAAACTCTAGTTCGGCTGATGAACATTAGGTTCGGCTCTGTGCGAACACCGAGAGATTCAATCTCTCTAAAATCCAAACTAGACCGATTCAAGACACAAAACTTAACCCCTTTAGGCAGTTTTTGACAACGAATCCATAGAACCAACTTTTAAGTTCTAAAATTGTCTCTAAATCAGTCAATTTTTAGATCTAGGAACTGAGAAAAACTCAACACTGTTTTGAGCAAAATCGACCACTTTAAATGACACAAAACGACATCTAAACACACCCTCGTACTCGGAATCTCATTACCTACCAGAATCAGGTCACAAATCGCACCACAAATTAGTGAATCGAATGTTGAAAATTTTGGCAGAGTTCGGCTAAGGTTCGAAGATTCTGAAACAGTTAATGAGTCCTATCTCTGGCTTCGGCCTTTTATAGGCGCTCAGTTCGGCTCGTCCGAACCTCAGGTCGGCTGACCGAATCCTTCCGAACTTGTCCGAACATATCTTTCGGATCAAGCCAAACTGTGTCGTTGACTTCGGACTATCCGAACTCTAGTTCGGTTGTCCGAACTTGCACTTTGGCAAGTTTCCAAAATTTGAAGTTTAACCCTGATTTTTGAAGAATTTTCAATTTGAACACAAAGATTTTAAATTTTATCAATTTGATCGAAGCCTTTGATCAATTCATTAATGAGTCTTATGATTCCAAGACTATTTGGTTGTTTTCGACATAAATTTGATATTTTTCATCATCGGTTCATCAAAAATAAGATAGAAACAAAATCTTTTTGAATTTTATAACATTTTCAAACACACCAAAAATATTTTTGAATTTTACAATATTATGCTAAAACACACCTAAAATCTTTTTGAATTTTATCCAATATGTAATAAGACAAACAGAATCTTGAAATGCAAATAACTTAAAATTCTGCGAGAAAGATCCATATGCGAGATCATATCAGACATAACGCATCAGATACATTTCAATTTCAGTTTTAATCAGCATGCAAGCCAAGCAGGTAGAGAATACATTTTGCAGTTTGTTTTAGTTTAGGCAGATCAATTTTTATAGCTTTCTGATATCTTGAACATGTATGATTTAGCAAGCATAGATAGTATGAAAACCCACACAATCCGGAATACTGGCAATATGACTTATTCTATTTTTTTGTATTTTTGACAGAATTTTGATTTTCCACAGAGATTTACCATTCATGGTGTTTCATGCAAAAATAAAGCAGAACCCTAAACAAACAACAATCAGGTCGGCCAGTAGGCACGCAGATAAAGTCCGATTGTTTAGGAAAATAAGAAATAGAAAATAAAGTAGAAATTGTATAACCCAACAACAATCAGGTCGATGCTCACGCACACGCAGAGAAAGTCCGATGGATTATACGAAACACCAAAGAAAATAAAGCAGAATGTCAAACGAACAACGATCAGGTCGATCTTTCGATACGCAGAGAAAGTCCGATCGTTTGACAAAATAAAGAAAATCAAACAAGTAAAAAATCTTCGCAAAATGAAAACATGCATACACCAGAACATCTCTTTTATTCTTTTTTTTTGTTATTTTCACTTTTATTGCCAAAATCACACAGCATCCTTCATGGTGTAACATCACAACTATCAAGCTAGAATTTAAGTTGATATCATACTAGCATATATCAGATTTGCCTTAACGCATTCAACTAACCAAGAAAGAACCTACAGCTTATTCCTACTTCATTCATGGTTGATAACGTATATGCTGATGTAATATCATTTCTCGCTAGGTCGGATCAATTTCTCAAATTTTTTATTATTCAATTTTTTTTTTAATTTTGGCATTTTTCAAATTTCTTTATGCCTTTTTCTGATTTTCTCCCCCGAAATACAAAACTCTATTTTTGGATTTTTGTAATAAGAAAAGAAAGAAACACAATGAAAAATAAACCAAAAGCAAAAATTGATCAACCGACAATTACTTAGCAGGTAATTGTTGTATGCCATTGATTTGCAAAAGCAATTTGAAGTGGGTTTTATCAAAAGCCTTAGTGAAAAGGTCCGCTCGTTGGAAATCTGTGTGTATCTTTTACAAATCAATCAGATTTTCTCGAAGCAATCACGAATAAAATAAAATCTAATGTCAATATGCTTCGTATTTTAGTGCTAGACGGGATTTTTAGTTATGAAAATGGCAGCAGAATTATCTATATGTATGGGACTAGTAAGAAACTGCAAACCATAGTCACGCATTTGTTGTTGTATCCACAAAACCTGAGAACAGCAGCTTCTGGCCGCAACGTACTCAGCTTCTGCAGTGGATGTAGCCACGGAGGTTTGCTTCTTACACTGCCAAGACATAAGTCGATCGCCTAGAAATTGACACCCAGCGGTTGTGGATTTGAAGATTGCCGTAGTCAGAGTCCGAGCAGGCTGAAAGGTCAAACTTATCATCATGAGGATACCAGATCCCGAGATCTGTGTTACCCTTCAGATAAGCTAGAATTCGCTTCACTGCATTTAAATATGAAATCCTTGGAGATGCTTGGTACCTTGCACACAAACAAACAACAAACATAACGTCAGGTCTGCTATCTGTTAAATACATTAACGACCCTATCATCGCACAATAAAGAGTGGCATCAATTTCTTCACCATATTCATCTGGACAGAGACCATGTGACAGCTGAATCGGAGTCCCTGGTACACGAACGTCATCAATCTTGAAACGGTTTAGCACATCATGAACGTATTTTGTCTGATGGATAAAAATACCCTTCGCAGACTGATTTACTTGCAATCCTAAGAAGAATGACATCTCGCCCACGGAACTCATCTCAAACCTCGTTTGCATTAACTTCTCAAAATCCTTCGAGAGTTGTTCGTTTGAGCTTCCAAATATGATGTCATCAACATAGATTTGTACCAAAAGCAATTTTCCTCTTGTTTTCTTACAGAAAAGAGTACAATCCATCAACCCACGCTTAAACCCGTTCTCCAGTAGATAAGTGGACAAGGTCTCGTACCAAGCTCGAGGAGCTTGATGTAGACAGTATAACGCTTTGTCCAGCTTATAAACCTTCTCCGGATAATCAGGATCGTAGAATCCCGGAGGTTGTTTGACGTAGACTTCCTCTTTGACTTTTCCGTACAGAAATGCACTCTTTACGTCCATTTGGTAGACTTTGAAACCACGATGTGCCGCATATGCCACGAAAATACGTATCGCTTTCTGGCAACTGGTGCGTACACCTCATTAAAGTCTATTCCCTCTTCCTGAGAAAAACCTTGAACAACCAAACGAGCTTTGTTGCGTACAATAACTCCTCGATCATCCTTTTTACATTTATATACCCATTGGGTACCACATGGCTCTTTGCTTCCTTCTAGCAAATCAACTAAATGCCATACCCCAAGCTTCTGGTATTTTAATAACTCTTCTTGCATCGCTTCTATCCATGAACCATCTTGTAAAGCTTGTTTTATGTCTGTTGGCTCAATCTGAGATAAGAAGCATGAATGAGAGACTTCATCCTATATACCAGATTCCCTGATTGCTAGTAGAGCACTACTCTCAACCTGTCTTCGAGTTCTCACTCCATCATCTAAATCACCAATTATATTTTCTTGCGGGTGATAGGTGTTTATCCGGAGTGTCTGATGAGCTGGAAAAATGATTGTTTCTTCTAAATCAGGAACATGATCTTCCTCCAATACCACATTTTCAGATGAATTGGTGTCAGATAGTACAACAGGTCAGACATTATCCACCTCAACCTCACCGGTACCACTTGTAGTAGCTTCATTTTGTGGTTCGACTTGTTGGATATGAATTTCAACCTGATCAGAAACAGCTTCGTGAAATACACGATCATCATCAGAAGACATAATCTCATTAGCAATTGTGGAGTCGTTAGTTGTTTCAGTCACATAATCATCAGTGACAGGCACATCCGGAGTAAACGGAGTCTCGATATGCATGATTGGAGCATCATCTTGCAAATTGATATACACATGAGTAAGATGATCATCGGATATATCAGGTGTTGATTCAAATGATTCAAAGATATTCTTGTAATCAAACATCCAATCCAGTCCAACACCTTTGGGTGGCAACGTGTAAGATTGGAAATCAACGTGCAAATATTCTTCCACTTCTGATTCAAGTAGCCGACAAATAATCCTTCGAAAACTTTGTCGTCAAATTTACCCGCAGACATCAACACAGTGCAGGGACACCCAAAAGGTTCCAAATAGTTGAGATTTGGCTTATGATTTTTGAGTAACTCGTAACAAGTCTTTCCAAGCCGCTTTACCGTAAGCACTTGGTTCAACACATAACACGCCGTGTTGACTGCTTCTGTCCAGAAATTCACTGGAAGTTGTGCATCGCCAACATTGTTCGTGTTGTCTTAATAATTGTTCTATGTTTCCTCTCCGCAACGCCATTCTGCTGAGGTGTGTATGGAGTACTAAATTCATGTACTATTACTTTTTCCAAACAAAACACCCTCATGGCATGGTTTTTAAACTCTGTGCCGTTGTCACTCCGAATCCTTCGAACCTTCAACTTGTAAAATGACTTAAGTGTATTAATTAGGTTGATAAGGACTCTTGATGTTTCATCCTTTGTGACAAGAAAATCTACCCACGAAAATCTAGAACATTCGTCAGTTACAACTAGACAGTACCAATGTCCGGGAATGCTTTTACGATTCACAGGACCAAATAAGTCCATGTGAAGCAATTCCAACGGAACATCAATGGAATGGTACTTCTTCAATGGATGAGATTTTCTTTTCTGCTTCCCTTTCTTGCAACTAACGCACACATCATTAAAAACAAACTGATGCTTCGGAACCCCTTCTACAAGATCTTTACGCACCAATTCATTCATCTTTCTATAATGGATGTGTCCCATGCGTCGATGCCAAAGAAAAGATTCTCTTTCGGAAGCCTTTCAAATGAAACACTGACCCACAACATTTGTTATTGCTGAATTCATGTCAAGAACATACAGATTTGATAGACGAAGTGCTCTCATGATGATGCAATCATCAGGAATCTTGTATCCCGGCTTCAAAATCAGACATTCACTCCCTGTGAAAGTTGTTGTGTACTGCTTGTCACATATCTGGGAGACGATTAGAAGATTGTATTCAAGTTCTTGTACATATTCCACTCGATCAAAGCTAACAGCACCATTCCTTAGCTTACCAATACCCGTTATCTTACCGCCTTTGTTTCTGGAAAAGGTGACACTTCCTCCGTTGAATGGTTTAACATCGTGAAGCAGAGAAATATCACCCGTCATGTGCCTGGACGCCCCACTATCAACAACCCACAAATTGTTCACGGACTATCGTGAAGCACCCTGCACACAGAAACAAATTAATTAGGTCGGGAAGAACCCAAGCTTGAAGCTTTGGGTCGACCATCATCTTCGACACAATCGGTTCCAGCAGGGGAACTACCTTTTGGTTTCCACTTGTCACTCTGCTGACTTGTTGGCCCATCAGAAGTTTTGAAAATTGATTTAACCTTTTATATGTTTACCATCAAATGTCTTATCATGTTTTTCAGACACAGGTGGCTTCAAATCATTATGCAGAAAACCCTTAGGATCAACAAATTTAACGTGTTTCTTCGAGTCAGCAGATACTGGTTTATCAGAAGTATATCCATCTGGTAAACAACCAGAATTTTCAGATTTGTTCTTCTTAAAAGGACAAACTTTATATGAATGACCATGGTTTTTGCACTTAAAGCATTTGCGTTTGTTAATGACAACCTCTTCAACCATGTCGTCATCCATAATGGTTTCAATGACTGGTTTTTGCTTCTTTGATTTTGAAAATTTTTGTTTAGAAACATGATGATCACTGAAGTCATCATAAAACCCAGAGTCATAACCATTCAAGCTATCTGGAAAATCATCACCATGAAAATATCCATTATAAAATTATGGATTTCCAACATAGTATCGGTCATCATAATTCTGAAACCTACCCCTCCTACCACCATAGCCTGATGGACCAACATCATTTCTGAATCCATCATCAAACCATCTTGGACCCCTTCCATAGATTGGTTGATTCGGCCCATAGCCAAAATTGTCATAAAAACCATCATCATGATAAAATTGAGATTTCTTAAAAGACGAATTTAGTTTTCTGAAATTTGGTCTAGCATGCTCATGAAAAATTTGTTTCTGAACAACCTTTGGTAGTTGGAAAACAGTTGATGACTTTTTCACGGATTTTTGCACTCTATTTACCAACCCATCAGAATTATGATCTGATTTTTCAGATTGATCTGAATCTAGTGTGTCACTTGGGATAATAATTTTACCATTTCCCCTCCTAATTGGCACTCTAGGATCTTTCAGATAAACTTAGGACCATAACCACCCGTGAAAATCTTATCAATCAGATTCGGATTAACCATGTCCAACGAGAAATCCTTATCGTTGTACATCTTGTCTGAACCTTTTAAGCGATAAGTGGTCCATTTGGCATTTTTATCAAAAACTGCAGACTTGTTTTTGATAACAGGTTTCTCAGATTGACCCTGTGGTGGTTTTGAACTAGAACCATGTTCAAATGTTTTAGCTTTAGAAACAAAGCCAACACCACCATTCTTTGTCTTCTTACCACCAACTGATTTTTCACGAGCAATCTTTTTTTGCTCATATGTGCTTAATTTGGAAAGCTCATATTTAGTTTCTCCGAATTTGTATTTTAAGATAAGCTCATCCTGAGTGGGTTTTGAAACAGTTTTGACCGACTCAGGCTCAGTTTCAGAAACTAAATCATCTATTTTGTAAAAATCAGACACATTATAAAACAGATCTTCTATCTCAAGATCAAGAGCAGATTTATCTTTTGATTGCTTATCAGTTGTGGTGGGTGATTGTGATGTAACAGATACTTCCTTTTTGTACGAAGTACAATCACAATTTTCATCAATTGGAACACATGATGGGCTGTTTGTTATTACCACGGGAGCAGGAACTTGTTTAAGATTATCCGACCCATTTACTTTTTCAGAATTGTAAAGAAAATTTGTGAATGACAATGGAATTTTAAAAGTATCAATTTTAATTGTCAATTCAAAATTTTCAATTTTTAATCTTTTGATGATTTGCCTATTCTTTTTGTGCTGTCACGAGCATTTCTAATTGCTTTGTAAACTCATACTTTTGTATGCACAATTGCTCGTGAACAGACAACAGTTCCTTCGTGGTACCCTCCTATCTAAGTTTTGTAAATTTCCATATCGGCCTTGGTCACAGAAAGCTGATCTAACAGCTTGGTTTTCTCATCTAAGAGATCACCTTTGATCTTAGCAAATGAATCACGATTATCACAATGAGAAGAATTTACTACCTTCGGAGTATCGGCCATTAATGCCATAACGAAGTCTTTGAGATTGTTTCTCTTTAATGCTCCATTCTCCAGCTTGAGAGTGTTGTTTTCCTCAGATAGCTTTCTCAATTCTTCTTTCAAAGCAATAATTTTATCAGCTGCATCCATTGCACTCTTATGTGTCTTTTCATATTTCTTTTGCAAATGATAGCTTCGTTTGAAAAGAGCTTCAAAATCTTTTGCTGCATCCACACCTCGGCTTTAGTAACTTCGCAACCATTAACTAAAACTTCCTTTTCTTTTATCAGAACTTCCAACTCCTTTAAAAGCAAACTGAAAAACCGAGGTGGTGGGCAAAATACCTTGGTTGCGGAAGCGGATCAAGTCTTTGTGTAACTCGTTTTTGTAGAAACAAATAAACACCCGGATATGAACACGATGGTGTTTGAGATGTGATGATGGTGATGAGCAAAGCTAGTGTAAACATGGATATATGAAGAACAAGATAGATAGATAAACAAGGTGGAATGATAGATAAATAAAGATAACCGAAAGATTACATTTTACCTACCCCACGCATTCCCGGGTATCATGAACTTACTAGGTGAGTTCATGAACCCTCGACAAGCTTTAAAGAACCATGACCAACTCTCTCTCTAAGTATCACTCATCATCAAGTCTTTCACATGAGAAAGACTTACTATATATAATACAAACTCACTAAGGGCATAATATTAAACTACCAACTAGTGACAATATTTCAACAATAAATAATATTCACTAGAGCCTTTTCTTTAGTTGAGTCTTGTGTCTTGAGTTGTCATGTTCTTCACCGTGTTGTCGGGACGGTAAATGTTAAGTGGCCGTTGAGTATTGATCACATCTACCCAAATCATGTTGGCTCGGTATCTCGATTCCCAACAATATTTGGTAGATGGTATACTCAACACTTGTGACATTGGTTCTTTGTATTCTTGCATCTTGACTTCAAGAAAATCTTCATGTAGTTTCAAATCTGTTATTCTTCAATTCTCCTTTGTGAAGCTCCCCCTACAATAAACATTCTTCTAGCCCCAAACCATAGGCTATAATGCATAGGGTGTTTACAAACTTCAACACAATGGCAAGCTACTTGAGGACTAAGTCATAACTCAAGGTACCAATATTGTTGAAAGTAAACAAGATAAAGGATCTATGAAAAACTCGAGAATTAACTCCACAATTCAACCATCTCGAAATACTTGGCCGAATACCAAACCAATGATTTGCACGAAGATAAACCACTTCTTTTGCTTTCTTTTGCTAAACCCGTTGCAAAAAGTCTCATCATATCATCACATCTTCTCCCCCTAGACTTTTGCAACCCGTAGCAAACAATGAAAAGCATGTTGTTGTAGACAAACACATCCATGTAGCATATCATAAACAAAAATCAGCCTTGCAATATCAACCGGTTACTCTTCATAATCCAACCAATAATAAATCCCGTTCGTCTTCAACATATCGACCCAAACTTGCGCATAACTTTCATAACCAATTCACCTCATAGCACGTCTGCCATAAAGAAGTAATCTTGATATAAAAGTATAGTTGTAGGTGTACCTGAAATGTTTGATGAACATTGGGTTCTCGAAATTACGAATAATGTTGGAGAAGAATATGAAGTGGTTGATGTGGATCCTCTTGGCTTCAATTTGGTTGCCACTGTGTGTTGACAACAAAAAATATATAACAGTAGCATACTGTTAATTTTCTCCAAATCTGTCTTCATGTCTGAGATCGATCAGCAGTCCAAATGAAAAATAAATTCAGGCCCAATCGGTCCATTTCTTTGACATTTTGACAGCCCAAATAAAATATAAAGAAGAGCAGATCTAGCCCAATTTGCGAAGCAGCCCAGCAAAAAAAAATAATAATAAACCAGCCCAGAATGTGATTGAACGGCCCATTTCTTTATCAAATAGGAGAACCCTATTTTTGGCTGTAGAGAAACGCGTACTAGAAAAAAATCTTCATCGCCTCTCTTTCATTTTAGTCGACGAGAAATCCAACAGAGACCGGCGACCTTTTGGTGGCAATTTCCGGTCACCGACGCTGTGAAGAAGTGAACTCGACGGCCTGATCGAATTCCGACGACTTAAGGGCGGATAGAGATGAGTACCGGTTGGTCGAGGATTCCGGTTGGAGGTATGTCGTTGTTCCGGTTGAAATCGAATTTCCGTTTGAACTTTGCGACTTCCGGTTGAAGTTGGTTTCCGGTTGATGTCTTGAGTTCCTGTTGAAGTCAGATGTCCGGTCGAACATGGAAGTCCGCTTGAAGTTCAGATTTCCGGTTGAAATAACTTCCGGTTGATCTCCACTATTCGGTTGAAGATGAAAGTTCCGGTTGAACTCCACTTTCCGGTTGAACCGAACAATACTGTTTGAGCCTTCGATTTTAACTTCAGATCTGGTTAACTTGCCATTTTCTGCCTCTGGTTGAAATGGAAGCCGGAACTGAGCTGAACGGATCTGACTTTCCGGTTGACATGAGCCGGGGCAGGTCCGTTTACTTTTCGGCAGAGCGGGAGACTTTGGCTGAGTCCCGTCACCATCTTCGAATGTTTTCTTTAACAATCCTGTGAACCTCAACCCAGAACTGTTAATAGAAACGAGCATACGAACAATCTCGAGCTGCAGTCTCGTGTTCGTGTTTCTGAGTTCCGTCATTTTCTTTAGATCACACCTGTAACTCACTCAATATTTGTATTTTGTTCTTCTAATTTTCAAGAGAGAAAGAGAGTATGGTTGACCTTGAAAAGAGGGGATGTGACATGAGAGGTTGCTTGTTGACACACAAAAAAAAGTAGTGGATAAAAGAATGAATTTAGTAAAAAGTACACTTTGTTTTGTGGGACTCAATAAAAGTAAAGTCAAAAAGCTAAAAAAAACAATTTGATTTATACACACAAACAGACAAAGTGTTATGTGATAAGAATAATCACACCTTTCAAGAATTCTTGAGATCTACAATTTCAAAAGCAAATTTGATCATGAATTTTGAATTGAAGAATATGCATACGTAAAATATGCAGGAAGTTCATGTTTGAGGCTAGATTTTGACACCATGCAAATATCAAATAAATCTATTTGTGTAGCAAGATTTAAACACAAACACTCAAGAAAATTTACTTTCGACGACTCAAGAATAATACATGAACAAATAGATCTTGACTATTCTATAAAAGAAAAGTTCAAGGATCTTTTTCAAAAACTTTGAAAGATATGGAGGCGAGTTCAAAATCTTTCTAAAAAGTTTACATCTCCATTTGTTTACAAAAACAAGCATATGAACACAAAATTGAGATATCAACCGTGAGGTTACATAATCTCGACCATGGCTCTGATGCCAATTGAAAAACCGAGGTGGTGGGCAAAATACCTTGGTTGCGGAAGCGGATCGAGTCTTTGTGTAACTCGTTTTTGTAGAAACAAATAAACACCCGGATATGAACACGATGGTGTTTGAGATGTGATCATGATGATGAGCAAAGCTAGTGTAAACATGGATATATGAAGAACAAGATAGATAGATAAACAAGGTGGAATGATAGATATATAAATATAACCGAAAGATTACATTTTACCTACCCCACGCATTCCCGGGTATCATGAACTTACTAGGTGAGTTCATGAACCTCGACAAGCTTCAAAGAACCATGACTAACTCTCTCTCTAAGTATCACTCATCATCAAGTCTTTCACATGAGAAAGACTTACTATGTATAATACAAACTCACTAAGGGCATAATAGTAAACTACCAACTAGTGACAATATTTAAACAATAAATAATATTCACTAGAGCCTTTTCTTTAGTTGAGTCTTGTGTCTTGAGTTGTCATGTTCTTCACCGTGTTGTCGGGACGGTAAATGTTAAGTGGCCGTTGAGTATTGATCACATCTATCCAAATCATGTTGGCTCGGTATCTCGATTCCCAACACAAACTCTCATCTGAATCATCATGCTCAGGTATGTTGTTTGTCTTGAAAGCAAACTTTTCTTTGAGCACCTTTTGAACATTTGCAAATGATTCAGTGATGTCACCTGCTTCATCTCCTTCCATGGTAGATCCAGTCAAAGCATCTTCGTCCTGCACATGTTTCACAATCAAGGCAGATGAATCAGTGAATTGATTACCTAATGATAAGTTTTGTCTTCTTGAGACAATAATGCTTTAGTATAATCAGATTTAGGGTTTGAGTTAGAAGAACTCCCTAAATTTTTGGAGTGTACTTTTCATACTCTTGCTTTTTGTGCTGAGAACATTCTCTCGCGAAATGGCCAAAATTCGAATAATTGTAACATCTGACCTTCGATTTCTTAAAACCAATTCGACCACTGGAATTAAGATCCTTTCTTCCAGTTTTCTTGAGAAATCTCTTCACCGTTCGAGCTAGCATGGCAAATTGCCAATTTATATCCATAAGCTCCAAATCATCCGAATCAACTTGATCGTAATCTTCTTCGGTCAATTCAGCGTTACTCACTTTGCCCATAATAACTCCATAATATGATGAAAACAACGCAGATACCAATGCCATATAATCTTCTGTTGTTGTAACAGACATAGCCATCTTGCTAGAATTCATCATGTTGCTTGCTGGTATTGACACATTACACCCTTGAGATCCATAGTTGTATTCATAATTTTCTGAATTTGTTACATTCCCTAAATTTGACATATTTCCAGACACACTTCCAGCCACAAACGTAGTTGCCGGAGCAGAACTTGTAGCTTTCGCAGACTTTCCTGATATAGTTACAACATTTGAACCATAGTAAACATCAGGATTTTGGACCTCAGCAGGGGTTGTGTTTTTATTTTTCATCTCTAAATCTCGACTTGCAACTTTCCCATCAACTTCATAAAATTCAATGTTGAGTAATCCTTATCATTTGTAAGCATCAAGACATATGGTTCCCACTTTGATGGAAGTCCTTCGAGCAATTTTTCTTTTAATTCATCATCTTCTTTTTTTAATTTGAACGGTATCCATTTTAGACAAATGATGACAAAATCTTGAAATTAACTCAGGTACTCCTTCTCCATCAAAGTGCTTGAAATTATCAAACTCCTTCTTCAAAACCTTCTTTTACTCTTCTTGTACTGATCATTTCCCTCACATCTTTCTTTCAAAGCAGTCCAAAAATCATGAGAATGTTTGCACATTTTAAATTGATGTAGCAGTTCCTTTGGTAAAGCTTGTGTAAGAATTCCATAAGCTTTATGTTCTCTTGTGTAATTTGCCTTTTGTAGCACATCCAGGTTCCTTTGCATAATAGGTACATTATTGTTGTCAACCAGATAGACATACGGTGTATCCATTGCAATCCATAGATCACAATCCGTAGTCCCGACATAGGCTTCAAACCTTTTCTTCCAGTTATGGTAGTCTTCAAGTTTGAACAACTTGGGAACCTTTTGACTTGTCCCAGTTTCATTGTTATAGTTCAATAATGTCTGCATTTGTGATTGAATCGCGACAAATGCATGTAAATCCAACATTTTGAATTTCTTGAAAACACTGTTTATCCGAACTGTATACGAACTCAGAACAGTTTTTCGAACTGTATCCGAACCAGATGCGAACTCAGAAAGTCAGGCGAACAGCAACCGAACCAGATGCGAACTGCAGTTTTTCCAAACCTAACCCGAACTTCGTCCGAACTCAAAACCAACCGAACACCTTCTGAACTCAATCTATGAACAGTACCCGAACTAGTCCCGAACTCTATCCGAACACGACTTCGTTTAACTGAACAGGAGCCGAACTCTATCCGAACAGAAACGAACTAAAACTTTTCAAGTGAACTGAACACTAACTCAGGCGAACTCAGGTTCGGAGCGGTTACTAAGGCGAACTCTAGGTTCGGATGACGATTATTTGGCAGACGTACGAACTCTCAGAAAATGACGCTTTCAAGCAAAGATCGACTCAACCGAAACTGCTGGACACAAATACAAACATTTTGAAGTGTATAGTGTATAGAAATTATCAGAAGTTTGAAAAACGAATGTTTTTTAAATGAAAAACACGAAGAAAACACCAAAACACTTTGTTTATCGACACAAAAGATGAATATCGAGCTGATCAATCACCAGATAGCTCTGATACCACTTGAAAGAGCGTGGGACGCGTGAATCGTGATCAACTCATATCTATTGTGTAAACAAAGTAATCAAACGCACAGGTAAATAACTCAATCTTGCATTGCACTCAATATCAGAGGTTACAAGACTCAGAGAAAACACACTAGGTTTCACACACACTAGCAAAAATGTTTCAAAAATTACAAACCTATCAACTATATATAAGAACCCGACTGTCCGAACTGGGCCTTGGTCTGAACTGCAGTTCGCCCAAGTTCAGACAGGGTTCGCCTAGTCTAGGTTTTTCTTATTTTTCTTGATTTTTTCCAAGTCTTTGTCCGATCCAGCATCTGCCATATTATGCATCAACAAGTTAGCAGGAATGTGATACTCTTTGATGAAATCGTTTAGATCATTTTGCGTAATGATTGAGAAAGATAAATGCATCTTGTATTTTGATGATCATTTACCTACGTAATCCATGATTAAAAACGATAAAGGGGGAAAACTAACCTGGATCAGAGCAATGGATGGAATGGCAGGGGAGAATGGTGTTTGTATAAGTAAATGATATATAAGTACAGTTGAAATTTCAAATATTAGTCGTTGATGGGACAGAAAGACAAATTTTCTGTATAGTACAAGTTATGCAAGCTCGTGAGGATAAGTACATGCAGTGAAAGATTTAGACTAAAAGTTCAGGGGTAATATTCAGCGAAAAAATCGTTTCAGGGGTAACGTAATACCTAAAATGTTACAAAAAAAGTTACACTACGCGGTGAAAATTTTCCACTACGTGGTGTAAGTTCAGGGGTAACGGGCATTACCCCTGCTTATATGCTACATCCGGCACTGAGTCCATGTAAAAATGTCAGATGTGCAAACCTTAACTTCTAAGTTTATTAACCTCATTTATACAATTAATAGACTCGGGGACTTGATGACGTAAAGGGGTTGTTGGACATGTTTACACATCCTAACTAGGTGTCACTCAAGTCCTTCATGATCTATGGATATTTGCTTATGTTATCGCAGGTAATGGGAAGTGGTCAAGGTTAGAGATACATATGCGAAGACGCAAGTGATGACTGAAATACTATAAATACTAGATGTTAAGATAGGGTAATGATCTTTTGAGTCTCATTCTGTAACTTTACAATATCACTTGCGTCCATATTTCTTTCCTAATCAATAAGATCAAAATATTCCTGTCCACTCTTATTTCATATTTCTCGATCCTTTCATCTCTTTGGCAACAATCTCTAGGAGGAGTATTTGCTCTCTCATCACACAAGAAAGTCTAGTCATTACCAATGTAACGGTCACACCATACCATACCACATAGATTGGGTATACCTTTATTATTTTTTTAATCCAAAGAGGAAATTTGAAAATTAAGGTAAACTTGATGAACGAAAAGTGTAATTTACTCTAGAAGGAAGTTAGGGTAGGGTGGTCAGTGGTCACGTCTAACCGCCACCGACGTTCTGGTCCAGCTGGAACTGAAAATGACCACACTTTCACGACTGGCCGGCGCATTACATGGCCCCATCGGATCTGACTGTGCCACAGGTGTGCTCTTAAATCTACA
Source organism: Deinandra increscens subsp. villosa (assembly GCA_039602395.1). NCBI lineage: Eukaryota > Viridiplantae > Streptophyta > Magnoliopsida > Asterales > Asteraceae > Deinandra > Deinandra increscens. Next base: position 33,409,453 of record JBCNJP010000006.1, read on the forward strand.
CGTGTCAATACAGTTTTACCAACCTCTTCCTTTCCTTTCCTTTCCTTCGATCGTCTCTCTGCTGCCGGTTTCCTATCCTATCCTAGGGTTTCTATAACTTTCAGTTTGAGCTATACCCCAAGGTAATGGCGCTTCATTCTCTCCATCTTCTCGCCTTTTTTGTTTTCGTTATTAATTTGTTTGTTGACGATCCTTTTTCCTGCATTTTGAAGGTTTTACTTCTGATCGTGCTGTAGGTATCGGAGTTTCAGAATCTTCTTTTTGCACAGAAAGTATGTGCGGTAACACTAGTTTAATTTAATTTTTTTTTGTACGATCGAGTGAAATTTCTCTTTGCTGCTGTATGTATTTATCGGCAAAATGTGTTAATTATGTTTAGCTTCACTTTGAGAATCGATGGTGCTACGAATATATTTGACCTCATTTTTCTCGATGAATATTGGTGTTAGGAAACGAATGTTAGGTCAACATCAAATGCATAATGTGACTTAGGCTTCTGGCTCTGAAAGACTTTGTTAAATTAAATGTATGAGGTTTGCTTAGTTCTAGCAATTGACCACTCTTTGTCATTGACCTTATGAAGTTATGCTGTGTTCTTGTTTGCGTGTGATTGAGGCTGGCTTTATAAACTTCATGAATCTGCAGCCAGGCTTTATAAATTTGTTTCTTTCACATTTTTAGTTTTATGAGGGTGTTTTGGGTTTAATGCTGTGGGTTGGACTCATTTACTTCTCTTTGAATGTGAGTGTGATGTGCACTTTCTAGGTTCGTTTCACCTTCTCCATAATTGAATACTGACTATTCTGTCATTCAGAATAATAAGAGTTGGCCCCGGGTATATTCTTTAATGTAGTCAAACGTATAATTACTGCATTTCCCTTTTTTAAAAGGCAATATGTAACAAATAGAAAGAAAGGTACATAGGTGGTATACACAAGGAAAACAAAACGAAAGAAAATGAGAGTTTTAGTGCACATGATCTTAGATAGAAAAACACACATGTTGTATGTAACTATTTATAATGTATTGTTGTAGCTACGTTTGTTTTTATATCCTCGTTTAAGTGAGAGTTTATGTATATAAGATGTGCATTAGTCTCCCTACATTGACTAGTTGTGTTCAAACAGCTATATATATGCATTTTTGGTTGTATTTGATATTGATGGCTGGTGAGATTTATCATTAATCTGTATGCATATCATTTATTTGTCGGCATGTATTCTTGTCATGTTTAATGCTTCCCATACATTGGACCATATTGTATAATTCCATATGTTCTTGTTCTTTCTAACATCCGAGTCCCCACCATGTGCTTTTGGATTTATTTTTTTTCATATATACCTAGCCCGGTGCCTACTTTCTGTTCCATGTATTTGTTTCTAGCCAGCTTCTACTTTTGGTACTGAATATATTGACAAACAAATCAACAGAGGTGCTTAAAAATCTTACTTTTCGTATATCTCTCGAGGCAGGAATTGTTATTGTTTAAACTGTCTAAATAGCCATGTGAAATTTCTTTCATCATGAAAGTATTCTACTTCATTTTGTTTTTACCATGGGTCAGGCACAATAAGTTTCTTTTTTAGCCTGTGAAATTTGGAAGGGTGCGATTATCTCATATCCAATTAGTTTCTCCATCTGCTCTGCTATTTTTTCTGATTCTTGGCATATTCTGATATCTAATTAATGACATGCTTTTTTGACCTTGTCACACGCATCTATAGTGAACTCACTGCTCTTGTTTGGACGGATATTCTTTAATGGGCCAGCCGCCAGTGTAAAATTTGTTCATTAAGAAAATAATTCTGTAGGTGGAACTCTATCATGGGAGAAAGTTATTCAAGATTAGTAGCAGTTAAATTTGCATTCAGTTTGTTTGTTATATAAAAGATTGGAGATGGTAATATAAATAGAACTTTCAGTCTTGCAGTTATTTGTCTAAAGTCATTCAGAAAATGCAGTTGCCTATTAAAAGTGAGGATGCATAAGATCTAAATTTGGATTCTTTTTCAGTTTTTCTATGTTTTCTTAATCTTGAATTCCCTGCTCCTTCACTTAACAGTTTATAATTGACAGTTTCCAGGAATTTGGTGCTTCATGGATAGATTTCCCACCCACAAAGAAGAAGAAACTCTGTAGTGGTGGTTTTTTAATTGACAAGACAGTTGGTTAAGACTGTTGTGTGGACTTCTGTTTATAGCATCTAGTTAAATTATATTAACAGTCATTCAGGAGATCTGATGGATCTTAAGTCTAATCATAGTTCTCCCATACTCACTGATCCCATGCCCATTACCAAACCAAGATTACGAATTCATGACTCATTGCTACCTTATTCATCTTCTGGATTCATCTCGCAAGGCCCTTTTCTGACAATTCCATGGAAAAAACCCGGACTACTTGATGATGTTCTTTCTACTAGCTGGTTCGATGCCATGAAATCTTCTTCCCCAAGGAATATAATTAAATATAATGGATACGATTTTTCTTCAGACGATGTGGATGTTGCTTATAACAATTGGATGGTATTTCTCTTATTCTATTCTTGTTTAGTGTGTTTAGTATTTCACTCAAACTAGATATTAAAAGGTCTTTTAATTGTATCTTGTGCAGCTCAAGTATCCGTCTGCACTTACATCCATTGAACAGATTGTAAGTAGTGCAAAGGGAAAGAAGATTGCATTGTTTCTGGATTATGATGGGACATTATCCCCTATAGTTGACAATCCAGATGATGCCTTCATGTCTAATGCTGTGAGAATCTAAACTTTGTAATTATCTCAACCTTGCTAGATGAGCCTAGGAATACCCCCTCTAGTCCCGGAAATTATGTTTAATGCCTCATTTTGTAAACAGATGCGTGCGGCTGTAAGAAATGTGGCAAAATACATTCCAACAGCAATTATAAGTGGCAGAAGCCGTGAAAAGGTAGTTTGAAGTGTTTTCCTCGTTTACTTAAAGTTTTGGGTTGGATACTTATATATATATCATTTTACTATCTTTTTTTCAGGTACTCAGGTTTGTAGGACTGAAAGAACTCTATTATGCTGGTAGTCATGGGATGGACATAATGGGTCCTGTTCAGCCTCTAGCTGATCGTACCACTGAGGTAGCATTTTCTAACATTTTTTCATAACTAAGTGAATCAACATTCTACCATTCCTCATCTAGATCTTATCATTTTATTTGGCACAGGTTAAAGACGAAAGCTTGTATCAGCCTGCTAGTGAATTTCTACCCATGATCAACGAGGTTAATAATATAAACTTGCTTTCAGTTTTGTATCATACACACACATACACACGCATTACATTCCATTCTTGGAGATATTTATGGTGTGTGTATGTTTGAAGCAGGTTTTTGTATCCCTTGTCGAGATAACCAAACATATAGAAGGAGCAAAAGTTGAAAACAACAAGTTCTGTGTCTCGGTGCACTACCGTAATGTAGATGAGAAGGTACCATTTCAGTATTTTCCTTCCGGACGGTAATATTATTAGTTTGAAGATGATTTTTTCATAAATGTCCCTTGTTTTCATAAATTACAGAGTTGGACAACGGTGGCGCAATACGTCCAAGACACTTTGAAACGCTATCCGCGTCTGAGATTGACACATGGAAGAATGGTATGCAGTCTTTATTTTCCAGAAAAGAAACTTGGAATAATTTCTATAGTTCTTCAGAAATTGTTTTTCCTCAAGTTTTTTTTGTTATATTTTATCATTGTCAATACTTAGGTTTTAGAGATTCGCCCTATGCTTAAGTGGGACAAGGGGAAGGCTGTCGAGTTCTTACTTGAATCGCTTGGTTAGTAAAGTTCCAGTTTGAGTTCTCTTTTCTGTAGTCAAATTGTTAATTAATAGTTATTCACAAATGTTTTCTTTGCAGATTTAAGTAGTAGTGAAGATGTGCTTCCTATATATGTAGGGGATGACAGAACCGATGAAGATGCATTTAAGGTAAATCAATTTATCATTATAGCGAGTTGACCATTTCAAACCATTTACTTATGAATGGGTTGAAAATACATCTTAAAAAAGGAAACGGGTTAGCCGGGTTGAAAGTTGCCCAAAATTTATTTTTAACACATTATCCCTCCTAAATCATTGTATCTTAAGACTTAGATTATTATTGAAACCATCTTTTGACACACTAATGACCCGTTTGACCCGTTACCGACCTGCGCATTTGGCTGTGTCCCTTGGTGTTGATAGTATTCCAAAATTGATGCTTGAAAACGCTAGGGAATAATTGCGAGCAAACTAGTAACTTGATTGATTAAATTTACATATTAAACAGTTTCTAAGAGAGGGTGGTCATGGGTATGGCATATTGGTGACTCCTGCCCCAAAAGAAAGTAATGCATATTATTCTCTCAGAGATCCATCCGAGGTTTGTATTTCTCTCCTTGCATTCATCTCTTAAATAGTTAAGTATAAACTCTAAATGTGTAATTTTGATGGTTTAAAACTGAAGTTTGTGCATGTATTACAGATTAAACCTTTTTAATAGAATAATAATTAATAATAAACATATAAATTTGTTTTTGGGGCTGGTTATTGGTACTCCTTGGTGTGTTACACTCTTGCAGAAACACCCTAAAAGTCGATACAGGTTGTATTGGACAATAGTACCCATATACGTCGTGTTAAATAATTCTAAAAAGTATAACTTTTCTACAATACGGTAGTATTGTATGATACGACCCTTTATTTTTCTTTAGAATACCACTCGTATAGGTGATGCCAAAAAATAACTACAGGTAGTATCGTAGAATACGACCTGTATTAAAAGTGTTATGACAACACAACAGAAGAGGATATATCTATAACACGCCCTTTTCCTTTGTTTATTTGTCTTGCAGGTGATGGAATTCATCAACTCACTGGCAATACATAAGAAGTCGGTCTCACGATTTGACTTATATATTTAGGAAGACCATATGACATAATTAATTAATTTTATAAAGAATAAAACAAACAAAAAAATGCTCCAAAGTTTATTGTCCGCCAATTGTAAAGCTTTTTTGTCTTTTAAATCATCTACTATGTATCGGTTTTGCTTCTTTTGCTGATTATATTAATTTACATGGCAATTCTATCATCTATGTATTGATCTTGTAATTATATTAATATAGAGGCTGTTTCTTTTATAAGTTTATGAAGTTTTGAGTTCCAGGTATTGACACGTCTATTCCAGGCTTTACAACGAAGGGGTAACAATGTAATATGTCCTTATGATCATATGCAACAATTACGCAATACATTTTTTTAATCGTAATCATGTAAAGATTGTAATTTTACGACTCTAATTGGTGTACTAAACTCTAACTAGAATATTTCCAACACAATAGTAATCAAGTTTTTCAAGTGTTCTATTATAGTTGCTAAAAAAAAAAGTTTATCCTCTTTAAAATCACTAAACTTTGATTAGGTGTTCTATATTGTATAATTCTTTTATAAATGTTAAAATTTAGTTAATAAAATTAACTTAGGTGATGTGTTCGGAACGACTTTATAAATACTAACTAATTTTATCTAGACCTAAACCTAGACCTAAACACACCTAACTTTACCGAAACTCCTAAACTAAACCAAACCTAAAGGCAAGTGTACCTATCGGTGACAGTATAGCTACAGAAGACCGGATATCGAACCCTAAGGACACTAAATAACTAGACTCTAACCGATTTGATTAGTTCACCTTTTAAGTCCTTCCTAATTGACAACTCTAAAGCTCGAACAATGGTTCACCTTTTAAGTCCTTCCCACTTCAACTAAACCTAATTACCCTCGAAACAATCTAAGACGCCTTAGACTAGCAGGAGCTACCACCGATTTCTATAATTAACACGGAATAGCAAGCTAATCAAATTCCTAAGACACTTCCTTTTGAGACATGCTACCCTAGTTCATTAACTAACCCAACTACCCGATAACTATCATCCTTTTAAGCTTATTTAGAGAGCAGCACACACAAATCAAGGCAACAATTTTTTTTTTTGAACAACGAATATATTAACATCAGGGGCGCCACTCAAGCAAGGAGCTAGAGAAGGCAAAAACCCCAAAACTACATCCCCAGGAGGGTTACATTAGTTTACAATTAGCCCAATCAATACCACATTTACACCGATTTTCAAACCAAATTCCACTCCAAGCTTTAACCTCCTTGATGACCTTGCTAATCGAAGGATTAAAACCCTGAAAGACAGCGGCATTTCGTTCCTTCCACAAACACCAACACGTAATAAGAACGATCCCATGAATAAACTCTCTTTTCTTTTCCTCGAGGCGGGGATCCTTATATAAATTGAGGAGATCAGCAAAGGAAAAAACAATCAACGGGGGGATTTTGCACCAAGACTCAACCCATTGCCAAAGGACTGTTGCGAAGTAACAATTAGTGAACAAATGTTCAACCGACTTGTCTCCATCATTGCAGAGGCGGCAGGTCGACGAGGCAATGGGGATATTACGTTTAGAGAGAGCGTCGAAGGTAGCGATTCGATGTCGTTGAGCACGTCAAGCAAAGAGGTTAACCTTTGCAGGAACCAAGCTACACCATTGCATAATGCAGCTTTGACTCGGACCCTCCCTCTTTGAGATCATGTTGCAAACCTCCCTGACAGAAAAAGAAGAAGAGTTAGGACCATTCCAAGACCAGTTCCCGTCATTTCCAGCGATCCAATTCTCCATACCCTGACCACGATTGCTCAGCCCCCTATTTACGGAAATGACCGATTTCCAGACGCCCGAAACCGAAGCCCGAAAAGGGAAAAAATCAGTCCTTCCACTAACACTGTGTATCCCATGGACAACCAATCTCCATAGCCGATTCTCCTCAACTTTTTATCTCCAAAGCCACTTGCACAGGGAACTTTTATTAATGTCAATAAGCTTGGCCAACCCAAGACCTCCTTCCGACTTAGGGAGATAAACGTCATCCCGTTTCACCCAGTGAATCGATTTTGAATCTGCCGAACCACCCTATAAGAAGCCAAATCTGAGTTTTTCCAAGTGATCAAGTACTTTCTTGGGAGCCTTATACTGTGAAAAGTAGTAAGATGGCAGGCAATCAAGCACACCCTTCACAAGGACCAAACGACCTCCAAGAGAGAGATGTCTAGCTTTCCACCTAGTGAGTCTTTTTTCAAAAATATCAACCACCACTTGCCAATTGGAATGCCTATTCATATTGGCACCCACTTTCATCCCAAGGTAGTCAAAGGGAAAGGATCCATCCACACAACCAACCTCAGAAGCCTTAAGAGAGATCTCGTCATGTGGCACATTAACACCGTAAAGAGCACATTTGCCAAGATTGATTTTCAAGCCTGAAACAAGGTAAAAACATCTAAATAGACGAATCAAGTTAGCAATGTTGGCGTTACTCCATTTGCCAAGGATAATGGCATCATCCGCGTAGAAGAGGTGAGTCAAAGAGATTCCCACGTTAGGGATTTGAATGCCCTCGATGACCCCTAACGAGCTAGTTTTATCAAGCATCCAGTCCAGCCCAGCCATTCCAACAAGAAAGAGGTAGGGAGAGAGGGGGTCCCCCTGCCTCACCCCCCGGTAACACTGAAACTCCTTGGTAGGAGAGCCGTTAACAAGCACCGAAGCCCTAGCCGAAAGTAAAGGTCCCATTGACCCAACTGCGCCATTTCTCAGGGAAGTTCATGTGCTCAAGGACATTATCAATAAAATTCCAGTCACACGAATTAATTACCCAACCCAAACCGAAAGACATCCGTATTTTATTCAATTCTATGGTCAATTTCAACTAACCATATTAATTTGCAAACATAAAGTCACAAGAATTAATTACCCAACCCAAACCGAAAGACATCCGTAGATCAAGCCATCATTAAATAACAATTGGAAGCCCAAATTAAGCACACATATGCATCAACTACAGAAAATCAATGGAATTTAAAGAGAGTCAAAATCCATCACAAAATTGTCATAAACCGAATGAAAACTGAAAATACTAACTAATCATCAAATAGTCTAGGTGTGGTACTTGATGGTTTAGCCTACTACCATGTCTTTTACAAAAATTATAAAGAATGTCATAATCTTGATCAAGAACATAGTTTTATACCAACTATCAATCAAGAAAATAAATAAAGATAATAACCCAGATTGATAATATTAATTGAACGGTGAGTCGAGTTGATCTCCTCTTATTTCTTGGCCTCCTCGCGCTTAGAAATCGTCCACAAATTCTCTCCGTGGGCTGGGGAATTGAATTTCAAGAAGCCCCCCTCTTTTCTTTCACGTCGAAGTCCCCCTTTTATAATTTCCGTAAGTAGATTTTATATGAAAGAAAAATAGGGTTCCAGGATTGCAAATTTTGGTATATTTTTAAAAAAGGAAAATTGGATTTTAATAATACGAATTATCACTCATTGGCCGATAATAATACGAATTATCACCTTGGCACACAATAATACCAATTAACCATTCCGGTCTCTAGAATGATACACTGTTAGTTTTTCACTAACGGCGTTAGTCTCTTGCTGACGTG
>JBCNJP010000006.1:33418484-33567592 GCA_039602395.1 Deinandra increscens subsp. villosa
AGAAGAGATGCTTATCGAAGACATAAAGTATGAACAGGATCATTGTATGCCGGCGTATCTGGAAGACCCGCCAGAAAAACATATGGAGCTATTCTACTCTCTTGTGGCCGGGATGAACACTTGCAAAATCAACCACGCCCTGAGGTCGAATGTGCTTATAGATGAGATGCTGGTCAGAGAGTTCTGGGGTACTGCTAGAGTCAATGCTGATAAGACAAGGATTACCGCAACTGTTCAGAACAGACAAGTTGTGATTGAAGAAGAAGATATCAGACAAGGGCTAAACATTACTGATAAAGCCACTGATCCAATCACATATCCGAAGGAGGTAGTTCTAGCAGGTGCTCAGTCGATGGGATACGAAGGGAAGTTTCCACCAATCTTTAAGAAGCTTCTGCCGCACTACTGGAGGTGCCTGGCACATTACATGCAGAAGTCATTTCTTGGGAAGAGAACGAGCTTCGACCAGTTAAATCAACTTCATGGAACAGCCTTCGTAGCATTGGCCTTAGATTGGGATTTCAATTTCTCAAGGATGATGCTAGTTGATTGGATAGGCAATGCAGAGCTGAGTGCCAGAGAACAGTTTCTAATGACTCCAAGGTTTGTTCAAATGGTGGTGATGAAGAAATACCCAATGATTGAGGAGAGGGTCGAGAAACTAGACGTGAAGGTGATGGATATTGGAGTATTTGGCCTGCAAACCCAAGATAGAAAGGGTAAGCATAATTTTGAAGGTAGGCTGGAGTGGGCTAAGAGGGGTGCGTTTCCCGAGGTAGCAAGGGAACAAGTGATGGATGATTCTGAACCAGAAGCTGACGTGCCTAATGTCAATGCATCCATTGCTGAAGAACAAGACTTAACAGCAACTCCGGCTGTTAATGTGCAAGAAGAGGATGTTGTTATACCCTCCGATGAAGAGAATGTAATGGATGATATTCTTGCTGGCCAGGAGATCACTGATGATGATATCTATGGGAATCTGGGGCCCCTCAACCTTAAAAGGTCAAGGGATGACATGATCGGATCATCAGGCAGTGATACAACCCCTCCTGAACTGAATCTGGATGTTGAAGATGTTCTTGAACAACCAATTCCTGCACGTGAACCTTCTCCAAGAAAGAGGTCGGATCCAAGAAGCATCAGATTCAAGCTTTCAAAGACAAGCTCAAGCATTTTGTTAGTACATCCAGCAGGGCCCAGTTCTGAGGGTCCCAGTACTCAAGAAGAAACAGCTGCTGAAAATGTACAAGATCAACCTGCTCCTGCTCAGACAGAAACACCACTTCTAACCGAACGTAGCCCAGTTCGGGAAGAAAGTCAATTCATAGAGGTTGATCACTCATTCGCTGTACCAAGCCCGGTAAGAGTGAGTGCCGCTCCTGTTATTATTCAGCCTACAGCTATTCCTAGCTTCAGGCCCTTCCAAGCTGCTGAACTTCCGATTGATTTGAGGATAAGCACTGATCCTCATATCAACTTTTTGATATCTCAGAATCGATTCAGAGAAAATGAGATAAAGGCCCTGAAGGATGAGAACAAAAGGATGAGAGAAAAGGAGGTGGCAGATAAAAATAGAATGAAGTGGCTCTATGAGACTTTGGTGGATCTTAAGAAGAAATTTACTGACTTGAAAAGTCTCGTGGAGTCAAAATCTTCAAGTGCCCCTGAACAAAGTTCATCACGGGGTGTGCTAGGTGCTGATGCAATGAATGAAGACGATGGAGATGAAAACATTGAGATGTCTGATTATGCCAGAGGAGGAAGAGTGATCTCCAAAGCTCCTGAAGGTCACGACAACTGGTTCCGAGAATTCTTTCAAGGACCAGCCCCCACTCAGTACTCTCTTGATCTTGGAGGAAGCTCATTAGACAAAAAGGGGAGTTGTGAACCCATCTTATGCTGGCATTACGACACCGAGAAGAAATTATTTGCTGTGATCCGTGAAGGCTATAGTCCAGTTGAATATTATAGAACCCGTGCACAATTCCATTCTTGGACTGAGCCTGAGATCAGAAATCTGCTTCGAGCTCCCTACATAAACAGATGGAACAGCCCTGACGGAGACCTTATCAGAAACAATCTGCTGAGCCATCAAGAAAATAACTTTGAAGATTTTGAGCTGAAGCAAGTAAAATGGATCCAGACTGAAACTGACCCAGTGACTGGGCAGTCCATTGGTGAAGCAAGGAGGCCACCCACCAAGCGTACAAGGGTTATAAACATGTTGGACGAAATTGAAGATGGTACACTGGTCAGGAATTTTGACTGCTGGTGTTATGATCCGACAACACATGAAGTGGTGGTGCTCTGCAAGCCGATGAGGCAATTCCGATTCTACGATCCGGTGGATCTGCTGAGATTTGGAGAGAGAGACATCAAGCTCCTAGCCTCCCAACCTATTCTCGGGGATGAAAACGACATGGAGAATGCTATACGGGTTGGTATCTTTCATGGAACAGCAAATCGGATAGTAGAAAACGGATGGTGGTCCAACAACGTGCAGAACACTTTCAGATTTGATCTGCTGCTGCCGTAGGTAGTCTAATGTTTCATGCCTAGGGGAAGATTGTTGGGCTAGATATATTTAGAGGCATGAACATTAGTATTGGGCTTAATTTAGTTTGTTTATAGGCCATGTGGGCCATTTAATTGTTTATGATTGGGCTTATTCATGTTTATGATTGGCCTTGTTTTTGTATGAGGTGGTATAAATACCACCTCATGTTCACGATTAATGCAAGCTTTTTGAATACACTTTGCTATTTACGATTTCTTCTTTCTTAGTGTTTACGATCAGCTTCATTGAGTAGCATTCTTCATTCAAGACTTCATCTTTTTCATTAGATCTTGTCTATTTCATCTACTCATTTCTTGAATCAATCGTATTTGAGGTTTCCGCACTCATTTGCGATCATATATCGTGTTGTCGGTTTGATCTCGGACCTACAGAAACCTTTTCATTTGCAGATGCAGAAGACACTTTCTTCTTCCAAAATTGAGACTTCTTATCTGAAAACACCTTCTGTTTCTTTTTCTGTTTAGTTTTGAATTCCTTCTTGTCGAAATCTTGAATTTGCATTTTTTTTTCCATCAAATCCTAAACCACCATTCTTCTCCTTGAATTTATCTTGAACAGAATTCGGTATTTCATGACCTTGTTTGGTTAGCTTTGTAAATTTAGACTTGATTCCTTTCAAATCATTCTTCCCGGAAATCAACGAATCATCTATCACAATCTCTGAAAACTTTGGCACTTTCACTTGTCCTGGATTTCCATTAAGCACATTTTCATTTTCAAGAAATGTAGACTTTGAACCTCACCATTTTTGTCATGCAACTTTGTGAGTTCCTCTTGAAGTTGAATTACTCTATCAACAGCTTCGACAACAATTTTATTAACATTTTCATATTTTTGTTGAAGCGGATAACATTTTGAAAATAAAGCATCAAAAACTTCAACAACTTTCTTTTCATGAACTTTAGCTTTATTGCATTCTTCAATTAACAGTTCTTTTTCTTTCAACTAATCTTCCTTACTTTTAACAAAATCAATACACGTTGTACAAGAGGAAGATGCACTCTGTTGAATTTTTGCTTCATAACCATGATGAATTTTATTTTTCCATTCCTCCAATTCTTTTCTCAGAATACTATTTTCTTTAGATAACTTTGCTTCTCTTCCTTCTCTAACTTCTTCAATTTTTGATACATTTACGAACTTCCCTGCTTTCTTCAAGTGAAAAATTCCATCTCATCTTCACAATTTACCACCAAAAGTTAGATACTGATATTCATTTGAAATCGGTAACCACAACCTTTTATCCAAATCAACAATGTATGCTCTAAAATTTGTTGCCCAACCATGATAATCTTCAAGATTTATCAACTTTGGCACATTCTGACTATGACTCGCAATAAATGCATCAATTGCATAGATTTTGAAAATTGTGAAATTGGATATCAAAACTTCAAACTCGAAAACGGAGGTCTTCCAAGTGGATTTTGGGGTTCAAACCGGAGGGTACTACTTTTTAGGTAGTAAAAGAATAGATCTCGTCTGAGACGAATATTTTGGCTGGTATTAGCTCACGTAACTCTTAACGGTTCTCAAGTTACGTCAGTTTTACTGAAGACTACATTTCTGCCAGCGTACCAAACCGTCGACTTCCGTACCAACAAAGATCAACGCACCACCAACGTACCAAAAATATTTTAGCGTACCAGATTGTACCACCGTACCAACACCAGACTAGAAATCTCAGCGTACCAGATTAAAACAGCGTACCAATTTGGTACGACGTAACTGCCAGCGTACCAGGTAGTAACCGTCGCGTACCAGACTTGAAGATTGCCTTGCGTACCAAATTCCAGCTAACCAGAATCTTTGAAGATTGCCTTGCGTACCACAGAGCATACCAAAAGCGTACCAGCTGTTCTTCGAGCGTACCAACGGCATACCACGCTAAATTTGACTGATTTTTCGAATTTTCGACTTTTGAGGCTGGAATTTGGAACAGTGAGGTGCGAAAACACACTAGGAACACTTAGAAATCATTTTTGACCCTAGAAACACTCGAAATTGTGAAGAATTGAAGAAAAACCAATGAAACCCACTTTCTCTCACTAGAAAAATCAAATTTTGATCAATTCAAACCAGTAGAGCAACCTGGATTCGCTCTGATACCACTTGTAAAACCAGCTACGGATCTTACTACTGGATGAACTGATCGATCTAGTGTACGAGAATGTAATTAAACTTTGTTTTATTGATTCACCAAGAAAACAATTACAAGGCTTTGGTTTCTCTTTCTAGAACACACTTAGAAACATACACTTAGTGGAGATGATATGACAAGCAACTCTAACATGCTAAACAGGTCAACCTATTTATTGGTGACTCAAAGTGCCCAACGTACCATCCAACATACCATTGGTACGTTGGCTCCGTACCAACTGGTACAGACCATGGTACGTTGTCTCTAAGACTCACATATTCATGCTCTCACATAGATACAATACACGAGACACAATGTAGCATAGGAATATGCTCTAACAGCTGGAACAGACAGTTCAATATCCACAGGAGCAGGAACTTGATGAAGACTTGCAACTTATACAAATAATTCAGGAAAGTCGGTGAATTGTTGCAATTTATCAATTTCCTTTGCAAGTCAAAAATCTCAATCTTTTGTTCAGCTATTTTCGTATTAGCTTCCATCAACTCTTTCTGTGAAGCAATGTACTTGTCCGACAATCTGTTATAATCAATTTTATGACATTCTCTCAAGTGACACTATTCCAGAACTTCTGCAGTAACTTTCTCAACCTGTTTCTTATAATAGACAACATCTTGTTTCAAAATGTTATTTTGACTTTGAACCTTACCATTTTCATCACGAAACTTGGTGAGTTCCTCCTGAAGGTGAATTATTCTATCAGTAGCTTCGACATAAATTTTATGAATGCTTTCCTATTTTTGTTGAAGAGGAGAACATTTTGCAAATAACGCATCAAAGTCTGTAATGACTTCCTTTTCATTAGCTTTTGCTTTACTGCATTCTTTAATCAATATATTCTTCTCTTTCAACCATTCTTCCGTAATACGAGCAAATTCCAAACAATTCGCACATGATGCAGACACATCCTTTTTGAATTTCGGCAGCTAAATCATCACAAACTTTACTTTTCCATTTCTCCACTTCTTTTGTTAGAACAAATAGTCTCTTCAGTCAACTTTCCCACCTTATTCTCTAATTCTTCAATTTTACCTTTAAACTTTAAATCTTGATCACCTTTTTTCTGTGATATTTTAGACATGTGTTCTTCACACTGTGTCTTTACAAAATCCCATATTAGTTTTGCTTTTCGATACTTCCTGATTTGACTTTTAAGAGTTATAGGCAAAGCTAACAGAAGAAGTGCAACCGCCATTTCATTTTGATCATACGATTTCCTTTCTTCACTTGAAAAATCTCTCATCTCTTTAAAATCACCACCATAAGTTGGATACTTAAATACATTCGTAACCTATAACCACAAAATTTTATCCAAATGAACAATATGAGCTCTAAAATTTGTTGCCCAACCATGATAATCTTCAAGATTTATCAACTTTGGCACATTCTGACGATGAAGTTCAATGAACACCTTAGACAGAACCTCCCCTCTCAACACATTGATCTGGAAAGACTCTGGACAGAAACTTAAAAAGAATTACAAAGACGAAACTATTTATACTCGTGTAATTCTGTCCGAACCTGGACACTCCGAACCCTGTCCGAACTCCCTCCGAACTTGGAGTTCGTCTAAGGTTCGGTGTCACCGAACTTTGAGTTCGGCTGGGGTTCGGACCCTAGTTAATGTCTCAGTCAACCCAGTCTGTTCGATAATTCGAACAATAACGGCCACACAAGGTTCATGTATCAACATAAGTTCACATGATTCATAATAACATTCAAAATCACCTTTCATGTAATAACGATTCAGATAATGGTTGAAATGGACAACACATACTAGCATGTTGTCTATCATGAGGTCCTTACCATACACGCATACAATTGTCACAATACCTTACATACTAGCATACAACCTTGGTATAACATATTTTTAGCAAATAATTTCACAAACCAACCAACACAACCCATACGGTACAAAGTTGACGGGGCAACTTCACATAGTCTTGTCATTCCCATCGAGGTAGGAGACTGAGGACCTTGTATGGTGTATGGTTCTCATACCCAATCAAGTTAATACATTTACAACATGTATTTTTTTGGTTACTAACACGTTTCATACACATAACTAATCATGCATTTCTACTCGACTTATATTTAAACCAGCACTTCAATGATTAATCAATTTATATACCTTAAACATAAGATTATATTCTCAAATTTTAGCATGCATAAACACGTATGTTTTATAAACATTTCTCATGAGAAGATCAGAAGCAAACAAACTATTTATCACAGTTGAAATGGTTCAACATTTGCTCGCATACTAAAATATAACTGGTAACACATTGATTTTGTGACAAAATGACCGAGATCCAAATATAAATCTAATCAAGATCCCACTGCCATTTTAAAGGTAACACGTAGCAGTTTGTTTTAGAAAAGAATTACTCAACTCTGTTAAGAATTATTCGAGAAATAACATAGACAATTAGGTTCAGATTCAAGTTGGGGTTCAGTATCATACAACATATCATCATGCACATTACCTTGCTAAAGAATCCAAAATTTTAGAGTGAAGATCTAAAAGATAAAAATAGAAGTGTAACTACAAAGTACCGAATATCGAAAAGTGATCTACAGGATTATGTATGGCTTCAAGCATGAGAATAACGAGTAGAGGAAAAGCGCAATGGCTTAGTTCATGAATTCAAGTGAGCGATGGGATAGAAAGCTTACGATAAACGCAACTACACCTTCCAAGAATGACATGTCAGTTTAAACTGGCACTAGTGAAGATACCAGCAAGGAGGATGCAAATAACGTAATGGATAGTATAAAATTCAGAAAGAAACATATATGGCGTGCTAGACAGAATTTGGCAACGAATTCACATAAATAGATATAGAAATGAACGTGTCAAGGATTATAGAATCCATTAGTATAAACGTCTCGTTAGGGAAATCTTCATTGTTTAAGCTTACCAGTGTGCCGAATCTCCTTGGTGTTCTTGCGCTTCATCATGCGTCATGCTTCCTTTCTTGTCAAAACATCGTTTCAAATGGTCTTCAAAAGTAAGATAAAGCATGAAGGTGTTATAAGAGGATGTATGCGAAATACAAAATATCAGGATGTTCAAAAGTGGCTTTAGCTTATGTTTCCTGGACATATGCATTTTTGCTAGGGTTCAGTGCAGGTTTACCGCGGATTGAAAGATCTAATAGAGTGTTCCAAAGAAAAGGATCGGGTCTATCACCTCAATGAATGCCAGAGAGTTTATAAAAATAGGCAGTTGTCCCAAAAGTAGTGTCGTTTAAATGAAATTTGATTTACTCCTTAACACATGCTTAACATTCAGCCCCACGAGAAAAAAGAAGTATAGAAATTTGCTCCTAATTACGACCATTAGCTTGCCTAGTAGGATTCTCCAGGATTTTCATACACTGGAAATTACATTTACGTGTGCACCCGTAAAAGTAATTTACTTTGTATGGTCACCCTAGTTCCTCTTACTTCAGCTACGAGTTATGGTAGAGTACAACTGAGATATTCACTATGTGGGAATAAAAAATGTGGTCACTAACCCAAGGTTATCTTGACCATGATTCGTTAGAGAGACAAGTTTCAGGAACAAAATGTTCGCTTTAATTGGAATGACCCACCCGAAGTAAGTCAGCTAGGGATTTAGCTCAATAGCATCTGAATAGGGTTTATCACAATGAGCCAAGCTTAGCTTGATGTTAAAGAATAGTTACTAGACATACATACGTGATCAAAATCCGGTACCTAAAGAGAGAATTTGAATTGGCCCACATCAGTTTCCGTTGTGGATATAAGAGTTATACTCAAGTTGTGTTATCTCGATGCACAACGCGATATAAACTAGGAGAGGGGGGATATTAAAAGATCAAGACAAATGTGAACACGACCAGGATAACGGGGGCAGATACAAGTGCCCCATGGGAAACCACTTGAATTCCCACAATGTTATCACTGCTAAAGATGAATGGTCGCACTATTAGCACGCCATGATTATCTCCCTGAACATAAGAGTTGAGCAGTATATGCAAGGCAGGTATAACAAGAACCTCCTAAGTTATGAGGAAGGTTTAAGAGTAGGAATAGGTATCACACCATCTTTCTAAGTAAGCACTCGTCCAATGTCTGGATACTACGGCCAGTCCTTCAGCCTAGAATAATCCCGAAAAGCAAACGACTTGTCAAAGGTGAAGATGTGATCCTCTGATCTGATTCGACGTCTCTTCATCCATGGATGTTAACCAAGAGGTACACGACTCATAGAGGTTAAGGAAAATGACTCAAGGATAACCGGCTCCTCGTCGTGAGTATAAAGGGATGATATGATGTAAACTACTTATCGTAAACCAGGTGCGTGTAGGAGTGAGCATCACGATGCATGAGAAAAATGTTTAAATGTAACCAATTTAAAACAGTTACAGTCTAAGATGAATCTTAGTTTGCTGCAACTAATGGCTCTGATACCAATCTATCACATCCCCAAAAATCCACGCGCGAAATACCACAGCAGGGAGCGTGACAAACCAGGATCGCAGTCCAATAGTTACACCAAACGGCCAATAATTAATAAACAGAGTTTTCATTTCATTAAAATACAAATACAGAGTTTTATAAATGCAGAAGCGTAAATACAAATAAAGTATTTATGTAAAAACATCGTCACCCAAGGTGATGTGGGTTATTTAAAGACACTAAAAATGTTTCAAAGTCTCATGCATGCATACTCCTGATACTCGAACATCCGCGACCTGAGAAATAACATGCTAAAAAGTGTCAACACAAAGGTTGGTGAGTTCACAGGTTTATCAGTTCAAAAACAGTTCAAGTTGTGTGAGCATAATCACTAATATATATTAGATAGCTAGCTAGCCTATATACATGAAATGTTGAACGTGATGGTCACCGAAGTTGACAGTTGTTTATAGTTTGCCTTGTTACGTTGAGGACGAATATAACACCCATTCGATATCCAATCGTGTCAGCGCGACTGACCCAGGTGGGGTTTGTCAAACCCAGTAGTACTACAATATATTTCCCACTATCATCACCAAATACTAACGGTACCATGAGAAGGACTTTGCTGTCTAGTTTGCCTCGGTAATCAGTAATCGAGTGATGTATAAAAGTCTAATTATCTCAGTTGTGTAAATCATGCATGTTAATCTCCCCCAATAGGATTTAAAATAGTAAAATGGGGCCGTGAAAGACACCTTTGGGTGCACAACAATTCTAGATAAATAACACAACAAGTAGCAAATAACGGGTCTTGTGTATCCTACCAAGCATCTAACGAGCATATATACATAAGCGTGTGTTCAATCGAAAAACGACTAAGCCTATACCAATGGTGAAAGGTAACTAATGTCACACTTTGACATGACGAGGGGTCAATAGTCCAAAACGAGTCGAAGATTGGCACATTGCCAACATCATAACGATCACAAAAATCGAAAAAAGTATATTGTTTATCAATAATATAGGTTCATGAAATCGTTTAAGAAAATATTATACATATATATTTGTACCCAAATAACTATTATATCAATAACGAGTACTCCAAAATGCTCATGTTTATAAATATTTATATGAATATAAATCCAATTTTTAGAACGTTAAATTGCAAAATACGTATACTTTTACACAAATGTAAAGTTTACCAAAAATTCATTTTATATTCCTAAATACATAATTTTATATATTTTCCAAATATGTAATAACGAGTGATGTGGTGATTTAAGTCAAAAAAAATCCATAAAATTAGTAATAAAAATAAAACTGGTAAGCTGGAGGTCAGATGGTTCGAACCTATGACTTCTAGGTCCGAACAGAGCACCCAAATCACTAGGCTACGAGCCTGTTTTGGTTTAAAAACGATCTGTGAAGCTTTTATTATAACTGATTGGTGTACTTCAGGAATACGGTTAGTGAAAAGGAGTAAAAAGGGGTGGTCGGGTCTCGAACCCGAGACCTTTTGTTTGCGATTAGAAGTCTGAACCGCTGGGACAGTCACAATTGCTGACTAAGTTTTGTTCGAATATTATTTAACTTGAATGGTTCGGGTGTCATCTTCCTTATCCATCAACCCATTCGTCACCCGACCTCCATGGATGATTTTTAGAATTTACAGAAGCTTGCAACTTGGAGTACGATCACTAATAATTGATTACATGTGAGTTTAGGAATACCTTAGTTGTGGAAACGAAGTGGAAACATAAGATGACGGCGAAAAAAAAAACACGGGCGTCGCATACTCACGTTCATCGGCTCGGTTCCCTCCAACTGACCATAGCTAGCTTATCTCCGGTAGTTGTAGATGTCGAGAAGCGGATTCACAACGAAAAGTGATTGGTCTGATGGTTGGGGTCGGCGGTGGTAGAAACAAAATAAACGGGATCAGAGTTGTGCTCAGATTTCTTATGGCTCACCGGAAATTCGAGATGATGGCTAATATGGGTGCAGGGAGGATAACGATTGGGTTGAGGCTGTTGGGATCGAAATAACATGATCCTCAACTGGTGCCTAATGAGTCGTGAATTTATGGCGTGTCGGTTACTGGAAAAGAATGGTCTTCGTCGACGGTTCCAAATCAGGGCATTGAAATTCGAGTTTGCACAAATCGCAAAATTGATCCCTCTCAGTTTTACAAGGAAAGTTAACGAATTCTAGAATATAGTGTTTCAGTCCCTCCAGGTTTGTTTGATCAACAACAGTTTGAAAACTGGCAATTCCGGTCCTTCAAAGTTTACAACCGTTAACGAACTCTTAACGGGGATTAATGAAGATAACTTTACAGTGACTAAGTGTGTATATTAAAACATATTTAACGTGTAAAATTTATAATACATAACCTTTATTCGCCACATAAAATCATGAATAATAATTCATAAATATATACTTTAAGTTCATATAAAATGACGAGGTGTAAAACTCACATAATTTATTGAAACGTTACGTACAATTACTAACGTATTATCACATAGAATCATATATATATATATATATATATATATATATATATATATATAGAGTTAGGTTCAAATGAGAACTTTTTCATTTGAGAACTTTTAAGAACCATTCTGAGCCACTCATTTTCAGGGGGAAGCATTCAAATTCATGGGGGGAATTTCCCTATATATAACTTGTGGCTCAGAATGGTTCTCAAATATTCTCAAAATCATTTGGTTCTCAAATGATCCTCTCCCTATATATATATATATATATATATATATATATATATATATATATATATATATATATATATATAGGGTAAGGATCATGTGAAAACAACTTTTATTGCGAAAACACGAAAACAAATATTAAAACCTTTATAACTTTTTCATACGTTAATATTTTTTAAAAAAATTTTGCACCAAAATCCTTAAAATTACGTTAACTTTATTTCTGGAAAAAATTTTTAAAAAAAATCAAAATTTTTTTAAAAATTATTATTGCACAGGTGCAATAATTTTTTTATTATTATTATTACACATATGCAATAATATTAAAACCTTTATAACTTTTTCATATATTAATTTTTTTTTATAAAAAAATTGCACTATAAATCTTATAATTCTTTTATCTTTAATTCTGGAGAAAATTAAAAAAAAATCTACGTTTTTAAAAAAAAATTATTATTGCACATGTGCAATAAAAAATTATTATTGCACATGTGCAATAATATTAAAACCTCTATAATTTTTTCATACGTTAATATTTTTGATAAAAAATTATACCATAGATCTTATAATTCTGTTATCTTTAATTGTTGAAAAAATTTAAAAAAATTAATGTTTTTTTGTTAATACTGCACATGTGTAATATAATTAATACGTATTATTGCACATGTGCAATAATAAAAAAAATCACGAAATTTTATATGTTTAATTTTTTTTCCCAGAATTAAAGGTGACATAATTTTAAGACTTTTGGTGCAAATTTTTTAAAAAATTATTAACGTATGAGGAAGTTATAGAGGTTTTAATATTTGTTTTCGTGTTTTCGCAATAACAACTTGTTTTTATTTGATCCTTCCCCTATATATATATAATGTAAAATCATAGTATAACTGCCATATAGAATGCCAAAATGTTCACATGAAATCCAAAATTATAAAATGTTTAAACTGAAGTGCATGCTCGTATAGTAATGGTTATATAAAACCCTAATTTGCTAAGGTCAACACAGTCAACACATAAATGTTCACACAACATTTATAAGAGTTTAAGTTCAGTTAAAGTCAGGAAAAGACCTGAAAAGACGAATTGTCACAGTATCCCATTGTTATGTAATTTTCATCCCGAAAATTACATAACGCGATTAACGAGTAGGCTACAAAAAGAAAATTTTTCTCAGTTATCACATTTTGTTCCAGCCTTACCAATTGACCAATTACATACCTGGAATGCGTTTGGCGCATGAAATCACCTTCCAAACTCCCTGATTTCCTGAAAATACAAAAAACACAAAACACCAAAAATGCAAAATCTAACCAAAGATACAAACTTTACAGCCCAGGCGCTATGCATTTAGCTCCTAAACTAAAACAACCACCGAAATACTATCAGGAGGTTTGGATTTCACATCTTTCAGCACTAACTTACCGGTAATTACCCGGTTTCTACATTTACGCTCCAATCCTTTAACTTTCCAATGCTTAAATCGACCCGACCGAAACCTAATTAGTCTTAAGAAGCTCAATTTTGGGTCGTTTACACAAGCAACTAACATCAACCTCCCCACACTTAGGCCAAACTCCATATCCTCACTAACCTTAACTAGATCCCCAAGTGTGGCTCTCCTACTCTCAGTCTCAACCACTAACACTTCTCTATCACACTCAGCTACTTCACCGGGTTCTCCTAATGGGTAAAAAATGGTAACTGTATCAACTAAAGCATCTAACCCACCGAGATTCTCCCCACACTTATTTTTTCTGCATATTCACCCTTTGAACCTGTGTTAACCACCAAATCTGCTCCACACGTATAACTAACACATTGATCCACACAAGATATAAAAGAACCAAGAAATTTCATAGCAGCAAAAGGTTCAGATGGTCCTTGTTAATGGGTATAAACCAAAAGAAACTAAAATAACTAAGAAAAATAAAATCTAAATTCTAGACTCAAGAAAAAATAAAATACATAAAACGCTATACACAAAAACCTAGAAAAGACTCAAATTTCCTATACACTACCTACGTTGATCTTGCTATTGCCAAGTGTCCCCGGCAACAGCGCTAAAAACTTGATGTGTTCGGAACGACTCTATAAATACTAACTAATTTAATCTAGACATAAACCTAGACCTAGACGCGCCTAATTTTACCGAAACTCCTAAACTAAACCGAACCTAAAGGAAAGTGTACCTATCGGTGGCAGTATAGCTACAGAAGACCGGATATCGAACCTTAAGGACACAAGATAACTAGACTCTAACCTAGGACTCTATGAATGGGAAATTTGAGTAAGTTTTTTAGAAGTGACTTTAGAATTTAAATAACTGGCTTAACTAACTAACTAACAACTGGCATGAGAGATCTTAGGATGAATTCAGAAACTGAGGAAGGTACCACCTAGACCTAGAGTCCTAATTAATATTAACAACCTCACTCGGTTACGACAATCCTGATGGAACCGGGATCATAACACACAGCCTAAAGAAACTCTATGAGCCCCCGAATCACTCTCTGGATGTTACTGATAGAATACCTAAAGACTGGATCACGCTCACCGATTTGATTAGTTCACCTTTTGAGTCCTTCCTAATTGAGAACTCTAAAGTTCGAACAATGGTTCACCTTTAAAGTCCTTCCCACTTTAACTAAACCTAATTACCCTCGAAACAATTTAAGGCGCCTTAGGCTAGCAGGAGCTACCACTTATTTCTATAATTAACACGGAATAACAAGCTAATCAAATTCCTAGGACACTTCCTTTTGAGATAATACTACCCTAGTTCATTAACCAACCCAAATACCCGACAACCATCATCCTTTTAAGCTTATTAGAAGAGCAGCACACACAAATCAAGGCAACAATTTATATTTAATTCTATGGTCAATTAGAGTCAACTAACCATATTAATTTGCAAACACAAAGTCACCCGAATTAATTACCCAACCTAAACCGGAAGACATCCGCAGATCAAGCAAGCATTAAATAACAATTGGAACCCTAAATTAAGCACACATATGCATCAACTACAGAAAGTTAATGGAGTTCAAAGAGAGTCAAAATCCATCACAAAATTGTCATAAACCGAATGATACTGAAAATACTAACTAATCATCAAATAGTCTAGGTGTGGTACTTGATGGTTTAGCCTACTACCATGTCTTTTATAAAAATTATAAAGAATTTCATAATCTTGATCAAGAACATAGTTTTATACCAACAATTAATCAAGAGAATAAATAAAGATAATAACCCGGATTGATAATATTAATTGAACGGTTGAGTCGGGCTGATCTCCTCTTGTTTCTTAGCCTCCTCGTGCTCAGAAATTGTCCACAAATTCTCTCTGTGGGCTGGGGAATTGAATGTCAAGAAGCCCCCCTCTTTTCTTTCACGTCGAAGTCCCTCTTTTGTGATTACTGTAAGTCGATTTAATATGAAAGAAAAAATAGGGTTCCCAGGATTGCGAATTTTGGTGTATCATTTAAAAAAGAAGAGGATGCAAGCGAAAAAAGAGTCGGTTTTAACCGACTTGAAATTCCCGTGCCCAAGAATCATGCTCATTACGTAATCTCTTTGTTCATATTTTCCTCTTGCACCTCAAACTTTCAAGTATTGACCATGAATTCCCTCAAGCTTTTATAACTAATTCTTTAAATCCTTGAACTATAATGAAATGTCATACCATCCCCTTACTCTTATTTCAACCTACAACCAAATATATTTAAACTATTTTGTAAAGGATTATTTTAGGCTTACGCATTAGTTTTTGTTAATAGTGTCTTTGGTCTTTCATTATAACTAATAGTGGGCTTTATTAGAGGTTTTTGGGGGTTAATTGTAAAGGGTTTAGTGGGCCAGCTGGGGCCTGGTCGTTTTTAGGGTTGAGGAGGTGATGATTTGCAAACTCTATATAAGCAAATCATCACATACATGTTTTGGTTATTGATTGCAGTTTTACTCAACCTAGTTTTGGTTTCTTTGGTTGTTCTAATACGAATTCTGCATCATTTAATCGTATACAAGTAAGTGTTTATCGTATTTCACAGTTTACATTCATTATCTCTTCCTTGAATCATCAACGAGACGTTATTCCGCAACTTCTCGTGTGACTGATATCGTGTATGATCTGATTTTGATCCTATAATTGATATCAGAGCCAAGAAACGAGAGTTTCAAGGCTCACACGATATCTGATTAAAGCATTTAATGATTTTACACAAGATTTTGCAGGTTGGCAGTCGTGTTTCCTTCAGAATTGCAGGTTTTCGCATTGTTTTGAGGTGTTTTCGGATCGATTTTGGTATTTTTGGTTCGGAAAATCAAGGATTCGGTTCGGGCAGGCAAGTTTTCGGATCACTTTTGGTGTTCTCGGTTCGGATTGCAGCGATCTCGGTTCGGACAACCCGGTTCGGATAGTGAATTCGGTTCGGATATCAAGATTTGGCTTCGGACAACGAGATTTCGGTTGGTTTTCAGAGTGTTTTTGGTCCGGACGTTGCGATTCTCGGTTCGGATACAGTGTTTTTGGTTCGAACAAGCTGTTTTTGGCCCGGGTACATGTTTTGGTTCGAATACCGTGTTTTTGGTTCAGAAAAGGTGTTTTCGGCTCATGTGAGTGTTTTCGGTTCGGATTCTCAAGATTTTGATTCTCAAGTTTACGGTTCGTACGAGGTTTTCTGTTCGAGCGATAGGTTTTCAGTTCACACGTGCAAGTGTTTGGATTTCTTTCAGTTCATTACATGATTCTCATTCAAATTTAACAAGTTTTTTAAAAAATGGATTCTGACATTTTCTGCCAATACACTCCAAATGGATGCAAAAATTGGAACAAACACTAGGCCTCCTCGACTTGTGTGTGGAGAAGATTTCATGAATTGGAAATATAGATTCATAAACTACATTAACTATCATGATGCGATGGTCATGCGATCAATTAAAAAAGGGAAATTATGTTCCCACGGTAATGGTGGCTGGAAAAACTAAGGAAAAGCCACAAGCAGACTGGTCTGATGAGGATTGGGAGAAGATAGAGAAAGATGCAAAGGCTCTTGCAGCCTTGACTATGGGACTATCTCCTGAAATTGCTGATGGTTTCAAAGATGTTGATACCTGATATGTGCGTCGTGTGAAGTATCAAGCAATGTACAAGATCAAGTCATAGGTCTGGCCGAACTAGGTCCGAACCTGAAGTTCGGACTGGCCAAACCTGAGGTTCAGCCGAAGCTCGGACCAGCGGGTTTCTGAGAGTGTTTCTCTGTGTCATTTCTAAGTGTTTCACTGATTGTAATTGTTCGTTTTGATCAATAAATCAATCGGTTAATTAAGTTTCGATATCCGATTAGCTAGATCGAGTAGACGATCCGATGCTCACGCATTTTCAAAAGAATATTGTTGGAACTAAAATCTATGTGACTGACGCCATCAAATCTGTTTACCGAAGCATTCGACTGAAGAATCCATGTGAATTGATTCAGATACGCGGGTTGTGTTGCTTGAGGCTTGCAGATTGGCGAACCGTTCGGAAGACCGTGTCTGGTCTCGTGTCAACGGAAATTAAATCAACTTTGATTTAATTAATATTTTATGTTTATTTGATTTATCTGTATTCTGTTCAGTTTTTATGTTTTCACTTCTAGTCACCCTCACTATATATATAGTGAGGGTACCCCATTACAAGGAGAGTCTCTAAGTGTGGAGATGATGAAATCTTGTAGAGTGGTGTGAGCTACAAATTCTAGAGAGAGAGAGTCATGGATTTTGATTAGAGAGTGTTTGTCATGATTTCTATGTTGTAATCATTCGACTAATGAAATCATTCGACTTAGTTCATCATCTTTCTTGTGTTTTGATTTCCTAGATTCTCCTTCATCATCATCATTTCGGGTTTTCCTCATCTGATCTTCATTCTCGCTCAACATCGAGATTCTTGTAGTGAAAATCGGTCCTGACAAATGGTATCAGAGCAAGGTAACCGATCAGATTTCATCTCACGATGAAACTGGTCACTTGAATCTGGATTTTGAGCTTGAAGAAGGTGAAGATAAGAAAACTCATTTTGGAGATTTTTTTCTACTCTTTTTCTTATTTTGGAGCAGTTGCATGATTTCTGGATGAATCTGATGATAAAATTCATGTTGTTGGGTTCGTCTAGATGTGATTTCAAGCTCCAAATATTCAGATCTGTTGAAGAAATGAAGATCCGAGCTGTTTTTTCGTAACTGTGGAGTTTTCCCGTTTTTTCGGTTTTTGAAGATTTTCGGGGTATGTTTCTCTATTTTCTGGGCTATTCTTCATGGTTTTGGATGAAGTGAGGCATGATTTTCAGTGGAAAACGCATTCCGGATCCGTTGGAAGCATCCGTTTCATCTAAATCTCAATAGTTTGGGCAGATCTGGAAAAACACACACTACTATGTGCGTTCTTGGTGTTCTTCATATATTCCAGAATTTAGGGTTTTTGTGGACTGATTTGATCCATGTTTGCTGTTTTTTGGAAGCTTTTTGTGGCCAGAATAGTTTCTTGAATGGTAAGACTACTTGTTTCCGTCATCAATCTGCGATTTTCTTAAATTTTTAGACTGTTTCGAGATCATCAAGAGGGCTGTTCAAGTGAGTGTTCTTCACTGTTCATCAAATTTTCCAGAAATTTATCAAGTTTTGAAGCTTTGAAGATGTTCTTAGCGGACTTGTTCAAGGCTTAGCGAACTTCTGTCCTTAGCGAACTTCTGTCCTTAGCGAACTTCTGTCCTTAGCGAACTTCTGTCCTTAGCGAACTTCATACGTTTTAGCGAAATTGAGTCCTTAGCGGACTTGAGGAATGTCTTAGCGAACTTCTAAGACCCTTAGCGGACTTCTGGTAAGATTTAGCGGACTTCGGGAGCTTAGCGGACTTGTTTCTAGGTTTTCGTTCAAATTCGTTTCAGAGGATTTTGTTCGTCTAGGGTTATAGAGCATCGAAATACGAGTTCGTGGACATAAATTTCGTCGAATTTGGTCGAGTATTGACGGAGATACGGGCATTTCACGGTTTTCCGGTGAACCTCGAATTTTTGGTGGACTTTTTCCGATGAATTAGGGTTTCGGTTGATGGGGATAGAAGATGACAGACATGATGGCGTGGTATGTTCTTAATGGCGGCAAGATAATTTCTCTCACCAGAAGTCTCGGTCAACTCTGGTCCGCCCTTTATTGCTGTCGATCGCTGATTAGATGGTAGAAGACGCATGGACCCCACCTGCTTAAAGGAACAGTTGGGAGGCTCTCTTTGTCGGATTCCTAAAATCGCTGTCTCCCTGTGACTGGTTGTGAGAATTCTCGTGGGTCCACCCTACCATGAAAACCGTTGGGTGTTTTTCTTTTTCAGCCAATCTTTGATTGGCCGAAATCTTATCACACAAATCGCAGATCATGGCCTTTCATTTTATTTAATCAGAGCCATACATTTTTGGGGAATCTCAATTCTGCTTGGTCCTTAGCTTTTGACAAGTAAGGTACCACCTAGACCTAGAGTCTTAATTAATATTAACAACCTCACTCGGTTACGACAATCCTGATGGAACCGGGATCTTAACTGTTGGTCCAGAAAATCTACCAAAACACGATATTGATATCACAAACGAGTGCGGAATCCTCATGAGTGATTGATTCAAGAAGAAAGTAGATAAAAGAGATTTGATGAAGTAATAAACAACAAAGATCAAATCTTGAATGAAACACAAACTTTCTTGAGCTTAATGATAACCGATCGTAAATACAAGAGAAGAGAGGCCAAAATCGTAATCAAAAGCTAGCTAAATCATAAACACTATGGGTTTATATAGTCCCATTACAAAGCCCTAAAATCTAATCATAAACCCATAGGAGCCGGCCCAAGCAACCCAAATCGTGAACTCTCTAAGCCCAAATAGTGAACACTAAGCCCATTGACAGGTAAGCCCACATCTAATGTTCATGCCTCTAATATATAGCCCAACAATCTTTCTCTAGGCATGAACCATTAGACAGTCTAAGGAAGACATAAATCGAATCGGAATGTATGAGCCTCTTTCCTTGACCACCATCCTTTCTCCACAATAAGATTCGCTGTGCCATGGAACATACCCACCCGTATAGCATTTTCCATGTCATGTTCATCACCAAGTATTGGACGGGATGCCAGGAGCTTGATATCATTCTCTCTGAATCTCAGCAAATCAATGGGATCATACATGCGAAACTCTCTCATCTTCTTGCACACAACCACCACCTCATACGTTGTAGGATCATAGTACCAGCTATCAAAATTCTTTACAAGCGTATGGTCTTCTTTTTCATCGAGCATGTTGATAACCCGGGTTCGTTTGGTGGGAGGACACCTCATTTCACCTATTGGCTAATCGGTGACAGTATCTGATCCAGTTTCAACCCACTTTGCAGCCTTCAGATCAAAGTTTACAAAGTTTTCTTCCATTTGAGCTATCAGATTGTTGCGGATCAGATTACCATGATTGTTGTTCCACCTGTTAATGAACGGTGCCCTCAGCAAGTTCCTCAACTCTGTTTCAGTCCATGAGTGGAATTGACCTCTTGATCGGTAGTACTCGACTGGACTATATCCATCTCTCACTACAACAAATAATTCCTTTTCAGCATCATAAAACCAACACAAAATTGGTTCTCGGCTCCCCTTCTTGTCCAAAGCACTTTCTCCCACATCTATGGAGTACAGCGTAGGGGTAGGACCTTTGAAGAATTCTTTAAACCAATTGACTTGTCCTTCAGGAGCCTTTGAAATAAATCTTCCACCACGAACATACTCAGACATTTCAATTGTGTCATCTCCTTCGTCTTCATGTATTGCACTTACATCTTGAATTCCTTGAGATGAGCTTTGACCATGGTCACCAGATGCTCTTGACTCAACAACGCCTTTCAACTCTGAATATTTCTTCTTCAGATCCATCAAGGTTTCATACAAGAACTTAAGCCTTAGCTTGTTAGCTGCCTTATTCTCTTTCAGAGTCTTGTTTTCATTTTTAAGTGCTTTCGTCTCATTTTCACGAATCCTGTTTTGAGACATAAGATAATTAATTTGAGGATCAGCACTTAACCTCATCTCAATTGGGAGATTAGATGTTCCCACAGCAGCCTGAAAAGGTCGGAAGCTTGGAACAACAGGAGGCTGGCTTGCTTCGGTTGAAAGATTGATCCTCACAGGACTTGGCTCTATGATCTTGCTGTCTACGTCAAAGAATTGTCTTTCATCATGAACTGGGCTATGTTCATTCCGAATAGGACTTTCAGTCTGTATGGGAGTTGATTCTGGTACATCAACCTGACGATCAGCCTGGGGTATGCTCTTTTCAATGGTAGGTTCAGATGTATCAACATTTTGAGCCTTGTCATGTGTAGGTTCAAATACCATCAGGCTTGAGGTCGTTTTCTGGAATTTAAACCTGATGGCTCTGGGATCTGACCTCTTTCTTGGTGATGGCTCACACATAGAAATTGGCTCTTCTTGAACGTCCTCCACCTCAAATTGAACATCTAATTCTTGTGGAACTGACCCACTGCTAGACGAGGAGTTTAAGTCATTTCTTGTTCTCTTAAGGCTGATGGGCCCCAGATCCCCATAGATGTCATCATCTAATCTTTCGTTTTCTAGGAAGATATCATCCATTATATTTTCTTCATCAGAGGGTATGACCTCAGCATCTTCTTGCACATTCACAGCCGGAGTTGCTGTTATATCATCGTCTTCTTCCAGAGATGCATTGACTGGATGCGCCTCTGGTTCAGCATCAGATTCTTCTTCAACTTGTTCTCTTGCAACTTCAGGAAAGGCACCTCTTTTGGTCCATTCAATCCTCCCTTGAAAGCTGCTCTTTCCTTTTCTGTCTTGTGTTTGCAGGCCGAACACACCATTATCCATGTACTTGATATCCAATTTCTCTATCCCTTCTTCTATCATGGGATATTTCTTCATGACCACTATCTGCACAAATCTTGGTGTCATCAGGAACTGTCTCTGGCGCTCAGATCAGCATTGCCTATCCAATCCAACAACATCATTTTTTAGAAATTGAATTTCCAGTCTAAGGCCAGAGCAACGAAAGCAGTCCCATGTAGCTTGTTCAGCTGATCAAAGCTTGTTCGCTTCCCCAAGAAGGACTTCTGCATGTAGTGAGCAAGACATCTCCAGTAGTGTGGCAGCAACTTCTTGGAAATCGGAGGGAACTTTCCTTCATATCCCAATGACGGAGCACCCTCTAACACAACAGTCTTTGAGTACTCAATTGGATCTTCAGCACTGTCATTGATGTTTAGGCCCTGACGAATGTCTTCTTCAAGAATCACAATCTGCCTGTTCTGAATAGTTGCAGTGATCCTTGTCTTATCTTCACTTGCTCTCGCAGTACCCCAGAATTCTCTTACAAGCTGCTCATCGATAAGTAGGCTTGTTCTAAGGGCATGGTTTATCTTGCAGACATTCAGCCCTGCCACCAAAGAGTAAAATAACTACATATGCCTCTCTGGTGGGTAATCAAGATAGGCCGGGATGCAGTGGTCTCTCTCAAAGTGTATCTCTTCATCAAGCATATCGTCTGCCATCTGAGAAAACGAGACAAATGCATCAGGCCTGAATGTATCAAAGTGCAATTATGTTTATTAACACCTTCTTGAAGTTCAATTGAATATCAAATTTAACTTTTTAAGTTCAGAAAATCTCAATTTAAACTTTCAAAAATTTGATTTTGAATCACAAATTCACAAACACCATTAATTTTAACCTAAAAACGATTAAGTTAGATGAAATTCTAAGAATATTAGGTGTTTATGATGATTTTTTTTAATTAAAAAAAAATGTTTGCGATCCACTATTCATGATTACGATCTGAAAGTTGGGTTTACGATTCAATAAATGGGTTTACGATTCTACTACGAGTTCTCGATCGGGTCAAATTCCGGTTCGCAAAAGCCCAATCATAAACTTTATGGACCAATCGTAAACTCAACCCTAAGTCCAATCGTAAACGACATCGTTAATCCGGATCGTAAACTACGATCGTAAACAACTGTTGGAATCATCGATCGTAAATGTCGATCGGAAACATCGAGCGTAAACTTGAAACGTCGTCTCTTTCACCGCAAAGATCGTAAACACCAAATCCGCCATTAAATAACCTGCAACAAACTCGGAAACTCGTTAAACCTCATTAATCTTGTAAAAGGAGCATCTATCACTACCTTTTAACAGTTTTTAACACAAATTCGACTTCAAATCTTGTCAAAATGACTCGAACACAGTGAAAAGAGAAGATGATCTCGAGTTAGGGCTCAAATCGTAAAACCCGAGAATAAACTGACGAATCCTTGTGAAAGCAGTTGATTAAAGTGGGTTTCTTGGTCGGAAAAGGATTCCGATGGTGATGGTAAGCTCGGATTTCACAATGGGTGGTCAGAGATGGTCGGAACTGGTTTTTCCGGCGAGGTTTAGGGTTTCGAGAGCGGATCGTAAACGCAGAAAGGAGGGGAGTGTTTGGATCGGAAATGAGAGAATGAAATCGTAAATGAGGGTTTTGTTGTTAAAAAAATTTCATTTTTGCCCCCTCACGTTTTGAAAACATTAAAAATACTCCCAAACCTCTAAAAATGATAATTCTCTTAAAGAAATGTTAACTTTAAAGAATTTGAGAATTTACGAAGCTTCCCCTCAGACTCAAACCCCGAGTATCTGATCCTGATCATAAAATAAAAAAATAAATTTTAAACATTTAAAGACTTAAAAAGAAATAAAATAAACCATAAAACTATTAAAACCAAATTACAGAAATTAAAAATTCACTTGCCTCGAAGCTGATGCAAATTCTTTGATCAAACCAGACAAATCTTTGACTGAGGAACCCTTTTCAGCTTCCGTTACTCGACGCTCTAGACGATTGCTCAAAATTTTTGAAATCACATAAACTCACATCCAGACAAAAATTTTTAAAGTGCTTAAATATGGTACATAATTACCGTCATGTTTAACAGTCCCCACACCCAATCGTTCATAGCAAAACCTACCCAACCTCATAGTTTATTGAGGATTCACAATCCCCCAACTTGAGGAACCATGCAACACCGCTATGACTACCACTTATTTTCTTAATTATCAGTTGGTGATCAGGTCGGCCACATAAGCACGCAGAGAAGACCAAACACAATAATTTATTTATTTTTATCATCATTTCATTTTTTTGATTGATTTTTTTTTATTTTTTTATTTTTTTTTATTTTTCTGTGGTGTTGTCATAACAGCAGAAACATGGCGTGTGAGAGAGTGAATACTAGGTGAATACCACTCTCAACCCGTTTTTGCTGGGACTCAGTCTTTTAAACTATGTAAACCAGGATGGAAAACTAAACATATATAGAAGTTAAGTTTACTGCACTTACATGGATGATCATAGTTTTTGTTTTAGCTTACCGAATCATCATCTTTGAGTCGTCTTTCACTTCTGCCTTATACGTGTCAGTCTCCGATTATCTTGGAAATTTATATCACTTCTTACCAACTCAAGGTAAACAAAAGACATCATAAAAACCTCAAACAGATATTTTTCAGATTTTCTGAAACAAAGATATTTCTTCCCCTATTTTTATGAGGCTTTTGAAATATAAACACACATTTTTTTAAATTAAATATTTTTTAAAAATTTTTTTTAATAATAAAAATTTACAAACAATTTTGATCAGATCATTCCTCGAAGGCGATCATCCTTAGGCCTTCGACACACATTTCAAAATTGGGACGAGGAAGGGGTTTTGTAAACAAGTCAGAAACGTTTTGATCTGAACTCACCTTTTCCAACTGAATCAACTTCCTATCATAGCAATCACGTATAAAATGTACCTTGATGTCTATATGCTTTGTTTTGGAATGTTGAACATGATTTTTCACAATTTGCAAAGCAGCAGCATTATCACAGAAAATTGGAGTGTTTGTGAATTCCATACCGTAGTCAGTGAGCTGATTTTGGATCCATACTACTTGTGAGCATCCGGCTGATGCTGCCACATATTCAGCTTCGGCAGTTGATTTTGACACGGTATGCTGCTTCTTACTTTGCCAAGAGATGAGTCTGTCTCCAAAGTACTGACAACCACCCGTTGTTGATTTCCTATCAAGATTACTTCCTGCATAATCACTGTCAGTAAAAGCAAACAATTGGAAGTCAGTATTCTTTGGGTACCAAAGACCAAGCCGGGGCTTGCCCTTCATATACCTAAAGATACGGTTAACAGCAGCTAAATGAGAAAGTTTAGGGTTAGCCTGGTAACGTGCACACACACATACTGCATGCATGATATCTGGCCTGCTTGCTGTTAAGTACATGAGAGACCCGATCATGGAACGATACAAGAATTCACTCACTGGTTCCCCATCAACATCTGCTTTCAGTAACGGTCGGGAATCCATGGGAGTGGAGATTGGCTTTGAGTCCTGCATCTTGAATTTTTCCAGTATCTCATTCAAATATTTTGCATGATGAATAAGAATCCCGGATTCATCTTGTTTCACTTGTAATGCCAGGAAAAAGTTCATCTCTCCTTGATCACTCATCTCAAACTTCTTTCTCATGATGTCTTCAAACTCGGTGCACAATTCTTCATTTGTAGATCCGTAGATGATGTCATCCACGTACACTTGCACCATGATGATATCATCATTCACCTTCTTTCTAAACAAGGTTTGATCAACCACTCCTCTGATGTAACCATTCTCCACCAAATGCTTGGAGAGAGTTTCATACCATGTTCGTGGAGCTTGATGCAAACCATACAGGGCTTTATCCAGCAGATATACATGATCTGGATGTTCTTCATCCACAAACCCTGGTGGTTGTCCCACATAAATTTCTTTATTCATGTCATCATACAAGAATGCTGTCTTGACATCCATCTGATGCACCGTAAAGTTGAGATATGTAGCCACGGCAAGAAATATACGAATTGCTTCTAATCTAGCTACCGGTGCATACACCTCATCATAATCTGTCACACCCCCAAATAACCACTAACGGAGTTTATACCGTTAAGGGGTGCGGCTAGACCAGGACCACAACCATTAGTTACAAATACTAAACGAATCAGAGTAAAGTCCAAACATTAATAAATAAAACAGTTTAACAGTACGCAGCGGAAAACATTATCTTTAGCACTAACCACGTGCTTTACAAATCAGTGTATTAAATTCCCAATTTAGTTTAATTAAAATAAAAGTCTTCATGTGCCATGCCAACCCGCTCCGGATACTCCTTAGCGATCTGCAAAAGTTTAAACCACGCAAGTGTCAACCTAACGGTTGGTGAGTTCACAGTGGGCTTGTCATGCAGTGGCCCGGTCTCATAAATCATAATCGTATTCATCAACATTTAATAAGTATTAGTTTTATAAACATTGCCAAGTGATGTATTACCTAATATGCACTAGTTAAGTAAAGTTAAAGCGGTCAACCGATATCGCGGGTAGCTAATCCGGTTTCCATGCACTAAGGAAGTTCGTACCAAAGCTGACCAAATATGGTAGAGGCCATGCCATTCTGTTTTGCGGACCTACGTCATCGCGGTTTTTGCCTCCCCCGTGTCCTCCCGGGATCACGGTCAAATAGGCTGATATTGTACCTCCGTGCACTCCCCGTGCCACGGGGCGGAGTTTGTCAAACTCCAGTAGATCTACCCAACATCCCCTCGCTTTACAATTAATGGTACAATTTAGTTGAGGACTTTTAAGTTTTTAAGGCGTCCTTAGAAATCATGTGATATCATTGGTTTAGACTTTAACCTACACTAGTCATATTAAAACGGTTCACTTTGGGGTTCTTATGAATCCCGAAAACATTTTTCAGTTTCGTTTTAGAATTAGTTGTTTAAGTATTTCACAAGTGCTTCCCATAAAACACTTCAAGTTCATCAAGTGGGTGCCAAGCACTCCCGAATTCAAGTTCATCAGAGAGGTGCATAGCTCTCATAAGGTTGTCAGCATTGTTTTTCTTTAAGTTATTCAGCGTGACCCAAACGGGTTCACGGTTAACGGGTTAGTGACACTCACCTTGGGTTGCACTGCTACACTTGCTATATATAATCCAAGTATTGTTTGCTTATCGAAAACCTATGAACACGTTTAGGTCTTAAGTATTAGTTTTGTGTCTAATCTTTACTTAACGTCACTATGGCCCATAACATAGCACGTTGGAACTATGACTCGACATACAGACACACGACACCGATGGTTGATCATAAACAAGGGTTCATATATATCAGGAATCAAAGCATGTATCATCATGGTATAATCATGTAAGTCATGGCATAACATTCAAGCAAATTATACAAGTTTAGATTCTGGTCTCAGTTTCGCTAGCAGTTTCGCTAGTCAGTTTCGCTGTGTGCACGGGCAGCACTTTCGCTAGGCAATACCCGATGACACAGTTTCGCTAGGCTAGTTTCGCTCGAAACTGTTGACACAGTTTCGCTAGCCTAGTTTCGCCCGAAACTGGTTTGAACTTTCGTTCAGGGAATTTCGCTCGGTAGATTCGCTCGAGCTGGTCTGGTTGGTTTACCCAGCGACACTACAGTTTCGCTGCATAGTATCGCTGGAAGGAGATATACATAATTTCGCTGGACAGTTTCGCCCAGAGAACACCACAGTTTCGCTGGTCGCGAAAAACATACGGATCAGCCTAAAAATCAACCTAACAGCTTCCATCTTTACATGCAATTCATTATTTAGCATACATGGGCATTTACCAACATAAATCAGTAAGCTTTAACACCTTAAACATGCATTTTGTCATCAAATCACCCAAAATACATATAAAACCCTAAAATGGCTAAAATAGCATAAATCTTTGTCATGGATGGATTTCACATGTAAAGTTATCAACTTTATGGTAGATCTAGTAATCCTAAGCAACATATCAGAAGATCTAACAATAACACAAAGATCTAGGCATGCTTTATGAAGAAACACATAGAAAAGGCATAAAAGAAAGGTTTTGGGACTCACGATTCGATCAAGGAATCGAATGGATGTTGTCTTGAGGCTGAGATCTTGATGTTTGGTTGTGTTTCTCGACTGACCAGATTTCCAGAGGTGTGTGTGTGTTTTGGAGAGAATGGTGCAACAAAATGAGGCAACTTAGGGCTTTATGTTATTATATATCAGGGCCTAGTTTCGCTGGCAGTTTCGCTGGCCAAGCGAAACTGGCTCTGGTCACAAGTGAGCCAACAAGCTGCCGGGCGACATTATAGTTTCGCCCGGTAGTTTCGCTGGTTACCCAAAAGTGGTCAGTTTTCACATAATCAAGGATTTACAATTCGTCATGCTATTCATAATATTAAATCATGCATTTTGAATCATATTGCACGTAATGACAATCATAATGAATACATAGCACATATGGGCGGGTTCGGTGATCAACCAACGGACGTGGACGTATTCGGCCTAGTTAAGTATTAGTTACTAAGTTAACACTTATAACGTAACTAACGGAAATGTCTAACGGAAGTAAACCTTGAAATTCTCGGATGTCACATAATCAATTCCATGCACCTGTCTGTGCCCTTGAACGATCAGCCTCGCCTTGTTCCTCACGATTATACCCGTATCATCCTTCTTGTTTTTATACAACCACCTTGTGGGTATAACCTTCTTATCTTACGGTCTCTTTACTAGTCGCCACACTCCCAATTTTGAGAACTGATTCAGCTCATTGTGCATAGCCTCCATCCAGCTTGGATCTTTAAGAGCTACAATCACATTTGGAGGCTCTATTTGGGAGATGAAACAGGAGTACATGCAGTAATTTATGTTCCCTGCGCGGCTTCAAGTTGTGACTCCTGCTGTCACTGGCCCAACCACATTGCTGAGTGGGTGATCTCTGTTGATTCGTGTGGTTTGAACATCTGGCACTGAAACAGAAACAGGCAGGTTAGTATCATTAACATCATTATTCATACCTTGGGTTTCAGACTCCTTCTGATCATCATGAGTTCCTGACGATTCTAGAACATTCACAACATCATCCTTAGGAGCTGTTTCTGATACACTGTCTCTGACATGTTCAACAGTTGGCCTCACTTCAGGAGCTGGAGCAATGATATCTTCTTCTTCCAGATTGGGAAACATGTTTGAGTAGTCAAACCCTTTGAAGAAAGACCCATAGTCAAAGATCCAGTCCGGTCCAATTCCTGCATCTGTTGGATTATCTTCCAACCAGTCAACATCAAATGCCTCGATTATCAATTTGGTGGTTTTGTTGTAGACCCGATAAGCACTATTTGCAGAATATCCCACAAAATAGCATTCATCAGCTTTCGCTTCGAATATCCCCACATCCGATTGAATTAGGACTGTGCAAGGACACCCGAAAGTCTTGATATATCCCACTCTCGGCTTTTCTCCATAGATAATCTGATAAGGCGTCTTGTCATGCCGCTTGTTCAAAAGTACTCGATTCTGCACATAACAAGTAGTGTTGACTGCTTCGGCCCAGAAAAAGATTGGTAATCTTGCATCACATAGCATAGTTCTAGCAGCTTCAATTAGAGTTCTGTTTCTTCTTTCAGCAACACCATTTTGTTGAGGCGTGTATGGTGCACTGAATTGTCTTTCAATACCTTTTACTCCACATAACATATTCAATTCAGCAATCTTAAATTCAGTTCCGTTGTCTGTTCTGATAGCCTTCACCCTTTTGCTCAACTGATTCTCTATAAGAGTGATGAACTGTTTCACAAGCGCTAGCGTTTCATGTTTGAATGACAGAAAGAAAACCCAAGTAAAACGAGAGAAGTCATCCACTATCACCAGACAGTACGAGAACTTGCTGATGCTTTGAACTTTCATAGGGCCGAAGAGATCCATATGAAGTAGTTGCAATACCGATGAAACCGAGTTAACAGTTTTGGAACGATGCGGTAATCTGTGCTGCTTCCCTTAGCACATGCAACACACTTCTCAACTGACGAGAAATCTGTAATAGGGAGATTCCTTACATGCCCTCCCTTTGCTAGCTTTGACAGATTCTTCATGTTAGCATGTCCCAGACGACGATGCCACAATAACGCCAGATTTTCAGTTTGCTTTGAGATAAGGCAAGCTTCTTCTGATGTCGGAGGATTACCCATGTTGAGCAGATAAGAATTTCCACGTCTTG
The DNA here is from genome assembly GCA_039602395.1 of Deinandra increscens subsp. villosa. Taxonomy (NCBI): domain Eukaryota; kingdom Viridiplantae; phylum Streptophyta; class Magnoliopsida; order Asterales; family Asteraceae; genus Deinandra; species Deinandra increscens. Next base: position 33,448,555 of record JBCNJP010000006.1, read on the forward strand.
GTGTGTGCATCAAAATACACTCCTCAGGAATCTCAACTCCGGGCTTGAGAATTATGCACTCCTTGCCGTTGAATAATACAGAAAAATCTCTATCACATATCTGAGAGACACTCAGCACACTGTGCGACAGCTCCTCCACATAATGTACATCAGAAAAAGTTAAACTGCCATTCTTCACAACACCCTTCTTGCTGATCCTACCACCTACACCTCCAGCAAAAGAAACGCCTCCTTCGTTGAAATCTTGAACATCTTCCAAAAGTGACAGATCTCCGGTCATATGTCGGGAACAACCACTATCAACGTACCATAGATTGTTGACAGTTCTTCTTGGCTGTCCCTACATGGATCAAAGATCAGTTAGATTCAGGTACCCAGGCCATAACAGATCTGGGCACACCTTTGGAGTCAAGGTAGTTAACTAATTTGAGGGACATTCCTGCTTTTGAATCAGTCACACTCATGGTTTAAGTGTTGACTTTTGGTTTCCAAATGGGGTGTTTCTGTGGTTTCATCACATTTGATGAGTTCTTAACAGACACAGGTTTCTTTTGTGGTGATGTGGCCTTTTTACCAGCTGGCTTTTTAACAGGTGTCCACTCAAGTTCAGTTTTGTGTAAACAAGTTGTTTTGTTTGAGTGACATCTTTTTGTTTTAAAACCCGTTGTTCAACCTTTGCTTTGCCATTAGGTTTATTAACTCTTTTCACTTTAGCCACTTGTTTCTCAACAAATTCTGGTTTTATCTTGTCATTCCTTTTGTAAAGTCCTTTAGATATATAAGTTGGTTTTGGAGTTTTGGCCACATTCTACTTTTCAACAACAGGCTTTGTCACTGGTGCCTTTGTGTTTGAAACCTTAAACTGTTGAGTCTTCATTGGTTCTAAACACTGCTTCCCCTGAGACAAAGCTTGTTGCTTTTCTCCTGTCATCATTTTCTCCAACATACTAGTCCGTGGGTTTTGCGGATAGTATGGTTGAAATGGTCTATTCACACAATTAGCAGCAAAGTGTCCTGGTTTTCCACATTGAAAACAATTCATGAGTCTAGGCCCATTGACATGACTACAGAGGTATGAGCGTCCTGGATAAGACGACTTCCATTCTGGCTTATCATCCCATTTGTGTATAACATGTTTTGTAACTTTTTCCAGTTGTGTAACTAAACAAAATTGTTCTGATTTAGATTTGTTTGTTCTATTGAAAGTTGACACAACCTGGGGATAAGCAACAAAGTCCCTGGGCTTAGTCTCACGACCAACTTTAGTGTTAGGCACACGAATTTTAAAACCATTAACTTTTTCATTGGAATCAGAAACTTGTTTTGATAACAAAGATACAACTAATTGTTTTGACTTGGACTCTTTAAGTTCAGACACAGATGCTAGAACATCGTCCTTAGGTAAATTGGAAATTAAACTACTAGACACATAACATTCATTGACTTTCAAACATTCAGCATCCTCCCCAGAAACATCTTCAATACCTACTTCATCTGCACATGAAACAAAGGTGTCAGAAGAACCAACATTATCGTTTAATGGTTCATGGGATGGACCCGATTTACTTGTGGATGCCATTGTTTCGTTCTGATTACCCAAACCATAAGTCAAGTGTTTCTCATTTTCTAATTCCTCTTCTGTCATAGGTTTTACTCCAACCAAAACACTATCTATGGGAGGTCCTGCTTCATGCATTTCAGAATCAGTTCTTTCTACTTGATCTTCTTCATAGATTATACCTATTATGTCTCTAGAGACAGGTTGAGGAACATTATTCTTATTCTTTTCAATGAAGCTAATTCCTATTCCTCCTTTATCCTTTCCAAATCTAACATCAGTGATGCAATTGGACAAAGCCTTACCAGCCTGAAGCATTCTCTTGTTTCTCATTTGGTTTACATCTAATTTTACTTGCAATTCATTGTTCTGATGCTTCAGTTCATCTATCTGCTTACTAAGCTCAGCTATTTCTAACTTAGCGTTGTCATACAGAACAGACTTCTGAGTGGCTAGGGCTTGATATTTCTCTATATCTAGTTTCCGTACTCATCACAATTGAAGCACCTCAACTTGCTTTTATCAAAACCCATTCTGATTTTGTCTTGATCCTTCTAGACGTTTCTTCCAGTCGTTGCCATAAACTTCTTTGCATGAAAAACCGCCATGGCCATCTGCTAGGAGACATCCAGCATCTCAACGTCTTCAAGGTTTATCTGATTCAGATCACCAGAGAGCATCTCAGCAGGCACCAAAGTTCTAGCCATAAGGGTATGGTAGCTGTTCATGAATCCCATTCCAAGTGCAAAATTGGGAACATTGGTGACATTTGCCTCTTCAGAGTTGTTCATTCCACTTGAACCAGAACTAGCTTGTGATCGTGCCACGAATGCAGTTGACTTTGGGTTGGCACTTAAATCACCTCCAGATGAGCTTCCAGCTTGCTTTGATCCCACATCTTCAGTCAAGAGAGCCTGACTTAATTTTCCAGCCATGCTTAGTGAACTTAGATGGTTCAGCTCCCGTTTCTTGTCATCAATCAACTTTGATTTCAGTTTGTTGATAAGCTCATCAACAGTTAATACATTCAGTTTGTTGTTATCTTTGATTATTGAGATGTTTGTGTTACAATTCTTGGGTAAGCTGTTTAAGAGCTTCAGATTCTTATCTTCTTGGTCTGGCTCAACATCATAACTTGCCATTTCAGTGATTAAGGACACAAATCTCTGAACCTGTGCTTCAAAGAACTCTCCTTGCACATGATTGAATAAGTTGAACTTCTGCTTCAGCATCTGCCTACGGCTAGCCTTGATGTCAGGATTACCTTCATATGCTACAACAAGAGCATCCCATAGCTTCTTTGCAGTCTTATACTTCTTAAACCCTTGTGCGATCTCCGGTGTCAAAGCCATAGTCATGATTGCATATGCCCTTTCATCCTTGTTACACTTCTCCTAGTCATCATTTGTGTATTCTGCTTCAGTCTTCACAATTCCAACTTTTGTTCCTTCAGAGTGAGTAGGTATATATGGTCCATTAACAACAGATCTCCACAGTCTTAGATCAACGCTTTTCAAATGGTTCTGAAATCTGTATTTCCACTCAAGAAAGTTATCAGGTGAAGTAAGTCTAGGCGGACGTGTAGTTGATCCAATCTCAAAATCCAATTTCTGATACATGCTCGGTTCGAAATCCATGATGTAAGCTTAGGAAAACTTAAAAACTAAAGTCCAAAAGTCCAAAATGAGAGATTACGGTCGAAAACACTCGATTATGATCAAGAACACCCGATTCCGATCACAGCAATGTCGTAAACACCTGATTACGATAAGAAGTAACACCGGATCGTAAACTGTGAGTCGTAAACACTGTTTCCGATAGAAGCAAATCGTAAACTCCGTATCCGATTGAGTTGGATCGTAAACTCCGATTACGATGGTCGATTCCGGTAAAGAAAAATCGTAAACTCTTGATTCCGACAAAGTACAGTCGTAAACTCGAAATTGCGGATCGTAAACACTTAAAAATCCAAGCTTGATGTCGTAAACACGTTTCCGATGCAGATCTTCAAGAACACCAGTCGTAAACACTCAATAAAACCCAGAAATCTTCAAACACAGCAGCAGCCTGATCGTAAACCCCCAGAACACCTTCAAAACCTTCAAAAAACGAACCTTTTTCCAGAAAAAGCTTGAATCCAATACCGTGAGAACCTCGAATCAGTGATTCTTGGCTCTGATACCAATTGTTGGTCCAGAAAATCTACCAAAACACGATATTGATATCACAAACGAGTGCGGAATCCTCGTGAGTGATTGATTCAAGAAGAAAGTAGATAAAAGAGATTTGATGAAGTAATAAACAACGAAGATCAAATCTTGAATGAAACACAAACTTTCTTGAGCTTAATGATAACCGATCGTAAATACAAGAGAGAGAGGCCAAAATCGTAATCAAAAGCTAGCTAAATCATAAACACTATGGGTTTATATAGTACCCATTACAAAGCCCTAAAATCTAATCATAAAACCATAGGAGCCGGCCCAAGCAACCCAAATCGTGAACTCTCTAAGCCCAAATAGTGAACACTAAGCCCATTGACAGGTAAGCCCACATCTAATGTTCATGCCTCTAATATATAGCCCAACATTAACACACAACCTAAAGAAACTCTATGAGCCCCCGAATCACTCTCTGGATGTTATTAATAGAATACCTAAAGACTGGATCACGCTCACCGATTTGATTAGTTCACCTTTTGAGTCCTTCCTAATTGAGAACTCTAAAGTTCGAATAATGGTTCACCTTTAATGAAAAAGCGTGAGCATCGAATCGTCTACTCGATCTAGCTAATCGGACATCGAAACGTAATTAACCGATTGATTTATTGATCAACGAAGAACAATTACAATCAGTAAACACTCAGAAATTGACACAGAGAAACACTCTCAGAAACATACACTTAACAGTAATCTCACACGCTCAGAACTATCAATTACAAAGACCAAACAACTATTTATACCCGGCTGGCCGATCCTCGTCCAAACCCCAGGTTCGGCCAGTCCGAACTCCAGGTTCGGACCAAGTTCGGCCATACCTAATTTGACTTGATCTTGTACATCACTTGATACTTCACACGATGCACATATCAGGTATCAACAAACTCCCCCTCGTCGTGTGCAGTACCTCTTCAATATCATCAACTTTGTATCTTCAACCAAGCTCCCCCTCAAGTGTAGAATCCGTTCGTTCAATGAAATGAATCTTCAAACAAACTCCTCCTCAACTCGATCGTAGCTTGATCTTGAATACTTGATGACATTTTAGTGTATCTCTGGTCTTTTATCAATAGCTTCAGAAGACTTGAAGTTGTGATATCTTGCACACAGCAACCTGCTCAAACATTTAAATAATCTTGGTGCAAAACGTATCTTTGAGACTCCAAGATATGATTTTGAAAAACGATTTGTATCAAGTGTTGATCAGATCGAAAATAAAGCAGAAACAAATCTTTTTGTTTTTTCAAAGTTTATGCTAAAACACACCGAAAATCTTTTTGTTATTTTCTTAAAAGAAATGAAATTACAATACAGAATCAAACACTATTTTTGGTATGAGAAAGATCACTATATGGGATCATATTGAACATAACGCACTGAACTGCACTTCAATTTCAATTAATCGAAGCACATAAGTCATGCTGATTGCTGGTATAATTTGTCCAACTTAAACTCAGTCAGAATCATACTCATAACACCTGGACATGTTAAGGTATTGATTAGATTTGCTTTGACTAGTGTATCCCACACTATCAGACATAATCAGACATTTTCAGTTTTTCTTTCTTTCTTTTTCCTTTTGTGTGACAGCACTTGTGATTTTTCACAATGCATAGTATTTTCATGATATAGTCAACTGTGTTCCATGAAAAAAGAAATAAGAACGTTGAATCGTCTACCTTAAGGTCGATCTTTCGATACGCAGATAAGGCCTCGGATTTAACAAAATAAGAAAATAAAACAAGTTGAAATTGTATAACCCAACAACAATCAGGTCGGTACTCCCGTACACGCAGAGAAAGTCCGATGAGTTATACGAAACACCAAAGAAAATAAAGCAGAACGTCAAACGAACAACGATCAGGTCGATCTTTCGATACGCAAAGAAAGTCCGATCGTTTGACAAAATAAAGAAAATCAAACAAGTTTAAATCTTTGCAAAATGAACACATGTATACACAGTGACTTCTCATTTTGAATTTCACACTTATTTTTTCTTTTTGTGTCATGAAATATGCATCAAGATGTTATCCACATAGTCAAGCATTAGTATTTAGTGTATATAACATCTGAATACTTACTGATTTGCCGAGCCTACCAAGCATATCAAACAATGATCTTATGGCCCTTTCATCTACTCTATCCATGAGTCAGATACATAAGCCAATGTACCATCATTTCCTAATGATCAATTTCTCAATTACTCCCCCTTACTTACAATTCTCCCCCTTAAAATGAAAACTCTATTTTTGGATTTTCATTTTACACAAAATAAAACTCTATTTTTGGGTTTTTTTTGAGAAAAAAATTGTAAGCAAAGAAAAGTGATCAATCAACACGGATAGTTTGCAGATTTAGAATTCAGAAAATTTGCAGGTTAGAAAGATTTATCATTAAATTTAAGTTAAGCAGAATACTCCTCCATCAACAATTTTGCAATCGTCGATAGGTCTTCTAGAAGTACCTGCACTCTGGTCAAACTAATTAGTCCAAAAATGACCCGAAGCGAATTGATTCTGGTCGACCAGTGTCCTTGGTATGTTTAGAAACCACCTTAGGTTTCCATTTTTGTGGTTTTGGTAATTCAGGTTTTGATGATCCAATCACAGGTGAATGTGATGATGAACCTACACTTTGAACCTTTGAAAACATTGGAACAAAACGTGTTTGTTTATGAAAGAATGTAGGTTCAACGTCATCAAAAACTCTGCCTTGTTCATCTAAGAATTTTGTGTTGGCAGGTTTACCAAAAACTGGTTTCTTATGAAACCCTTGGGGTGAATCAGCAGGTGATGGACAATCCTTTGCCATATTCCCTGGGCGACGACAAATATAACAGATTCGTTTCGTTTTGTCCCATCTTTGATGTACCTGCGAATAACAAACATGAATATCTCGAACATGATCAGAATGAGAATCATATACCTGATGCCTGTGATCATGTACCCATTTGGATGTAGGGATTCGAGACTGAGAACTTTCAGAAGAAATGTTAGCTTTCACAAAGACCTCAGCAATCTTCCGAGCATCAACACAATAAAGAGGAAATTCTTTATCAGAGAAGAGCTGATCAGAACCTTTGAGCTTGTAAGACGAAAAACGCTTCAAAAATCCGAAAATAGCAACCACAGATCAGTAGAGTGAACCAGATAGTCTGATACCACTTGAAAAAGCGTGATAAATCGGATCGTCTAATCGATCTAGCTAATCGGACATCGAAACGTAATTAACCGATTTATTTATTGATCAACGAAGAACAATTACAATCAGTAATCACTCAGAAATAGACACAGAGATACACTCTCAGAAACACACACTTAACAGTAATCACACACGCTCAGAACTTTCAATTACAAAGACCAAACAACTATTTATACCCGGCTGGACGATCCTCGTCCGAACCCCAGGTTCGGCCAGTCCAAACTCCTGGTTCGGACCAAGTTCGGCCATACCTAATTTGACTTGATCTTGTACATTACTTGATACTTCACACGACACACATATCAGGTATCAACATTTAAAGTCCTTCCCACTTCAACTAAACCTAATTACCCTCGAAACAATCTAAGGCGCCTTAGGCTAGCAGGAGCAACCACTGATTTCTATAATTAACACGGAATAACAAGCTAATCAAATTCCTATGACACTTCCTTTTGAGACAATGCTACCCTAGTTCATTAACCAACCCAACTACCCGACAACCATCATCCTCTTAAGCTTATTTAGAGAGCAGCACACACAAATCAAGGCAACAATTTATATTCAATTCTATGGTCAATTAGAGTCAACTAACCATATTAATTTGCAAACACAAAGTCACCCGAATTAATTACCCAACCCAAACCGGAAGACATCCGCAGATCAAGCAAGCATTGAATAACAATTGGAACCCTAAATTAAGCACACATATGCATCAACTACAAAAAGTTAATGGAATTCAAAGAGAGTCAAAATCCATCACAAAATTGTCATAAACCGAATGAAACTGAAAATACTAACTAATCATCAAATAGTCTAGGTGTGGTACTTGATGGTTTAGCCTACTACCATGTCTTTTATAAAAATCATAAAGAATGTCATAATCTTGATCAAGAACATAGTTTTATACCAACAATTAATCAAGAAAATAAATAAAGATAATAACCCGGATTGATAATATTAATTGAACGGTTGAGTCGGGCTGATCTCCTCTTGTTTCTTAGCCTCCTCGTGCTCAGAAATCATCCACAAATTCTCTCTGTGGGCTGGGGAATTGAATATCAAGAAGCCTCACTCTTTTCTTTCATGTTGAAGTCCCTCTTTTATGATTACCGTAAGTCGATTTTATACGAAAGAAAAAATAGGGTTCCCAGGATTGCGAATTTTGGTGTATCATTTAAAAAAGAAGAGGATGAAAGCGACAAAAGAGTCGGTTTAAACCGACTTGAAATTCCCGTGCCCAAGAATCATGCTCATTACGTAATCTCTTTGTTCATATTTTCCTCTTGCACTTCAAACTTTCAAGTATTGACCATGAAGCCCCTCAAGCTTTTATAACTAATTTTTTAAATCCTTGAACTATAATGAAATGTCAGACCATCCCCTTACTCTTATGTCAACCTACAACCAAATATATTTAAACTATTTTGTAAAGGATTATTTTAGGCTTACGCATTAGTTTTTGTTAACAGTGTCTTTGGTCTTTCATTATAACTAATAGTGGGCTTTATTAGAGGTTTTTGGGGGTTAATTGTAAAGGGTTTAGTGGGCCAGCTGGGGGCCTGGTCGTTTTTAGGGTTGAGTAGGGCGAATTGTATATAGCAAATCATCACCTACATGTTTTGGTTGTTGATTGCAGTTTTACTCAACCTAGTTTTGGTTTCTTTGGTTGTTCTAATACGAATTCTGTAGCATTTAATCGTATACAAGTAAGTGTTTAATATTTCACAGTTTACATTCATTATCTCTTCCTTGAATCATCAACGAGACGTTATTCCGCAACCTCTCGTGTGACTGATATCGTGTACGATCTGATTTCGATCCTATAATTGGTATCAGAGCCAAGAAACGAGAGTTTCAAGGCTCACACGATATCTGATTCAAGCATATAATGATTTTACACAAGATTTTGCAGGTTGGCAGTCATGTTTCATTCATAATTGCAGGTTTTCGCATTGTTTTGAGGTGTTTTCGGATCGATTTTGGTATTTTCGGTTCGGAAACGCGTCCTGCCAGTTCACTAAGTAGACTCACTCTACCCAGGGGCAACAAAGGCTGAAACTCTTCCTGCCAAAAACAAGGGACCCACTTCTCATCCTAGGAGTTAGCAGGTATGAAATAGTCCCATCTCCGTCTCTCCGAGTTTCTACTACTAAGTAGCACTTCTACTATTCAATCAAAGAATCGATTCTTGAAAAAGCCCTATCTTATTACTAACTATCTATAGGCATTCTTGCTCGTTAGCGCTTTAGTTTGATTGCAGCTAGCGCGCCTCTTTTCTTTCCACTTTCTCTTAGTCAAGCTTTGATGCCCCTACTAGGATGGGATATTTGAAGAAGCGCAGGTTTGTTTGGAACCCTATATACTCGTTTCAGGCATGCAAGTTTTCGGCTCACTTTTGGTGTTCTCGGTTCGTATTGCAGTGATCTCGGTTCGGAAAACCCGGTTCGGATAGTGAATTCGGTTCGGATATCAAGATTTCGCTTCGGACAACGAGATTTCGGTTGGTCTTTTAGAGTGTTTTCGGTCCGGACGTTGCGATTCTCGGTTCGGATACAATGTTTTTGGTTCGGACAAGCTGTTTTTGGCCCAGGTACATGTTTTCGGTTCGAATACCATGTTTTCGGTTTAGACAAGGTGTTTTCGGCTCATGTGAGTGTTTTCGGTTCGGATTCTCAAGATTTTGATTCTCAAGTTTACGGTTCGTACGAGGTTTTCTGTTCGAGCGATAGGTTTTCAGTTCACACGTGCAAGTATTCGGATTTCTTTCAGTTCATTACAGGATTCTCATTCAAATTTAACAAGTTTAATAAAAATGGATTCTGACATTTCTGCCAATACACTCCAAATGGATGCAAAAATTGGAACAAACACTAGGCCTCCTCGACTTGTGTCTGGAGAAGATTTCATGAATTGGAAATATAGATTCATAAACTACATTAACTATCATGATGCGAGGGTCATGCGATCAATAAAAAATGGAAATTAAGTTCCCACGGTAATTGTGGCTGGAAAAACTAAGGAAAAGCCACAAGCAGACTGGTCTGATGAGGATTGGGAGAAGATAGAGAAAGATGCAAAGGCTCTTGCAGCCTTGACTATGGGACTATCTCCTGAAATTGCTGATGGTTTCAAAGAATATTATTGGAACTAAAATCTATGTGACTGACGCCATCAAATCTGTTTACCGAAGCATTCGACTAAAGAATCCATGTGAATTGATTCAGAGATGCGGGTTGTGATGCTCGAGGCTTGCAGATTGGACCGAAGACCGTTTTCTAGAAAAGTCAACCGTTCGGGTCAACGGTCAACGTAAAAGTCAACGAAAGACCGGTTCGAGCTAGTCAAGCTTCGAATTAATTAAATCAACTTTGATTTAATTAATATTTTATGTTTATTTGATTTATCTGTATTCTGTTCAGTTTTTATGTTTTCACTTGTTAGTCACCCTCACTATCTATTACTATATATAATGCATATTGGAGAGAGAAACTGATAGTGTCTTAATTTTAAGACGCGTACTACTCTTAAAGCATCATGTACAATACTTCAATGCACAAACTCTTTAAAACCCTCATAAAACCCTAGATATAAATACCTATTCTCTCATTTGAAACATTGAAACAGCCCCGTCTAAAGCTCCAGCCGTCAAACCCTAGCCCTCTTCATCTTCATCTTGACAAAAACGAAGCAGCTACTGCCCCGTCTTCTCCATGGACGATGATTTTAAGTACTGAGAGTTTCAATCCGACGATTTTAGGTATGAGAGTTAGATTCAGTTTCGCTTTTTAGGGTTCTTTTTCATCATTTTTGATAGTTTATTTCAGTTCCGTTCCCATCGACTCTAAATCTGTAACGCGACGATCTTGCGTTTCTCCTTTCATGTCAAGAACACAGAGAAGATGATTCGTCTTCGCAGGTAAGTTCCTTAATTTCATGTTCAGTTAGTTGATTCGATCTGGTTTTCATCTGATTGCGTGTTTTTGTGTTGTTTTGTAGCTGGCGTTGATGTTAAACATGTACAGATTGTCCGAACACTGTGCTGCTCCAGTTGATCAGAAAGGTTGTTTGGATTCATCTCTGTACAAAAGGTTGTTTTCATATTTCTTTTATTTCAATATTACTAAGCTAGGTTTGCGATGTGTATGTGAGGTTTATGCCTATCCGCCTCACTTTGGATGTTTTTGCAGGGTAATCTTTTGTAAGGGTGTTTGATTTCGGTATTAGATGTCGAGGCATGAAAGAACAGTGGGCTTTCTTTTTTTGCTTATATTTTGCACATTTCCCTTGGTGTCTTTTTGCAGATTATTTTGTGGTCATTTGCCACTGCTCTTCAGTCAAGTAAATGGATTTCTACATTAATTTCAAAATGCTCTTTTTGTCCACTTACAGGTGCTCTTCCCTACTTATACGTCTTTTTGTATAGTAATTTCTCAGAAGAGTTTGTATTAAGTATGAACATGTGTAATCTTAAAACTCAAGACTGATTGCTCAATGAGGAACAATGTTTTTGTATATTTTTTTCAGCAAAAAGTGAACCTATTTATGGGGCTTTGTCTATCTTTTCAGCAAAAAGTTAAGTTTTGTTAGATTGTATGATTGATGTCTTATTCATGTTCTTTTATATTGGTTTGTGTTGTTGTGTACATTCCTTCTTCAATCAACAAAACAATCCTCTTTCTTTCCTCTTTTAAATTGCTTTGCATTCTGTTTCATATTGCTTATTGTTACTGCCTCTTTTAACACTTTATGGTTTTTTTTGTTTTATAACAGGTAGTTTGTGTGGAACTGCTTCCATCTGTCTCAGATTTCAGGTTTTTAAGTTGTCCTTCTTTAAATAGTTGTTTATTTTTTTGTTAGTTTGTGGTTCATATGTGGATGGTTGTGTGATTGATGAATGATTTCAAAATTTTAATCGTATATTGTATGTACACAAACTTTTTGGTTTGGGACTTAGGGCAGTTATGGAAATATAAAGCGTTTCACCGATTAACCAGTATGCATATGTATGTGCAGCTTTTGTTGATGTCCTATACATATTTTGCAGATATCCATACATTTTGTTGATGTCATACACCAAAAATGCCCCTGTAGAACAGCCCTCGAGGAAGATTGGAATTTAACTCTATATAACTCTTCCTTATTTTTTCCGTTTCTATTTTGAAGATTGGAATTGGACTAATGGTTTGTCACTAATTTGCAGGAATCAATGGAATCTGTTTCTACACAAGCAATATCTTTGAGCCTTCAGGTTTGTATTTAAGAAGGTTATGGTGTAGGTATGTACAAGTTGATTCATTCATCAAGTACTTGAAGGTAGGTAGCTAATTATTCGTTTACCTCTTTTTATTGAATTATTGTTGAACCATAAAGCATTCGGTATTTGTATTTGTTCGATTAGGAAGGAGTATAAGCTAATAAACACGGATCAATGGACTGTCATAATGATACATGAGTGTAATATACAAGAAAGTGTTGTCATTTCATTTTTTCATTTGTTGAAGTTGCATAATTTGACCCTTAGTTAGTTAGATCTGATGTTTCTTTTCATCCAGGAGGGTAGTTTAGTCTTATTTACTTAAAATTATTAGTGATTTCTTTTAACTTCCATAAAGTTTTTTGTAATTATTGTTTAGATAAGATAACTTGCTGCTGAGAGGTTAATTTTTGTTATTTGCCAACTTGCTTTACATTTCAAATTGTGATCTGCATTGTTTTGAACCACATGTGAGGTATTTGTGTGTGCATCAGGTTAAAAAAACATGATCTGTTTATCAATTTTTTCCCTTGTTGACCATCAATTTTTATGTTCGAGTATTTTTATTGGTTGTTTTTGTGCAGTTTTTGGCACTTTTTTTTTTGTTTTTATGCTGTTTTGGATTGTTTTTGTGTGCAATTTTTGCTATACTTTTGTTGTTTTTGACATGTTATTTATTATGCAGGAAATGCCGTGGCAATGGGTTTGAGATATATAGAAGATGGATAGGGCAATGTGTTTGAGACACATGATGGATACGAAGCCTATATTGTGGTTCTTGATTATGGCACATATTATGATTCACGTCAGTTTGAGGTTGTTCATGATATGGTGTTATCTTTTGTTTCTAAAAGATTCATGTTTCTAACTATATTTGTTAAGTTAAATTTTCCAATTTAATGCATAGTAATAGTTATATTTTTATTAAATAACTACTACTTTGTTGGTATTGTTACACTGAACATGTATCTATCTTATCGACAACACCAATTCAGGTAGTTGTTACAGAGTAGATGGTGTGTATACTTAGAACACTGATTTTATAACTTACTTGGTCAGCATTGTACACTTAAAACATCATTTGTACCCATCATTACAAACCTTTGTTAACTATTGACAAATATGAAAATTAAAATTACAGTCTTTCACTAATAATCCATCTATGTTTGCATCTACTTTCAGTATGTGAAAAAAAGCCACACATGATTCACCTTATTAAAACACATGATTTCACGACTAAGAAAATTGACATGTACAATACAATATGTATCACGAGAAAGTTGATAAAATAACAAAAAACAAGTACGGCATTGGTTGTTGTCGCCGTCGTCGCAACGCGCTATAAAGTGTCACCGCTGCAACGCTTTAAAAGGTAAAAATATAGTTTTGTTTACCGAAAAGTAATGATCCGTTTTCTCCAAATGATTACCTCACGGGTCCATACGTTGCAACAAAGGAAGAGGATCTAAATTCCGTTGTAACACGTGTCAACCCATGGTCGATGATGTCATTGTCACTAACAAAAGAAAAGTAAATGAGCAAAATAACTAACTATAACAAAGTAAAACATCATATGAATAGTACATCTATCATCCTATGATGCTAGGCAACGTGGCATTCTAGATGGATGTCACATGGTACGAATAAATTTTTTTTTGTTTCTAATTCTTTGTTTCTTATTTAGAGTTTTATTTAAATATTAAAAATTATATATTATTAGATAAAATCTAATTTACATATAAAGGAAAAGTATAACAAGAAAAAAGAACTTATTTGTGCATTCAGACATTTGTGCATAAGTGTCGTTCCAAAACGCTTTCGTTTGTTTCCATTAGTTTCACCCATCAAAACTCTTACGCAAGACAAGTACCACGTTGGTTGATTGTTATTACCGCATCATGACATCAGCATACACGATTGTAGTTCGCCGCAACCGCATCGCACAGGTTGCACCCTATGTCATGAGTCTTGTAAATTGTCACCGTTGCCAAACGCGCGTGTACCACATTATATATCTTCATCGCACCGCATCGCGCTAACAGAAACGAATATCGTGTTGTAAATTGCCGTCGCCGCCTAACGTGCGAATAGAAGACAAATAACACACTATACATCATCGCCGCCGCAACGCGCGGGCACACGGCTAGTATATATAGTGAGGGTACCCCATTACAAGGAGAGTCTCTGAGTGTGGAGATGATGAAATCTTGTAGAGTGGTGTGAGCTACAAATTCTAGAGAGAGAGAGAGTCATGGATTTTGATTAGAGAGTGTTTGTCATGATTTCTATGTTGTAATCATTCGACTAATGAAATCATTCGACTTAGTTCATCATCTTTCTTGTGTTTTGATTTCCTAGATTCTCCTTCATCATCATCATTTCGGGTTTTCCTCATCCGATCTTCATTCTCGCTCAACATCGAGATTCTTGTAGTGAAAATCGGTCCTGACAAATGGTATCAGAGCAAGGTAACCGATTAGACCCGATTCAACAGCGTCGGGTCGCCCGGTGTCTTTCACCCATTCATTGTTGGCCTTGGAAACAATTTTTGGTTTCCATATTTTGAAAGATTTTGATTTTTGATCAGAACCAGAATCAGTATTAACTGGCGTACTCGGTTTACACCAAGACGACTTATGAGTTGATTTGATCTTTGGAGACCATGGTTCTGTTGGGAATTTACAGTGGGATCCGGGTTACCGATTTTTATTTTATTAAAACCGATTTGATAATAAAATTAATTCCAAATTAATTTAGCAGCGGAAACGAATTAAAACGCGGACGCAACTGTAACAGGATCAATCACCGGCACGACAAACACAGAAAATATATTTATTTAAATAAATAAATAAATACATTAATAAATTAAATATCTAATAAATTAGATATACCTTAGCGGGTTCCGAACAACCGTTCGAGACACCCGAGTTCAATGGACTCGCGCTAGGGTGAACTGAAACTTCTGACTCGAATCGGCGGGTCAGATCTGCGACTGAAACTCCGGCGGTCATCGGAGGCGGCGGAGGTAGTGGCGGCGGTGGTGGTAACTTCACCATCGGTGGCGGCGACAAAATCCTTTCCGACGGGATCGCCACGGGGACCGATCCTACGATTATCTCGTCACCGGAAACCGACGGCGACGAGGTGGCGGTGACCGGAGGATAAAGCGGTGCGGGCCACGAGGACGGTACGGGACGAGGTGGTCTCGGTTGCGCCGGCAACGCGAGAACCACCGGGCGGCGATCGACCGGCGGTACGCGGCGGCGGTGGCGGCTGCGGCCTTGGCTGCGGCGGCGGCTGCGGCTTCGGCTGCGGCGGCGGCTGCGGCTTCGGCTCGGCTCGCTGCCTCGGCTCGGGCGGTGGCTGCTTCCTGATCGAGTCGCTGGATGATGCTTGCGAATCGTTGATCCATCGGAATTGCAGTGGTGGTGTCACCGGAGATCAAGGGCGGCGACGGCTTAGGGTTTTTCTTCTCTGGTCTGTTTCGCAGAGAGAGAGAGATGGGAGGAGGAGATCAGGGTTTCGAAAACTTATGACTTGTTCTCTACTCCTCCCCACCCTATAGGAGAATTTCGCAGACCATGGGCCCACCATGGTCTTCTGCGAATTCTCCATGGCCCACCAATGGGTTAGACTGTTAACCCATTAACAGTTTAACTCATCCATCCATTTAATCGCGAGCCGATTAAATATGTCATCGTAATAAATAAATCAATATTTATTTATCCGCCAATCAGTTCAATTAACTAATTAAAATAGTAATTAGTTTATTATCCATTGCCCCGGGTGTAACTCTTACGGGTCAATATCGGTCGGGTTCGTTAATTCGTCGGGTCAGGACACCATATATCCAACAGTCTCCCACTTGGACTCAACGCGACAGTTTAACGAGCGCAGCCAGAGGCACTCTAGCTATGCATGGCTACATCAACTAATATTGACACTTTAAGTCGGTTGCCAAAGTATATCTGATTGACTATCAAGCAGACTCACGACTTATGCATTCATTGTCATACGTTCCTTTCTGCATAAGACACTGATGAATCTTGGGACATGGACTCCCATGTTTTATTCATCGATTTTCATTCTCGATACAATTCGAAGTGATCCAACAAACACACAGTAAGTTTGGGTGAGGCCTCACACTTATCACTTGGAATCAACGAGGGCGCCTTTATGTCTAACTGTTGCCGAAGCAAGAGTACAGAATCCCTTGTTGAGGCATACAGCTCCCTCTAAACCTCAGAGCCATTCCCAAAAGTAGCCGTTATGGCTGGCAGTTACGCGACAACGTTAGGCTACAATCAAAGAATGTTCTTTAGTAGAGAGGAGTTCGAATATGCGTCTCAGGTCTAAGGATACATTAGAGCATGCATTTAATCAAGCAGGCAAGTTTCCATGTTTGCGCTGCATGATGCGAGTTACGTCCAACGTCATTCACCAATGAGGTCTGTGAGTTTGAACGTTAAACAACTTTAAAGTTCAACTAGTCACAATAGTCTTACTTTAGTATAGCTCCCACTTACTAATCGACTACGGACATTTAGGACAAGAACTTATTGTCCATGGATTAAACGTACAAATATTGAACACAGTTATGTAATTCATTATTGCATAAAACAGATGGAATAAGAATAATATAGATAACTGTTGGTGTTCATACATCCAAATACTGAATCAAAACATGTCTTTAGCTAATCTAAGCCCTATCGCTTCTCTGTGGCGTATATGAGTCTCCTGAGTCATAGGCTTAGTGAAGGGATCAGCTAAGTTTTGATCTGTGTGTACTTTGCTTATCTTAATTTCATTTCTGTCGACTACTTCTCTTATGTAGTGGAACTTCCTCATTACGTGCTTGGCCATCTTATGGGATCGTTGCTCTTTGGCTTGAGCTATAGCGCCTGTGTTATCGCACAGCATCTCGATGGGTTGCCTAATACTTGGCATAGCATCGAGATCGGATATGAACTTCTTCATCCACACGGCTTCTTTAGCAGCTTCTGAGGCGGCTATGTATTCGGATTCAGTAGTAGAATCAGCTACTACTGGCTGTTTTGAGCTTCTCCAAGAAACAGCCCCTCCGTTAAGAGTGAATACGAATCCTGACTGTGAGCTAGAGTCATCTCGGTCAGTCTGAAAACTGGCGTCAGTGTAACATCTTACAGTGAGCTCCTCATCGACACCCCCATATACGAGAAACATATCAGTGGTGTTTCTCAAGTATTTTAGTATGTTCTTTACAGCCGTCCAGTGAGCTAGCCCTGGCGTCTGTTGGTACCGACTTGTCACGCTCAATGCATACGAGACATCCGGTCGTGTGCAGAGCATGGCATACATGATAGATCCAATAGCAGAGGCAAATGGGATCGATGCCATTTGGCTTATCTCGTGCTCCGTTTTAGGTGCTTGAGATTTGTCCAATATTGTTCCCTTAGTCATGGGAACTGCTCCTTTCTTGGAGTTGCTCATATTGAACCGAGCTATGATCTTATCTATGTATGTGCTTTGACTGAGTCCCAAAAGGCGCTTAGATCGATCTCTGTGAATCTTGATTCCCAGAATATAAGCGGCTTCTCCAAGGTCTTTCATAGCGAAACAAGATGAAAGCCATTTCTTAACTTCGTTAAGCATGGGTAGGTTGTTCCCTATGATCAATATATCGTCCACGTACAGTACGAGGAACGATACAGCGCTCCCACTTGCCTTTCTGTAAACACAAGGCTCATCTTTGTTTTGTTCAAAACCAAACTCTTTGACTTTCTGATCAAAACGAAGATTCCAGCTTCGAGATGCTTGCTTGAGTCCATAAATTGACTTACTAAGCTTGCAAACCTTGTTTGGATTCTCTGGATCGACAAAACCATCAGGCTGAACCATGTAGACATCTTCTTCGAGTTGTCCGTTCAGGAAGGCGGTTTTCACGTCCATTTGCCATATCTCATAGTCATGGTATGCGGCTATGGCAAAGAGAATCCTGATCGATTTGATCATGACAACGGGCGAAAAAGTCTCATCATAGTCAATCCCTTGGGTTTGAGTGAAACCTTTCGCTACAAGCCGTGCCTTGTAGGTTTGCACATTTCCATGCATGTCAGTTTTTCTTTTAAAGATCCACTTGCTCCCTACTGCCCGTGTACCGGGGGGTAGCCATCAAGTCCCAGACGTGATTGTCACGCATAGATTGCATCTCAGCGTTCATGGCTTCAAGCCATTTATCAGATTCCGGATCTGATATAGCAGCTTTGTAATTAATAGGCTCATCGTTAGAATCGGCTATTAACAGAACATCGAAGGCCTCATGATATCCAAGGTATCTATCGGGCTCATGTCGTATTCTTTCGCTCCTACGAACGCTTGTGCTTGTGTTTGGGTCTGATGGTGCGACAACAACTTGTCGGTCAGACACAGCGACTGTTTCAGGGTTAGGTGAATCTTGAATTTCTTCAAGATCCACTGGATCACTATTTGTTCCTCGAGTAAGAAATTCTTTCTCAAGGAATTTGCCTTTCCGCTTGATGGAAACAGTGTTTGCATCGGGATGGTAGAAGTAATAACCGGTATTACCATAGTATCCAACGAAAGTTACCTTTTTGCCTCGAGGATCGAGCTTATTATCAGAATCACTGCTGACATAAGCATCACATCCCCATACCCTGAGGTATGAAAGTTTGGGAAGAGAACCATGCCATATCTCATATGGGGTCTTCCTTACTTTCTTGGTCGGTGCCAGATTTATTAGGCGAGCAGCGGTTAAGATGGCATATCCCCAAAAGGAATGCGGCAAGGTTGTCCTGCACATCATCGATCGAACCATGTTAAGCAGGGTTCGATTCCTCCTTTCACTAACGCCATTTAACTGGGGTGTGCCAGGTGGAGTAGGTTGTGAAACGATTCCACATTCCTTCAGATGATTTAGGAATTCAGCGCTTAGGTATTCACCACCTCTATCTGATCGAAGTATTTTAATAGTTCGAGTCAGCTGATTTTGTACTTCGTTTTGAAACTCTTTGAACTTTTCAAAAGTTTCATGTTTGTGTTTCATCAGATAGACATAGGCATATCTGCTGTAGTCATCGATGAAAGTTACGAAGTACCGTTCACGATTTCTCGTCTCGGTTCGAAAGGGTCCACACACATCGGTGTGAATAACGCCTAACAAACCTTGGGCCCGTTCACCTGTGTGGGTGAAGGGTGACTTGGTTAATTTACCAGATAAGCATGACTCGCATTCATCAAAGGAATCTGCATCTTGGGATTCGAGAATGCCAGCAGTTTGCAACTTCTTGATGCGGGCCTTGCTTATGTGACCAAGTCTATGGTGCCATAACGAGGATTCGTTACTATCAGCTTTGTTTCTTTTAGAAACATGATAGAGCTGGTCGTTTGTTTGAACATCTATCTCATATATTCCATGTTGAGGTTTAGCCTCGAAATAAAAGATATCATTAAGGTAAGCAGAAATCACATTTCCATCAAATTTATACCGAAATCCTTGTTCAAACAATGAAGAGACAGAAATAATGTTCCTGGATAAACCAGGTGCATATAAACAGTTAATCAAATTAACTACAAGGCCTGAAGAACATGAAAAAGAAAATGTTCCAGTAGCAAGTACTGGGACCTTCTTCCCGTCACCAACGATGAGGTCCATGCGGCCTCGTTCTGTCTTCTTCCACTTTTCAGGTTCCTGCAAAACATTAACAATGTGGTAACCACATCCAGTATCAAATACCCATGAATTGGAGAAAACAGTGAAAAGTTCAATAACATTTATTGAAATACCTGATGAGCAACCCTTATTAGAGTTCTTGGTCATCTTCAGCTTTGCAAGATAAACAGGACAGTTGCGACGCCAGTGTCCCATTTTGTTGCACTCATAGCACAGGCGCTCCTCAGGAGGCTGAACCTGTGGTTTCTTGCCTTTGCCCTCTTTAACCTTCTTGGCTTTGGAGATCTTTGTATTCGTAACCTTGAGCACGTCGGGCGTGGTCCTGATCTTCACGTTGGGTATCAACGGAATAACCTCCTCGATCGACTGAGCCGAACAATTAATCGCAAGAACACGATGATGTTCTGGCAAAGATCTGAGTACTACATCAAGAGCCATCCCGTCAGAGATGGAGTAGCCAAGGTCGATCAGTCTGTCACGATACGCTTTCATCAGCATGACATGATCGTATGGAGAGGAGTCGTTAGCCATAGAGCAGTTCACAAATTGTGAAAGTGCATCAGCTCGCTCAGTCCTCTGACTCAATTCAAATAAATCCTTGAGTTTACGAATGATGTCATAAGCAGACATCCCCATGAAATTGTACCGATAATCCTGAGTCATGCTAGACAACATCAGGTCAGTGACGTCCTTATCATCGTCAGTGTGCTTTTGGAGCTCAGACCGCGAGTTCTCATTTAGCAAGTAAGATGGAATACTCGCGATCGGTCGGTCAATGACATAGAGTTTCCCGAAGAGCCTTAAAAGGTTCCTCAGGGTTGTCTGCCATGCGAGAAAGTCAGACTCAGTGAAGGGGTCGAGTTGTACCATTGAACTTAATGGTGGTGAGTTTTCTTTAGCCTTCTGAAAATAAGCAAAGTAAATTTAATCAGTATTTTCGATGTTTATTTTTCTTTAAAATAAGTTGGTAAGGTTTATTTTAAGAAAATGAGAATTCGTTTAGACGAGATCACTTGAGACCGCCAAAAGAGCCTCAGGAGCAAAACCGTGTAAACAAACTGAAAACGATTGTCAATTGTGAGACTCAAGTCACAACTCTCGGTATGAGGCCGCTATATACATACAATTGTATTTTGCGATACGTTTAGCCTCATCCGTGCCCACTTTAGCAGTACACATCCGTGGCGCGGTGTTGAAATACTCCAACACCACGAACATATACGTTTAAAGCGATAGTAATCCTAAATGGTCGATGTGATGACACGGTGTTGAAATACTCCAATGTCATTCACCTTAGAAGGTACCCTCGGCACCAAGTGCGGTGTTGAAATACTCCAACACTGATGCTCCGGTAAATACGTTCCAAGTTCAACTTGAGATAGGATGGCACGAACTACCAGTTTTAAAGAATTACCAAATAGGGATATTAATTACTTTTAATATTTAATCATCGTCAGACACGAATGATAAAACCCTATCTCCACTCGGGACCAGTAAATTAATTTAACCTAATTAGATTACTAAGTTGTCGCGAATGGCATATTGTGTGTTAAACGGCATAAGGTCTTGATCTCGCTCGAGCCATACAAGCGAGATCATATGGGACAATTTAAAATAAATTAAATTATAAAATGGTGAACGATTGAGATGGCAACTCTGTGCGATCTGGAATCCTGTTCAGCTCCCACTTGCTTTGACATCCCTCTGGCGTGTGTCCAGTCTTCGACTTTTGGTTACATACAAATTTACAATTACTAAAACTACTTCTAGTAACCTAGCTCTAAAATTGTACAACTTTGAAACCCAAAATCCGGGTCCATGAACCAAAATCAAAAACAACCAATTGGGCCAACAACTTGGGCCAAACAGAGAAAAACAAATCACGCCATGACATTCATACATGATCACAAAATATAGAGGTGTCGGCCGTAACACACAATATAATATATGGAATTAAAATAATAAATTAAATTAATTCTAATTCGCAATTTGGATTTAAGTCGAAATTGCGAACTACCGGTCGCGAAAAGACCGGTTCTGGTTTGCGCGCGGTGATAATAGCTCTGATACCACTGTTGGGTATTTACAGTGGGATCCGGGTTACCGATTTTTATTTTATTAAAACCGATTTGATAATAAAATTAATTCCAAATTAATTTAGCAGCGGAACCGAATTAAAACGCGGACGCAACTGTAACAGGATCAATCACCGGCACGACAAACACAGAAAATATATTTATTTAAATAAATAAATAAATACATTAATAAATTAAATATCTAATAAATTAGATATACCTTAGCGGGTTCCGAACAACCGTTCGAGACACCCGAGTTCAATGGACTCGAGCTAGGGTGAACTGAAACTTCTGACTCGAATCGGCGGGTCAGATCTGCGACTGAAACTCCGGCGGTCATCGGAGGCGGCGGAGGTAGTGGCGGCGGTGGTGGTAACTTCACCATCGGTGGCGGCGACAAAATCCTTTCCGACGGGATCGCCACGGGGACCGATCCTACGATTATCTCGTCACCGGAAACCGGCGGCGACGAGGTGGCGGTGACCGGAGGATAAAGCGGTGCGGGCCACGAGGACGGTACGGGACGAGGTGGTCTCGGTTGCGCCGGCAACGCGAGAACCACCGGGCGGCGATCGACCGGCGGTGCGCCGGCGGACGCGGCGGCGGTGGCGGCTGCGGCCTTGGCTGCGGCGGCGGCGGCGACTGCGGCTGCGGCTTCGGCTCGGCTCGCTGCCTCGGCTCGGGCGGTGGCTGCTTCCTGATCGAGTCGCTGGATGATGCTTGCGAATCGTTGATCCATCGGAATTGCAGTGGTGGTGTCACCGGAGATCAAGGGCGGCGACGGCTTAGGGTTTTTCTTCTCTGGTCTGTTTCGCAGAGAGAGAGAGATGGGAGGAGGAGATCAGGGTTTCGAAAACTTATGACTTGTTCTCTACTCCTCCCCACCCTATAGGAGAATTTCGCAGACCATGGGCCCACCATGGTCTTCTGCGAATTCTCCATGGCCCACCAATGGGTTAGACTGTTAACCCATTAACAGTTTAACTCATCCATCCATTTAATCGCGAGCCGATTAAATATGTCATCGTAATAAATAAATCAATATTTATTTATCCGCCAATCAGTTCAATTAACTAATTAAAATAGTAATTAGTTTATTATCCATTGCCCCGGGTGTAACTCTTACGGGTCAATATCGGTCGGGTTCGTTAATTCGTCGGGTCAGGACACCATATATCCAACAGGTTCATCAAAAATCTGACCTTTGTTATCCACATATTTAGCAGTGTTGTGGATATATGTAGTCGTCGGACAATCAGTAGCAAAATGTCCTGGTTGACGACATGCATAACAAAGTCTTTCTCGAAAAATAATTGAAAAATTCTTTAAATTTTGAATACCATAAGAATGTTTAGAATCCAAGTTATCAAAGAAATCATCAGAAGAGTCATACCTAGGAGAGGACCTCCTTGAAGATGATGACCTTCCAGAATAATAAGAAATTTCCTCCAAAGGAGGTGATTTCTTCGGAACTTTATCTTTTGAAATCTTTGCAGCTTTTCCTGGTTTGTTCGCTTGAACCGATTCTTCCTTGACCTGAAACCCAAACCTTTGTTCTTGAAACCTGGAGTCTTTGATGAACTTGAAGAAGAACCTGAAGCTTCTCTCCCCTTAGCTTCTCTAGTAAATTTGTCTTTGATATCTTTTAATTTGTTCTTTTCATCCAAAACTTTTTCTTCTTCAGTTCTAGACGAAGTACTTGAAACAGTCTTATCAAACACCTGTTCATTTTCTAGAAAAATAGACTTTGAGCTAAACTTCGGAGATTCACCCAAAGACTTTTCCTTTTTCTTAGACTTTGACTTCTTCTTCTTTGATGCAGTGGCAAACTTTGAATAATCATGCAATTCGTCTTTAGAATCAAGCGGAGCAGACGTAACCTCAGATAAATTCACCGGTTGAGGAACCATGTGAATATAATCCTTCTAAGAACTATCCTCACTCCGATCCTGCTTGTATAAGAAATTCAGTAATGTCGTTGACAAATTGCAATTCTTCACTTGCCTTTGTAACTCCAAAATTTCCAACTTCAATTCAGAGTTTTCTATTGAGCATCGAACACTTCTTTTTGTGACTTGATAAAATTTGCATTGAGATGATCATATTCATAGATTTGCAACTTTCAGATCTCACATTCAGCAAACAATTCTTCAAGAACACTTTCTCTTTTTTTGTTGTAAATCTCAACATCTTTTGTCAAAACTTCATTCTTATCTCGAAAAAGAACATTTTCATCTTGAAGTGTAGCGATCTTGTTTTGAAGTTTTTCAATTGTAGCATCCGATTCAACAACAAGTGCATTATCTTTTTCATATTTTTGCTGAACCGGATAACTTTTCTCAAATAGATTTTCAAAATCTTGAGCAGCATCTAAAGCTTCAGCTTTTGCTTTTTCACATTGTAAAACACGTATATGATCTTGCTAAGACATGATTGCTATCGGATTCGGTACACAACGAGTAAATAAACAATTCTTCAATTGATTCACAAGTTCGTTTACAATAGTGTGAGAGTACAGAGAGAACACACTAGAAAACACACAGTTAAGCAATAACTCTCACAACTTCTACTCTCTCTAAACGAACTAAACTATTTATACCGAACTGTCCAGCGTACCAACTAACCAACGTACCAGATGGTTCGTGCGTACCATCTGGTCTGCCACTGGTACGCTGATACCAGTTTATACAAAACTATTAATTACAAAGACAAAACACCTAGACCTAGCACTAGACATCAAAACATGCCCTAACAAACTCCCCATTGTCTTGTGCTAGTCTTCAGAAGCTTTTGTCTAAGTCTTCTTCCAATGTTGTGTTCGGTTGTTTCCAGCATGAATTCCAAATGCAAAACTGTTAGAACCTATTTGTTAGCAACACAAACTTGCTTTTGTCTTATCATTGTAATTGATACTTGGTTTTGTAATTCTCTTTTGACATGTACTTGGAGAACTTTGTGTAATTGTTAGCGTACTTGTTATGCTTCTTAGCGTACTTGTTACTTATGCTCTTAACGAACTTGATTTACTCTTAGCGTACTTGTTTGAATGTTTTCTTAGCGGACTTGTTTATTCCTAGCGAACTTGTTTACTTAGAAGACTTGTTTTTGTTCCTAGCGTACTTAATCTGTTCTTAACGAACTTGTTAGCGTACTTGTTCAAGTTAGCGCGCTTGTTCATATTAGCGAACTTGATTATGCTTAGCGTACTTGTTAGCGGACTTGTTGCTACTTAGCGTACTTGTTAGCGGACTTGTTGCTACTTAGCGTACTTGTTAGCGGACTTGTTACTTCTTAGCGTACTTGTTAGCGGACTTGTTAAGTCCTAGCGAATTTCAGTTACGTCTTAGCGAACTTGTTCTACTGTTAGGATATTTTGTTGAATTCTAGGTAATGATTGTGTCGTGTCAAACATTCTATTTGTCCCAGGTTCTCTAGTAGTATAGATTCCATTGAGAAAACCCTATTGGCAACGCTTGGTGGACTAGTATTCCTGCAAGAGAGCCTTTGTGTGTGTGTTCTTGGTGTTAGAGTGTGTTCTTGAGCTTTAGTAATCATCAATGGGTGGCCATTGATGCTGATTCCTCCTTGAATCGACCATCACACATGATTTCCGCACTTGTGTGATGAATCATATGAGAACAAGCTGCTCGAATATGGTCCTGACAATTGGTATCAGAGCCTTGTTCTTCATTTTTTGAAGTTTTTCTCAAAATGGAGAAAATCTCATATGAGTTGTCGATTTTGGATGGATTTGCTTGTTGTTTGAGCTGATTCTTGGTAGAAATCACTCAATAAACTCAATGCCATACTTAGATTTCTAAAAATCTCAAGTTATATGGTCCGATTTTCAGATTTCAGCCATGAACATCGACTTTTTGCTAAGTCTTGTTCTTGAGATATTTTTTCAATCTTGTTTTTCTGTTGATTATCTGTTGCAATCGAGGTTTGCTTCTTGCATTGCCAAGAGACTAATCTCTCCCCCAAAAGCTGACAGCCGCGGTAGTCGATTTAAAGTTGATTTTGCAACCGCCATAATCCGAGTCAGAATACGCTGATAACTCAAACTTATTATCATTAAGGTACCAGATGCCAAGATCCGGATTACCCTTCAAATAAGCAAAAATCCTATTTACTGCTAGCATATGTGAAGCCTTCGGAGCTGCCTGGTACCTAGCACATAAACAAACAGCAAACATAATATCAGGACGAGATGCGATCAAATACATAAGGGAACCAATCATAGCCCTAAACAATGTCGGATCAACACTTTCACCGGATTCATCTGGTTCGATACCATGTGAAACCTGAATTGGAGTACTTGGAATCCGAACATCGCCAATCTTGAACCGAGCCAAAATATCGGACACATATTTTGTTTGATGCAAAAATATGCCTTTGGCAGAGCGATTCTTCAGTCAAAGGGGAATTGTTGGAACTTAAAATCTTCGGTTTATCAGTTTCTCATTGAAAATGTACGGCAGAGCGATTCTTCAGCAGTTGAACAGATTTGAAAGTATCAGTCATGGGGGAATTGTTGGAACTTAAAATCTATGTGACTGACGCCATCAAATCTGTTTACCGAAGCATTCGACTGAAGAATCCATGTGAATTGATTCAGAGACGTGGGTTGTGATGCTCGAGGCTTGCAGTTTGGACCGAAAATCGTTTTCTGGAAAAGTCAACCGTTCGGGTCAGCGGTCAACGTAAAAGTCAACGGAAGATCGGTTCGAGCGAGTCAAGCTTCGGATTAATTAAATCAACTTTGATTTAATTAATATTTATGTTATTTTCCTTTCTTGTAATTTTGTTCAGTTATGTTATGTTTTTCTGTTGTTAGTCACCCTCACTATAAATAGTGAGGGTGCCTGTTATACCCTGAATTCTCGACTGATAATCCAAGGCGCAGGTAAAGGCCAAGGGCAGGAGTGACCCAGGAATTGTATGACCCAGAATTTGGCAGGTAACGTTCAAATGACCCTGAATGTGTCCATAGTAAAGTGATGGCCCAGGATGTCGACTTAATTCAGGGAAATTTACATTCATTTTATTCTATTTTAATATGATATAAAATGTGCATAATCCAGGGTTACCCTTGTTTTATAGATGACCCAGCATGTGGAAATGACCCTGCATGCTAGGGCATCGTTACTAACGTATTTTGTACCTTTATCTAAGTGAGGACAGATTGACGAAGTCTCCCAACGGTCGAATAAAAGAAGCTAGAGACTCATTTAGCACGTGGTCAAAGTCAGTTAGCTGGAAACTCGGTCAACCAACTGAAAGAGACGTTGAAGAGAGGATCCCTGGAATATCGGACAAGTTGTTGAGGATCCCTGGAATATCGGACGAGTCATTGAAGCTCTCGGAGTATATATAGGACACTTAGACTTAGTTTTTTATTCATTCGAGCTTTACTCATTGTATTCTCATACTAATTTCTCTGCGAACTCATTGTAATCAACATTTTCAGTGATCAATAAATTGGTAGCGTGTGTTATCGCTACCCGGGGTTTTTATGCCGGCGGCGCCTTAGAGACATCTAAGGGCTAAGGGCTTTTCCCTAGTCAAAATCTCGGTGTTCCTACTTGCATTTCAGGTTACATTTGTGTTGCTAAGCTTCTTAACGGATTTCATAAGCAAACCTTATTTTTGATTAAAGATTTTAGTTATTTGTCCCTGGAATTCTGTTGTTGTCCCAGGATTATTTCAAACTATTTTCATATTCGAATTTTAGACACCTAACCTCACATTCATATTTGGTTCAAACTTTGCTAATTTAACTTAAGTAATTTTTAGCCAAAACAGTGCCCATTACAAGAAAGAGTCTCTGAGTGTGGAGATGATGATTTTCTTGTAGAGTGTGAGATTTCCATTCTAGAGAGAGAGAGTGAGTCATGGATTTCCATGAGAGAGTGTTTGTCATGATTTCTTGATTGTAACCATTCGATTAATGAAATCATTCGACTAGTTATTATCATCTTTCTTATGTTTGATTATTCTATGATTCTTCTCATCTTCATGTTCATCCTCATTTTTTGGGTTTTTCGAATCTGATCCTCGTTCTTGCTCAAGATCAGGATTCTTGATGTGAGAATCGGTCCTGACATTTGGCACAGAAGAGCTTGTACTAGGCAAATGAATTTGATCATCAACAGGTGTCGATTCAGCTTCATGAAAAGTACTTTCATCATCATCAGAAGAACTCATTGTTTCTAAACTAGACACTGTTTGACTAGATGAAGTAGCAACCGTAGAAAAACTTGGAAGCTTAGGAATCCATGATCCTGGTCCTGAACTCTTCATTGAGTGTAGCAAAGCAGCTAACACATCAGGATCCTCTTCATCAGAATCAGATTTTGCAGCCGTGAAAGAATCAAGTAAAGACTTGTAATCAAAAGCCCGACTATCAACCGATTTGGGTTGTATAAAAGTATGTTTTTGACAATCCACATTCACATGATTCTCAATGGTCTTAGAAGAAGGAAAATAAACACGTTTCATTGGATGATGATACCCAACAAAAACGCCTTCAACAGCTTTAGCCGCAAACTTCCCACCTTCCTTGAGTACCGTGCATAAACACCCAAATGGTTCTAAAAAGTTTAAATTTGGATTTCGACCTTTAAGCAACTCATAACTTGTTTTGTTAAATCGCTTATTAATGAGCACACGATTGAGAACATAGCATGCAGTATACACTGCTTCAGACTTAAACTGTATTGGTAAATGTGCATCGGCCAGCAAAGTTCGAGCCGTTTCAATCAATGTGCGATTCTTTCGTTCTGCTACTCCATTTTGTTGCGGAGTATACGGCGTACTGAATTCTTGTTTGATCCCAAGTGAATCACAAAAAGCTGTCATCTTAGCATTCCTGGATTCAGTACCATTATCAGTACGAATGCGACAGACTTTGAATTTATATATTGATTCAAACTTGGATAATAGCTTCTGAATTGACTCTGGAGTTTCATCCTATGAAGCTAGAGACACCACCCATGAAAACCAAGAAAAATCATCCGTAATAACCAAACAATAATAACTTCCCTCAATACTACGAATATTCACATGACCAAAAAGATCCTTATGAAGTAGTTCCAAAGGAGTTACAATTAAATTCTAACGCTTGGACGGATGAGACTTCTTCCTCTGATTACCTTTTTTGCAAGAGACACACACATCATTAATAGAAAATCTATTCTTGGAAACTACTTCAACCAGATTATGATTGACCAAGTAGTTCATTTTTCGGTAATTGATGTGCCCCATGCAACGATGCCACAAGATAGATTCTTTTTCTGTAGCCTTCGAAATAAAACACGTAGCAGATACCGCAGATGAAGTCTGATTCATATTCAACACATACAAATCACGAAATCTAGGAGCTCGCATAACGATCCAATCGTCAGGTATTTGAATACCAGGTTTCAGAATTAAGCACTCGGAACTTGTGAAAGCAGCAGTATACTGCTTATCACAAATTTGAGATGCACTCAGCAAGTTGTGCTGCAACTCTTGTACAAATTGGACTTTTTCAAATGAAATCTTCTCGTTACCCATCTGTCCTTCACCAGTAATTCTACCACCTTTATTGCCAGCAAAAGTAACATTTCCTCCTTGAAATGGTTTGATGTCGGAAAGCAAGGAAATATTACCCGTCATGTGCCTGGATGCTCCACTATCAACGACCCAGAAGTTGTTGACAGCTGCTTTCGAGCACCCTACACATTTCAGCAAATAATTAGTGAACATCTGGACCCAAGCTTTCATCTTTGGGTCGACCGGTGTCTTCAGAAAAATCCTGAGTGGCTTTTGAAGTCGATTTAGGCAGCCACTTTTGCCTTAACCCAGAAGTAGATGAATCTGTGGTAACATCACTTGAAGATGAACATCCAAATGATTGTTGATTTTTGAAAAAAATTTCTCTTTTGAATTTTTTTTTTGTGACCACCTTTTCATTTATCTGTTTTGGCTCTGAAACTTTTCCAGATTTTTCAATACTAACAGCGGAAGCTCATTTCTTAGCCAAAACCGGACATCTATTTCTTAGATGACCCTTTTGGTAACAATGATAACACCTCCTACGATCAACAAAAACCATAGGAAAACGACCTCCTGAATAAGTTGAGGTGTTATCAACAGTCATTTGTTTAACGACTCTCCAAGGTGCCTTAGCACAAATCATCGAGATTTGTTCTTTGGAAGTGGTTTAAACAATGGACTAACATATCCAAATTGATTATAAAAACCATAATCATCAATTCCACAATGCTCAGAATACCCATTGGGTTTGACACGGTTGTTTTTAATTTCCTCAAATTTTCCAAAATTTTGTTCATAATGACCAAAGTCATCATAGAAATCATAATCCTCATAGAATTCATAAGATTCATAGTCAAAACTGTTTGTTTTAGCAGATAATTTACCATCGGAATTGTAAAAATTCTTAGGTGAATATTTTGAAGTTTTTGACTTTGATGACACCTTTTGATATTTTGGAGTGTGAGAAATCTGATCATCGGGACTAGTTCTAAATTTCAACAACGAACCGTTTTTCACAGGTTCATGATCAGACGCACAATTTTCTTCTGAATCAACATCGAACACTTTTGCAACTCTTTTTGAGTCAACACAACATAACGGAAATGTCTCATCTGAGAATATTATATCACTACCTTTTAGACAATACAATCTCACTTTCTAAGAAGATTCACCAATCTCAGTTTTACCTTTCAGGCTTTCAGCAGACTTCTCAGATTTGACATCTTTCTTGTTATACTGCTGAACTTTCTGAGGTTTCTTTTGATTGACCTTAGAAAGTTCACCAGAATGACCAAACCCGATGCCATTGAATTTTTCCGATATTGACAGAGGCACCGGTATTGAGTTAATATCAGGTGTGGTTGTGTTGTTCACAGTTACAGAATCACGTTCAAAAAACAAATCACGACCTTTTGCAAAATTTGTGTTTTCAAAATCTTTTATTGTTTTTTCTGTTTTAGTGATTTTCTGAGCAGCCTCTAAAGGTGTAAGAGTTACACTTTTAGGTTTTTCAACCACCGACTCATGAGATTCAGACTGTTTGGGAACCTCATTGACAGATTTGGTCACATTTTTGACAGGATTTCTCTTATGAGTGCCCTTGGATTTATCAGATGATCCCTCAGTAAACATAGAATAATCAAACACAACAGCTGGTTTGATCTCAAATTCATTTGGTCCTAGACCATGAACAATAGGTGGAGGAACTGAAGTACAACCTGATTCTTTGAGCACCTCTTTCAAATTTTCATCTTTGCAAAGAAAACTTACAAAGGAAGATAAATTTCTGAAATTTTCAAGTTGTCTTTGAAGATCCAAGATTTCAATGTTTAAATCAGAATTTTTAGCATTTTCTTCTGCAAGCTTTTTCTCACAAAAAATATAATCTTTAGTTTTATTATTTAATTCTATTTTTGTGCTCAGAATCAAGGCATGCTCACTTTTAAGTTCAGCCTTAACAGCCTCCCACCTTTGTTTGTAAATTTTGACATTTTCTTCTGCTAACATGTATTTATCATAATACATGTCTTTCTCATCAGAGAATTCCTTCATTTGGTTAGCAGTTGTCATGCAAATGTCACAGTTTTTGAATCTACCTGAATGTCGGCCATAAAAGCTTGTTGGCCTTCAGCAAAGAAATCTTCACCAGGAAGATCAGGATCATCCTCAACTGTCACATTTCTTTCATCAGTGCATAAAAATGCAGATTCATAAGGAAAATCATCAGCCCAATCATAACCGTCACCAGTTTGTGAGACCAAAGCTTTAGTATCTGAGTTTGACCCACTAGAATTTGCATTTGAATTACTTCCCAATGCTTTTTTACTTTGAGCAGCATACTTTTGATATAATTTTGAAGTTTCATGTTTCTTGGCCTTGTTGCATTCTTTAGCAAAGTGACCATAATTTTGACAATTATAGCACCGAACCTTAGATTTATCAAATTCGAGTTTGCCTTCAGGATTGAGATCTTTACGGCCTGTTCTTTGCAAAAACTTTTTGCCTCTTCTGACAAGCATAGCCATCGACCAATTGATATTCATCAATTCTAAGTCATCAGGGTCGATTTGTTCATAATCTTCATCTGTCAACTCAGCACTGGTCAATTTTCCTGCTACTACCCCATCATATGAAGAAACCATTGCCGAAAATAGTGCCATTAACTCATTTGTGGTCTTAGCTGAAAATGCATTCTGATTTGATGTTAGAGTAGATTGACTTGAGTAAACTAGGTATGTCACCACAACTTTGTGAGTAAAACTATCACTTGAAGAACCCCGAGACATATTTGCATGTCCACTTGAAGTATTTTCAACATAAAATGCAGTCGTCGGCGGATTTGAGTTAGCTTTTGCTTTTGCATGCATAGTTGACGCATTCTCACCAAAATACACACCAGGATTTTGAACTTGAGCTGGTAGAGTTTTAACTCGCTTCATATGTAATTCCCGAGCTATCAAGTTTCTTGTTAAATCATCATAGGTAATATCATCAAATCCCTTATCATGTGTCAACAACAGAATATATCCTTCCAATGATGCAGGTAGAGCATCTAACAGCTTTTCCTTTAATTCACCTGCTTCTTTACTCACCCCAACTATGTCAAGTTCACTTACCAAATGTGATAATCTTGAAATCAGATCATTTATGGTTTCATTTGGAACATGACAAAAATTATCAAATTCCATCAACAACACCTTTTTCTTACTTTTCTTGTATTGAGCATTGCCTTCACATCTGTGACACAATGCATCCCATAACGCTTTTGATGTTGTGTGCATTTTGAAGTGATGCAGGATATCTTTTGGTAAAGCTATTGATAAGTTTGAATAGGCTTTCTTTTCCAGCTTAAAAGCTTCTTTCTCAGCATCATTCATCTTGTTATACGGCTTGATTTGACCAGCAAATTCACCAGTTATGAACTTTGGAACTTGGTAACCATCCAGCAGTGGAGTCCATACTGTTACATCCGTCACCCCGATGTATGACTCATAACGAGTTTTCCAATTATGGAAATCGTCAAATTTCATCAATTTAGGAACTTTGTTTGTAGTTCCTATCTCGTTATCGTAATTCAGTAATGTTTGAACGGTCGTAGACATAGCTGGAAAAGCTTGAAACGGATCCATGATTGTAGAATCAAAATCTGACCCAATGAACCAAAATAACGATCTGCGTACCAAGCTTCAACCCAACGTACCAACAATCTTCACGAACCAAAAAACGAACCAGAATTACAACGAACGTACCACCAGTGAACCACCTTTCAACGTACCAACTATATTGAACGGACCAAATGGTACGTCCCAACTGCCACGAACCAGTCTGTAACTGCTACAAACAAGTCTATGAAGATCGTCCTGCGGACCAGTTCCATGTACCAAATCTTTGTTGAAGATTTTTGTGCGTACCAGCTGCGTACCACACTGTTCTTGATCCGTACCAGCTGCGTACCAACCAGAATTCGTTTGATTTTCAAGAATTTGGACTTTCAGGACGTGTAATCAATGTAGAACTCAAAGGAAACACTCACGGATCATTTTGAACGTAAAACTTGTATTGTATGCACGTAAAACTGATGAGAATTGATGAATTTCTTACCAAAAAGTTGTTTCTCTCTCTAGAAACCAAAACTGACTAGAAATCACGAGCAAACCTGCTCTGATACCACTTGTAAAACACGTATATGATCTTGCTAAGACATGATTGCTATCGGATACGGTACACAACGAGTAAATAAACGATTCTTCAATTGATTCACAAGCTCGTTTACAATAGAGTGAGAGTACAGAGAGAACACACTAGAAAACACACAGTTAAGCAATAACTCTCATAACTTCTACTGTCTCTAAACGAACTAAACTATTTATACCAAATTGTCCAGCGTACCAACTAACCAACATACCAGATGGTTCGTGCGTACCATCTGATCCGCCACTGGTACGCCGAGACCAGTTTATATAAAACTATTAATTACAAAGACAAAACACCTAGACCTAGCACTAGACATCAAAACATGCTCTAACACACATTCTTCCGCCACTTTACTCTTTTCTTTCAAAACATTCTCATGAACATGAACCAATTCATAATATTTCTTCTGGAATTCTTCCAAATCGTTCTTGAGGACTACAATTTCTCTTTAGACAATAATTTAGAATCTTTCACAGGAGTTGCATTCTTCTTTCCCAATCGTACACACTCAAGACATTTTGAACTCTCAACCTTTTGACTTTCAACCATCTTAACTGGAATTTCATCAATCAAAGATATTTGGGAACTTGAATCAGAAGCAATTAAGACATCATCATCAACATGACGAGCTGTTAAAGGAATAGTTTCATTTTTGCTTCAGAATCTGCATGCCATGCAAATTCATCTGGATGCCAAAATACGTCTGCTAAGTTTGATTCAATAGAATCAAATTTTTTTTTGAGCTTGATGAACGTGTTTTGATGAATGCAAAACCACATGAGCATGCTGACCAGACTTCAGTTTACTTTCAGTTACAATTGGACATTCTCGTGCAAAATGTCCATATAGAGAACACTTATAACACTTGACCTTTGATTTGTCCGATCCGATCTTACCATCTTGGTACAATCTCTTTTTCCCAGTTCTGTAGAAAAATTTCTTTGTTCTTCGAACCAACATAGCATATTGCCAGTTCAAATCCATTTCTTCCAAATGATCATAATCGATTTGATCATAGTCTTCATTGGTCAATTCTGCGTTACTTACCGAACCACTAATAACACACCAAAATATGAAGATACCAATGCAAACATTAAAGCATTATAATCATCGGTAGTTTGAGCAAACAAAGCATTCTGATTTGAAGAACTAGGAACAGAAACAATACAACCAGCAGAAAAACTAGGAGTTTTAGATTTACCTGCAATGAATGCTGTAGGAGGTGTGGAACTAAGAATATTAGATTTCCCAGCATTGATAGTAGAATCATTATCACCATAATACACAGCAGGATTTTAAACTTATGCAGGAAGTGACTTGTTAACCATTAACTCCATATCCCTCGCTTGGATTCTGTGAATCAGATCATTAAAAGATAATCCCGGATATTCTTTATCATGAGTGATCATTATCACATAATTCTTCCATTTCTAAGGTAATGCTTCAAAAGTCTTTTCTTTCATATCAGCTTCTTCCTTTGTAAGGCTTACCAAACGCATTTCACTCATTAAGTGAGCAAATCTTGCAATCAGATTTGGAATTGATTCGTTTTGATAATGCTTGAAACTATCAAAATTCCTTCTTCAAAACCTTCTGACGACTTTTCTTATATTGGTTATTGCCTTCACATCTCTTTTCTAATGCATCCCATAAATTCTTTGATGTGTAGTTACCCGAAAATTGATGTAGTAACTCTTTAGGCAAAGCCATTGTCAAAGTACCATATGCTTTATTTTCAGCTTGATATGCTTTCTTTTGTTCAGATGAAATCTTTCTTTGAAGTACTAGTTCCCCGGTTTCATCTTTAGGATAAACATATTGATCAGTAAATGACAACCACATATCAATATCATTAGTATCAACGTACGCTTCAAATCGTTTAACCCAACTATGATAAACTTCTAGTTTTAACAATTTGGGAACTTTCTGACTTGTTCCGATTTTATTATCATAATTCATCATAGTTTTCATTGTTGCTTGAACCAAATTTTGAATAGTTGCAAACGCTTGAAAACCTGACATTTTGTAAATTCTAGTTACTGTTCACCCGAACCTGTTACGAACCTCATCCGAACGTCCTCCGAACTTTAGCCGAACAAAAATAAGCCGAACTCTATCCGAACCTAAGCTACGAAAAGTATAACCAATACAGAACCGAACGTGTTCTGAACTTTGTACGAACCTCGGCCAAACTATGTCCGAACGTGGTCCGAACCTTGACCGAAACAGAAAAGCGTCGAACGTTGTCCGAACCTGGAGTTGAGAGCGGTTATTTCTGAGTTGTCTGAACTTCAAACAAACTCTAGCACTCTCGATACCATTTTCGCGATTTTCATTGTTTTCGTATGAAAATTTGAACAGGAACTCAGATAGATTGAACCAAATGCTCGGATACCACTTGAAAATGCATGAGCGTATGATCGTCTACTCAATCGTATAAATCAATATTAAACGAGGATGACACGAGATGTAAATACAAAAAGCTTTGTATTAACCACAAAGAAACACCACAGAGTTCACATACATGATATGATCAAGAAGCTTACTGAATACAACACAAGATAACTATTTATACTAGCCAAACCCCGACTGTTCGAACCTCAGGTTCGGACAAGGTTCGCCTGGTCCGAACCTAGAGTTCGCCTAGGGTTCGGCCAGAACCAATCTTGCACCATCTTGTGTTGTACTATACTTCACATGACGATCAGGAACCATGTATCAACAATATTTGAGCTCCCGGAGTAATGTTTTCCCGGGTGCTCAAAAGTTCTTCCGGAGCAAGAATGATCCAGATGAATTGATATTTGAGATTAGTTTTCTTGTTAACAATATGATTCTCACAAACAGCCCTTGTTTTTGTTGAGTTTTATATTTTTTCAACTGGTTGACTTTTCACAGCTTGACTAATTATAAAAAATGGATTTTGGTGACAGTCAATTGCAACATGACCAATTTTTCCAAAGATAATGCATTCCTTCAACATCTTAGTTTTAGGAATGTTATCAAGTTTTTCAGAAAAAGTGACTGAAGGCGCTTTCTTGATTTTGTTTGTAGTATTTTGTAAATCAACAAATTCAGTCTTTTAAATAGATTTTAATTTCTTGAGATCTTTGGAAATTTCATCAAAAATGCTATAAAACTGTGGTTTAACAGTTGATTTCTTTTACAACACTTTCTAATGAAGTTTCATCAGTTTTGTTTGTCAATGCAAATATCTCATCAGAAATTTCAGTTTCATCACTAGCCTCAGTAATGGGGTCAGGGGTAAGTTGAAATTTTATTTACTCAATTTTAACCTTTTTCACACGTTTTGTGCAAAATTAGGATAAGTGACCTTATTATATCCAATCCCATTATTCTTTTTGTTTCCATTACTTTCTGACTTTGCCGTAATTTTAAATGTTTTTCATTACTGGCTTGTAGTTTTTCACAGTCAGCAATAGCATCAGAAAGTTTGATTTCATAGATGCTCAACTCAGATCTCACATCATCACACTCTTTGTTTGCAACTTCTAATTTAGAAAGCAGGTCCTAAACTTGAATTACAATATTTGATTTATCATGTTTTAGAGTACTAATACTATTGATAAGTTCCTCAATCTTGTTGTTATAGCCAATGTCAGCTTTTCTTGAGTATTCTTTTATGTCTTTTAGACTTGCCATTTCCTCAATAAGTTCCAGGTTATGCTTTCTATAATTTTCAATTTGTTTAGCATAGGCCGGTTTGCAAAGAAGAGACAGTACTTTAAGGAACTTTTAGTATTTACCTCAGAGTTTAAAGAGGTATCTACAGATGAAGTAGAGGACTTGTCAGTAGAATATGAAATTTATTTTCCATCAAAGCACGATTGATGGGAGAGAAATCTTGCATAATTTCTTCCCAAACAACACAACCAGTTTTGTTGGCGACGGATGCAGTTGCATGGTTATGGGTGTTTGAACTTGATGAAGGAGCAGAGGGACCTTCATTAGATGCATTCGAGGTTTGAGGCTTTGAGTATGAATTATTAGGTCTCTGGTATTTGTTTCCTCCATCATGGTTTACATTCTCCCTTCTGGATTGCTTGCTCTCCCTAGCAAAGTGTCCTAATTAGTGACAGTTGTAGCATTAAACTTAACTCTTGTCCAACCCAATTTGGACAACTCTATCTCTGCTATACTTTCTACCGGTTCTCTTGTGGAACCTTTGCGCGCGTATGAAGATCATTTCCAGTTGTGTGTTGATGTCCATCTCTTCCAGATCATCAGCACTAAAGCATTCTAGATCAGATATAGTGAACACACCATGACTGCTATCTGCAACATGAGCAAAATTGTTATAAAAATGAGGCATGAGTTCAGTGATTTCGG
Organism: Deinandra increscens subsp. villosa; assembly: GCA_039602395.1. NCBI lineage: Eukaryota > Viridiplantae > Streptophyta > Magnoliopsida > Asterales > Asteraceae > Deinandra > Deinandra increscens. The sequence goes on from JBCNJP010000006.1 coordinate 33,486,614, forward strand.
ATATATGATCACAAGAGCTTGATCACATAATTGGCTTCTTTCTTCATGAGCAGTGATGAGTGTAGTTGAGTTTGGAAGTGTTAAATTTGCAGGTTTCCCTAAGGCACCTGTCTTCTCTCTTATTTCCATCTCATGGGCACTCAGCATCCCATGAAGTTCACTCAATTTCAGAGTTTTGATGTCCTTGTTGTACTTGATGCTTACAGTATACGCTGTTCAAACATCTGGAAGTGACCTCAAAAATTTTCTGATGATGTCGCCATTTTCCATCTTGACATCTTATCCCTGTAGTTCATCAAGAAGTTAAACAAAACGGAGATACTGAGCATTCATACTCTCACCAGTTTTGTGAGAGAAGTTCTCGTATCCTGTGTTAGAACTTCTTTCTTGTTTTCTTTGACTTCATCAGTTCCTTCGTAAATTTTGTTTAGTGCTTTCCATAATCAAAAGCAGTTTTGCAATTTTTGAAACCTACGAGTACCGAATTTGGAAGTGCAGCCTGTAGTGCCCATAGAGCTTCGGGTCACCTTCAACAGACTTGTGATCATCTTTGGAGAAATCAACAAGAGCTTTCACTATGTTCGAAACGCGGCATAGTGGCCGATTTTGTTTTAGGAATAATGGGTCCATAAATAACAGACTTCCACATTCGATAGTCAGAATGAGGAAAATACCCGACCATATGCAATTTTCACGTATCAAAATTATCAGGCATGAAAGTTGGTGGTTTGTTCGAACGACCATTCGAGAGTCACCCATGTTTAAGGATGTTTCAAAATGAGTGGGAAAACGATTTAACAGAAAACAAAGTAAGTAAGTGAATTAGAGGTGGTAAGAGATTTTCTTACCAAACAAGAGCCAAGGCTCTGATACCATGATATAGGGTTGTTTGTGTCATGTTTGTATCAGTTAGTCACGTTAGTTTTGTTTGTTGTTTTAGTTAGAATGGTTAAATCATGATATAGGGTAGTTTGTGTCATTCTATTATATTTGAGGGTTCTAGGTGTGTAATTAATGAATCTCACAATTGAGATTCATTTAGCTGCAAATGAATAGAAGTCCCGCGAAGCAACAGATCTGAAGGAAGTCCGAACCTTGAGTTCGGCAGATAATCCGAACCTAGAGTTCGGCACTTAACTGGATCTCCTATATATTTGTTGTTTGGAGTTCGGATGTAAAAACAAAACCTCACATAACCGTTTTTTAGATCAATTTCATAGAGGGGCAGGAGTTTTCGATATTGTTTTTCAGAGAGATTTTGGTTTAGGATCATGATTAGTTACTAAAATCGAGTCTATTCATGTAATCAGTGATCCAATTCGAGCTATAAACTGAGTTTAATTTACGTTTTGTGTTCTTGAGTTCGGAGTAACTTTCAATCCATTTTTTGGTGTACAAATCACTAGATCGGGACAAATCGTGTTTCCAGAGTTCCGGTTACAGAGTAACCAATCAAGGATTAACTTAAAGCATAACTAGGCGGAAACAAGTTAAACCGATTGCTCTATTTTAGTTTAGCGAGATAGAGATCGAATAGCAAGTAAAACACAAAAGTGAATAATAAACGATACTATATTATTACTTGATAATTCAAAAACATAAATAGTGCCTAAGAAATCAAGGAGGGCCCTTGATTTCTCTAACGATCATCTGGACCGTCGAACCGAGATACATGAACTAGAATAATAATAAACTAGTCTAGAAGATAAGTTGACGACTTCTGATAGGCTAACAGTAGAGCAACTTGCATCTCTCAAGTAAAGCAGACATGTCAGGGACAAGTGGAGAAAGTCAAGTTGTCCGAGATAACAAGCCTTACCGAGGTAACTTGAGTTATCTCGGGGTTATCCACTACTCGGGGTAAAACTATGCTTCTGAGATTGTTAAAGCATATTCCTATGCTACCTTTTGTGTCTCGTGTATTGTATCTAGACTAGAGCATCTTTGTGAGTCATATAGTCAACATACCAAGATGGGCGTACCATGTAAGGGAATAATTTGTGGCTTGTGTATTAAATCATCACTTGGCGGACTATTTTGAAGGCCTATGTGATAGAATAGGTGGAGATTAGCTGGGTTATGGCTATATTGGGTCACTGGGCCAATTTAGATGTGGTTGGGCTCAATTAAACAATGTTTAGAGGGAGTTTAGTGGGCATATATGGTCAAAAACGGGAATTAGTGGGTAATTAGGGTTACCAAAGATAGATTAGCTTGTTTTCCAAGCTAATCTCCCCCTATATAAGGATAGCTAATCTAGGGGTTTAGGGTTGCTGATTTTGGGGTGTTCTTGGTGTTTTCAAAGAAGTGTAATCGAAATTCTCCCATAGAGAATTTTGAACCTTTCAAGTGTGTTGCAATCAAGTTTCGATCTAGCATTCTCAATCGGTTTGTGTGTTTCATTATTTTCCTAATCGTTTGTTCTTGTTTATGTCGTTTATACTTGAATCACTCTAGTGTTTGGATTCCGCACACTCACTAGAGGTCGTGATATCGTGTTTGGGTTCTTTTCAGTCCTTACATACCAACTGGTCCGCAAGGTGGTACGCCGGTTAGTATGTAAGTGACTATAAATAGTTCGTGTTAGAGAGTGTTGTTTAGTTCTGTCATTTCTCTATCTTCTTAACTGTGTGTAACTGATTGTGTTTCTCTCTCTAGCTTGTAACTATTAGTGAATCAATAAAGCAAAGCTTTATTTACATCCGTGTTCATCGATTAACCGAATCATACAGTAGTAAGATCCGTTCCGTGGTTTTACAAGTGGTATCAGAGCAATCAAGGTTGCTCTACTGCTTTGATTTGGTCCATTTCGAAATTTTAGAGAGAGAAAGTTTGGTTTTGAGTCGTTTTCATCAATTTTTCTCATTCCGAGGTAAAAAATGATTTCTGAGTGTTCCTAGAGTGTTTTCGCACCTCACTGATCCAATTTCTAGTTCTAAAAGTCAAAAATTTGAAAAATCAGCCGATCTCAGTTTGGTATGCCAATGGTACGTTCGAAGAACAACTTGGTACGTTTCTGGTACAGAAGGCAATATTCATAGTTTTCTAGTATGCCAAAGTTTGGTACCCAAGGCAATCTTCAGAGTTGGTATGTGATGGTTATAAACTGGTCCGCTGACAGTTACTCCGTACCACATTGGTATGCTGCTCAAGTTGGTACGCTGAGGTTGGTGGTACGCTGATATTTATGGTATGGGTTTGGTACGCTGAGTTGTTTGGTCCATTGGTGATACGTTGAATCTCATTGGTACAGAAGTCGACGGCATGGTATCCTTGCAAAAAAGTAGTCTTCACTAAAGCTGACGTAACTTACGAACCGTTAAGAGTTACGGGAGCTAATACCAGCCAAAACCGTTCGTCTCGACAAAATCTATACTTTTACTGCCTAACGGCCAGTATCCTCCGGTTTGACCCCCAAAATCCGCTTGGAAGACCTCCGTTTTTGAGTTCGAAGTTTTGACATTCGATTTTTAACTTCAAAATGAGCGATTTTCAAGCGTTTTCAGCTATGAAAACCTCGATGCAAGCCATGATGAACTATGATAATGAAATTGGAACAACTCAGAAAGTTCCTAAGTTGCTTCGATTGGAAATTATCATAACTGGAAGCAACGATTTGAAGCATATATCAATGCACTTGATGTTGATCTTTGGATACGAATTGAATAAGAATACAAGTATCCTAAGAAAAATGGAGAACCGGTCATGCGAAGTGATCTTGATGAAGATGAGCGGAAATCTTATGCATGAGAAAAGAAAACGTATGGAAATCTCACTATGACATTACCAAGAGAACTTTAGCATCAGTTTAAAACTTGCACAACTTCCAAAACTTTGTGGGATGCATTAAAAGATAGATGTGCAGGAAACGATCAGTATAAGAAAAGTCGAGAGAAAGTTTTGTTAAAAGAATTCGACAACTTTGAGCATTGTGAAAAAGAAAGTATTTCAGATCTGGTTTCTAGATTTTCACATCTTCTTAGTGAACTTGGAGAACTCAAAGTTACCAAAGATGATGAGGATTTGAAAAAAAAGTTTTTGGAGGCGTTGCCGAATAGCTGGGAGTTTTATTCTGTTATTGGCACATGATAATGACTATTCTAAATGGTCTTTTCACAAATTAACTGGAATGTTGCAAGCTTGTGAGTTAGAAATGAGGGTGAAAAGATATGCACCTCCTCTCAATCAGAATCCTGAATTGTATTTATGGGGATAATTCAGCCACTTTGAATGCTAAATCAAAAACACATTCTGATTCAAGTGATAATCCACCATTAACAGCTTTTCTAGCTGGAAAGTCTGAACGATCTGGTTATTCTTCAGGTTGCAGTTTTATGATTCCTGATAGATCATCAACTAAGTCTACTCCTGCTCATGCAACTGAAGATCTAGCTGCTTTGTTATCTGCTTTCATATCATCTTCGCCTGGATCAGTTTTTAGTTAAATTTGTCAATCTAGATTGTTTGGAGACGACTTAGATCATCTGGATGAAGATCAATTGAATAAACTCGATATGGAATGGCAGTTTGCTATGGTAGTGGAGAGACGAAGGAGATTCATGAAAAAACATGGCAAGACATCTATTCTTCAAGGAGGAAAGCTTGGTTTGGATAAACGAACGATTAAATGTTTTAAATGTGACAAATATGGACATTTGCTCGAGATTGTCCTAAATCGTCATCTGACAAGGGTACTTCTGATAAGAATGTTCAAAATAAAGAAGTTAAAGCTATGGTATCTCAAACTGATGAAGGTTATGATTGGGCTAAAGATTTTCCCAATGAATCTGCATTTTTGGTACACTTGCCAGAAAATTATGCATTGATGGCTACTGTGCAAGTGGACTCAAGTGATTCTGAGACAGAAGTGAGTGGTTATGAATCAGTGTGTAAATTTTGTTCACAAAAGGATATTCGAATTCAAAATTTGATAAAGGAAAGTGAAGGTCAAGTTGATGAACTCAAAAGAAAGGATGAAGAATTGAAAAATTATGTCAAGAAATGTCAAGAATTTGATGAACTTTGCAAAGTCAATGAGAAGCTACTCAAAGAAAAGAGTGTGTTGTTGGAAGAATTAGCTGATATTCAGCAAAAACTGTCAGGAGGTTGTATTCAGAATGATCACCAAAAGTCACAAATTCAACATGAGAATGATGAGTTCATGACAAAAATTGTCAAGTTAACTTCTGCTAATGAAAAGTTGGTCAAGGAGGTTGAAGAATATAAGTCTCAAGCTAAAGATGTGAGTGAAGATTTTGAGAGTTTATTTCAAAAATATATAGCAAGAGTAGAAGCCCTTAAAACATCTAATGTTGAACTTCATAAAGCTTTAGATGTGGTTACTGCTGAAAGAACTCAATATCAAACTGTTTAGTCTGAATTGCAAGATAAGATCACTACTCTGAAAAAGGACAAGATTTTGTTAACCAAAAATGTTGAGATCTATAAAGAAAGAGTGGAGAAAATGAGAAAAGAAGTGCTTGCTGCTCATGATGGTATGCGAAGAGAAAATTCTTTAGTTAACAGCACATCTGAGAAATTGATTCAGTCAGAAAAGATTGTTGCTGAAGCTCAAAAGACAATAGCATATTTGAAAATTGAAATCTTAGATCTCAATCGTCAATTGCATAATTTGAAGAATTCTCATACTTTTGCAAATTATTTGTTTGAGGATGATAATTTCAAAAAGGTGTTTGGAGGCGATGACTTTAATCAAATTCCACATCCAGTGATTCAAACGGAAGCTATTGTTGATTTGAGTCCTTCAAATAGAAAGCACGATTATTCTGAATTGGCTTTTGAAAATTCTGACTTAAAGCCATCAAAGAAATCAAAGAAGGTGATAGAAAAGGAGGAATAGTTGGTTGATAAAACATCACCATCGTTTGTTTCTCGTGGATTTATGTCAGACGAGGGTGTTATTTCTACTGGTGAAAAGATTCAGAAAGATGAAAAGAAATTACATGAAGAAGCTATTGCTGCAAAGTTGGTTGAAGCTAACAAACTAAAACATATCGAAGCTTCATTTAATCAAGCGGCTAAAGCTGGGTCCTCTGGTTCTCAAGTTGATCTAACAAAGTTACCAGGCTACAAAGGTTCAGGTTTAGGAAGCCAGGGTATGCAATTTGAGAAGACAACGAAGAAGACAATGCCAAAGAAGGTTAAGAAGGAAAAGTAGGATACAAGTTTAGATCAAATTTATCATCTGGCCTAGGTGTTTATTTCTACCATGGAGAAGGGTTTAGGGGGAAAAGCAAAAGAAGAAGTTTTCGTCTAAAATTTTTCCAAAAGAATCTTCTTCATCTGGTTCTAATGCTACACCTCAAAGTCCTACATCTAAATGGGTACATTCTAATCGATTTCAAGTTTTTGATGATATTTCTGATGATACTAAGTTCCCTTCTACATGTCATCCAGTCCAGGACAAGCTACATTCTAAACGATAAATATTTTTTGTGCTACCAATGTCGCTGAAAGGGACATATGGCCCAGGATTGTCCTGTAACTGCCAAAAGAATGTTTTTTTTGGAAAGGCTGCCACAATAATTGATGAATCAGGCATAATTTTTACTGACTCACCACCTTCATTTTTTAAATCGAAAAGTAAACAAGTTTTGAAAAGTGATTCTAGTGTTGGTGATTCATCACAAGATGATGTTTCAGTAAAAACTGCACCTGCAAAAATGCAGTGGCGACCTAAAGTGGTCAGCACGGCTACTTCTGATTTTACGGAAGACACTGGTCGACCAGAAGCTGTGTGCTTCGGGTCATTTGAGTACTAATCTTTAAATCCAGTGTGCAGGTTTCTTCAAGAAAATCTATTAGTGATTGTGAAGTTCAAGCTTTAAGCAGTTGCTGATAGTGAAGCTTCTTGCTTAACTCAAATTGACTGCTCCATATTTCAAAATGAAAGTTTTTCTGAAAGCTAAAAATTGAAAGGTCTCAGTTTTGATTGATCAATTTTCTTACTTTTACATTCCATATGTAGTTTAAGGGGAGAAAATTAACAAAACCAAAAATAGTGTCTTTGTGTTTTTGTTAAAATGAAAATAAAAAAATAGAGTTTTCATTTTCAGGGGGAGAAAAAGGAAAAATACAAAAACATTGAAAAACAGAAAAATACAAAAACATTGAAAAATGAGAAATTGTATCCGACATATATGGGAAAAGATGGTACATTGGCTTACGTGTCTGACTCATGGATAAAATAGATGAAAAAGCCATAAGATCATTGCTTGATGTGCTTGGAGGCTCAGAATTAAATCAGAAAGTATTCAGATGTGATAAACATATTAAATACAAATGCTTGACCAAGTGGATAAAATTTTGATGCATATCTCATGATATCAAGAAAAAGATATGTGAAAAAGAAAATGAGAAGTCACTGTGTAAACATGTGTTTATTTTGCAAAGATTTAAACTTGTTTGATTTTCTTTATTTTGTCAAACGATCGGACTTTCTTTGCGTATCGAAAGATCGACCTGATTGTTGTTCGTTTGACGTTCTGCTTTATTTTATTTGGTGTTTCGTATAACTCATCGGACTTTCTCTGCGTCTACGGGAGTACCGACCTGATTGTTGTTGAGTTATACAATTTCAACTTGTATTATTTTTTTATTTTGTTAAATCTGAGGCCTTATCTGTGTATCGAAAGATCGACCTTAAGGTAGATGATTTAAAGTTCTTATTTCTTTTTGCATGGAACAAAGTTGACTATATCATTAATATATTTAATATGTGTTGAAGCACAAGTAAAATCACAAAGTGTGATAAGCAAATTCATATCTGAGAATGTCTGATGGTGTGGGGTACACTGGTCAAAGCACACCTAATCAATACAATAACATATCCAGATATTATGAGTATGATTGTGCCTGAGTTTAAGATGGACAAATTATACCAGCAATCGACATGACTTGTGTGCTGAAGTAATTGAAATTGAAGTGTAGTTCAGCATGTCATGATCAATATGATCCCAAGTTGTGATCTTTCTCGCAAAAGACAAAAATAGTGTCTGATTCTGTATTGCATTTATGCTTCATATCTGAAAATTCCAAAAAGATTTTAGGTGTGCTTTAGCATAAATTTAGAAAAGTCAAAAGGATTATTGGTGTGTTTTGATATAAAGTTACAAAAAGCGAAAAAGATTTTGTTTCTTATTTGTTTTCGACCGATAGATACATGATACAAAGTTATAATTTCAAAGCTATATCTTGGATTCTCGAAGAGAATTTTTGCGCCAAGATTAAGTTAAATTTCAAAAGAAAAAGAAAGCCGCGTTTCTGTCTTCTGAAATTGCAGGTTCTGTGTGACAAGACTCAAGCATGGGGAAAGGGAGTGTATGTTATATCTTTTACAAGTGGATCTTAAAGTTCAAAGATTTTTCAAGATTGATCCAGCCATGCAAGCTCTATTTCTGACAAGAGTTCAAGTTGAAGATTAGATGCAGCGATGCTGATGATTGAAGACTGAAGTTTAGTTAGATAGATAGATACATAGATACACTACAAGTTAAGGGGGAGTTTATTAAAGCATATTCCTATGCTACCGCTGTGTCTCGTGTATTGTATTTAGACTAGAGCATATTTGTGAGTCATATAGTCAACATACCAAGATGGGCGTACCAACTGGTCCGCAAGGTAGTACGCCGGTTAGTATGTAAGTGACTATAAATAGTTTGTGTTAGAGAGTGTTCTTTAGTTCTGTCATTTCTCTATCTTCTTAACTGTGTGTAACTGATTGTGTTTCTCTCTCTAGCTTGTAACTCTTAGTGTTCATCGATTAACCGAATCATGCAGTAGTAAGATCCATTCCGTGGTTTTACAGAGATAAAGTTGCCTCCCGAGGTAACTTAAGTTATCTCGGGCAGTTTGCTCTTCCAAGATAACTAGTTACCTCGGGTCTTCTTAGCCTTCCAAATTAACTATAACTTGCCGAGATAACATTATTCTAAGGAGAGTTAATTCCTTACACTTGTAACACATATTGATTGCATGTTTTTTTCTATTTCCCCAACTTGTATAATTCATGTTGGTTTATGTTTATATGTCAAACCCCACTATTAATTGAATTCAATCATTTCATTCGAAGCGATAGCTAGTGAATAGATCTATTTGGGTTCACGACCCTATCGTGATTGGTCGCTCCAATCCTGACTCCACGGTTATAGTCAAGGGGTACATGTCAGTTATACTAGTCATTTGGTGTTCTTGGGGACGGATTTCATGATTGGGTAATCAGTTAACTTTTGAAAATTTGTGAGCGGTAAATCGTTTACTTAGTCGTAATGAAATCTATGTTAAACGAGGATGACACAAGATGTATATACAAAAAGCTTTGTATTAACCACAGAGAAAACACAGAGTACACAAAATAGAAATATCACTCAAGCCCTACTGAATACAATACAAGACAATCTATTTATATTGCAGAAATACGATGGGTCGAACCTCAGGTTCGGACCAGGTTCGCCGGTGTCCGAACTTGGAATTCGCCTAAGGTTCGGCTACTAACAAACTTGCAAATCTTGTCTTATACTCGATACTTGACATGACGATCAGGAACCATGTATCAACAAACTCCCCCTCGGCATGTGCAGTAGTAACTCCTTCATTAAAACTTGTATCTTGTATCTTCAATCAAACTCTCCCTCGACTTAACGATGAGTTCAATCTTGAATACTTGATGTTGCATCGTGTGTTACCTATTTATCAAAATCTTTAGAAGACTTGAAGTTGTGATGTTCTTTTTCCACTTAGAAACTTGCTAGCATAAATAATCTTGGCGCAAAACGTCTCTTCGAGACTCCAAGATATCATGATTTTGAAATTTGAATTTCGTATTTCGTGTTGATCAATCGAAAAGAAATTAGAAACAAAATCTTTTTGATTTTTAGAAACTTTACATTAAAACACACCTAAGATCTTTTTGGTATTTTCTGATATGAAATGTAAATGCAATACAGATTCAGACACTATTTTTGTCTTTTTTGTGAGAAAGATCACAACTTGGGATCATATCGGACATAACATGCTGAACTACACTTCAATTTTGATTATTGTAGCACATAAGCCATGTCGATTGTAGATATAATTTGTCTAACTTTAAACTCAGGCAGAACCATACTCATAACATCTGGATATGTTAGAGTATTGATTAGATTTGTTTTGACCAGTGTACCCCACACCATCAGACATACTCATATATGCTTTACTTATCACATTTTTGTTATTTCACTTGTGACTTATCACATAATAATTTGTATTCATGATATAGTCAACTGTGTTCCATGCAAAAAGAAATAAGAACGTTAAATCATCTACCTTAAGGTCGATATTTCGATACGCAGATAAGGCCCTGGATTTAACAATAAAAAATTAAAACAAGTTGAAATTGTATAACTCAACAACAATTAGGTCGGTCTTGTGGACACGCAGAGAAAGTCCGATGAGTTATACGAAACACCAAAGAAAATAAAGCAGAACGTTAAACGAACAACGATCAGGTCGATCTTTCGATACGCAGAGAAAGTCCGATCGTTTGATAAAATAAAGAAAATCAAACAAGTTTAAATCTTTGCAAAACGAACATATGTATACATAATGACTTCTCATTTTATTATCACATAACTTTTTCTTAAAATATCTTGAGACATGCATCAAGATGTTGTCAACTAGGTCAAGCATCAGATTTAGTGTATATCACATTTGAATACTTTCTGATTTGCCGAGTCAACCTTACACATCAATCAAATGGTCTTATGGATTTTTCATCTATTTTATCCATGAGCCAGACGATGTAAGCCAATATATCATCATTTCCCAATCATGTTGGATACAATTTCTTATTTTCAATGTTTTTGTATTTTTGCATTTTTCAATGTTTTTTGTCTTTCAAATTTCTCCCCCTAAAAATGACAACTCTATTTATAGATTTTCATTTTTAACATTTGAAAAAAAACAAATTATTTTTGTATTTTTGCAAAAACAAACTTCCCCCTCAAAATGAGACGGAGTGAAGAAAACAAAACAGAAATTGATCAACTAACATCAATACGTGCCATTTAGCATTTTGAAAACAGGGTTGATTTAGAAATTCAATGTAAGTTAGCACAGATATTTCACAATCAGTAATTTTCCAACCATCGAAAGGTCTTCCTAAAATACCTGCTGACACCAAATTAAAACATTAGTCGCTCTGGGATCAACCCGATTCAACAGCGTCGGGTCGCCCGGTGTCTTCCACATAGTCATTGTTGGCCTTGGAAATAATCTTTGGTTTCCATTTCTTTAAAAATTTTCATTTTTGATCAGAACCGGAATCAGAATCAACTGGCGTACTCGATGTAGACCAAGACAGCTTACGAGTTGATTTGACTTTTGGAGACCACGATTCATAAAAAATCTGACCTTTGTTATCCACGTATTTAGCAGTATTGTGAAGATATGCAGTCGTCGGATAATCAACAGCAAGATGTCCAGGTTGACGACATGCATAGCAAAGACTTTCTCGAAAAATATTTGAAAAATTCTTTGAATTTTGAAAACCAGATGAATGTTCAGAATCAACGTTATCAAAGAAATCATCATAGGAATCATACCTAGGAGATGGACTCCTTGAAGATGATGACTTTCTAGAATAATAAGAATGTTCCTTCAGATGAGATGATTTCTTTGGAACTTTAACTTTTGAAACTTTTTCGGCTTTTTCTGGCTTCTTTGCTTGAACTGGTACTTCCTTGATCTGAAAACCCAAACACTTGTTCTTGTAACTGGGGGTCTTTGATGAACTTGAAGAAAAACTAGAAGCATTTCGCTCCTTAGCTTCTCTAGTGAATTTAGCTTTGATATCCCTCAGTTTGTTCTTTTCAATCAAAACTTTTTCTTCTTCACTTGCAGAGGGTGCACTTGAAACAACCTTATCACAAACCTCCTCATTTTCCAAAAATGTAGACTTTGAAATAAATTTTGGAGCTTCACCCAAAGACTTTTCCTTTTTCTTAGACTTTGACTTCTTTTTCTTAGATGGAGTGGCAAATTCGAATAATCATGCAATGCATCTTTAGGATCAAGCGGAGCAGATGTAACTTCAGATCTATTCTCACTCTGATCCTATTTGTATAAGAAATATAGCAATGTCGGTGACAAATTGTAATTCTTTACTTGCCTTTGCAACTCCAAAATTTCCAACTTCAATTTCAGATATTTTTTGTTGAGCATCAAACACTTCTTTTTGTGAATTGATAAACTTTGCATTGAGCTCATCATATTCATATGTTTGCACTTTACGAATCTCACAGTCAGCAAACAATTCTTTAAGAACACTTTCTCTTTTCTTCTTGTAAATTTCAACATCTTTAGTCAAAACTTCATTCTTATAACGATAGTGAACATTTTCATCTTGAAGTATAGAGATCTTGTTTTGAAGTTTTCCAATAGTAGCCGCCGATTCAATGACAAGAGCATTAGCCTTTTCATACTTTTGTTGAACCAGATAACTCTTTTCAAACAAATTCTCAAAATCTTGAGCAGCATCTAATGCTTCAGCTTTAGCTTTTTCACATGCTTCAGCCAATTAAGTCTTTTCTTTCAAAACATCGACATGAACATGGACTAATTCATAATATTTACTTTGAAAATCATCCAATTCTTTTTTGAGCAAAATAATCTCGTCAGTTAATAATTGAGAATCTTTTTCTAGACTTGCATTTTTTTAGTGCAATTTTACACATTCAAGACATTTGAATTCTTCAACCTTTGAGCTATCAGTACCCTTTGGTAAAACTTCTTGAATCAATGATACACTTGATTTAGAATCAGAATCAGTTAGAAGACTATCACTATCATGATGAGCTGTTAATGCAACAGTAAATGGAGCATGTTTCATTTTTGCTTTAGAATTTGCATGCCATGCAAATTCATCTGGATGCCAAAGTACGTCTGTTAAGTTTAATTCAATAGAATCAGATTCTTTTTGAGCTTGATGAACGTGTTTTGGTGAATGAAAAACCACATGAGCATGCTGACCAGACTTCAGTTTACTTTCAGTTACACTTGGACATTCTCGTGCAAAATGTCCATATACAGAACACTTATAACACTTGACCTTTGATTTGTCCAATCCGATCTTACCATATTGATTCAATCTCTTCTTTCTAGTTATGCTGAAAAATTTCTTTGTTCTTCGAACTAACATAGCATATTGCCAGTTCAAATCCATTTCTTCCGAATGATCATAATTGATTTGATCATAGTCTTCATTGGTCAATTCTGCGTTACTACCAGAACCAGTAATAACACCAAAATATGAATATACCAATGCAGACATTAAAGCATTATAATCATCGGTAGTTTGAGCAGACAAAGCATTCAGATTTGAAAAACTAGGAACAGAAACAGTACAACCAACAGAATAACTAAGAGTTTCAGATTTACCTGCAATGAATGCTGTAGGTGTTGCGGAACTAAGAATATTAGATTTCACAGTTTTGATTGTAGAAACATTTTCACCATGACACACTGTTGGATTATGGATTTGTGGAGGAAGTGATTTATTCACCATTAACTCCATATCCCGTGCTTGTATCCTTTGAATCAAATCATTGTAACTCAGACCAAAATATTCTTTATCATGAGTAATCATCATCACATAATTTTCCCACTTTTCTGGTAATGCTTCTAAAATCTTTTCTTTCAACTCAGCATCTTCCTTTGTAAGATTCATCAGACTCATTTCAAAATGTGCAAATCTTGCAATTAGGTACGAAATTGACTCATCCTGATAATGTTTAAAACTATCAAACTCTTTTCTCAAAACTTTTTGATGACTTTTCTTGTACTGGTCATTACCCTCACATCTTTTCTGCAAAGCATTCCATAAGCTGTACGATGTAAAGTTAGCAGAAAATTGATGTAATAGTTCTTTCGGCAATGCCATTGTCAGAGTACCATACGCCTTCTTTTCAGCTTGATATGCTTTCTTTTAGTCATTATTGAATTTTATTTGAAGAATTGGTTCACCAGACGCATCTTTGGGATAAACATATGCTTCATGATATGACAACCACATATGAATATCATTTGTGTTAACATGTGCTTCAAATTGCGTAGCCCAACTATGATAATCTTCCAATCACAATAATTTGGGAACTTTCTGACTTGTTCCAATTTCATTATCATAGTTAAACATGGTTTGCATTGTAGCTTGCATCAAATTTTGAATTGCAACAAACGCTTGAAAATCAGACATTTTAATAAATTCGGTCATTGTTCACCAAACCTGTTCCGAACCTCTCCCGAACCTTAGCCAAACAGAGATTTACCGAACTCTGTCCAAACCTCACCTTCGGATGATCCAATCGAATTTGTACCGAACTTGTTCCTAACGTCCTCCGAACTTCAGCCGACCTTGTTCCGAACGTGACCCGAACTCCCTCCAAACCAAATAAAAACCGAACGTTGTCCGAACCTAGAGTTCAGAGCGGTTACAGTGACGAACTCTGGGTTCGGAGTGGTTATTTTCAGTGTACTCCGAACCTTAGACGAACCCTAAAACTTTCAACACCATTTTCGCGATTTTGAGAGAATTTGAGCGAGATTTTTGACAGGAACTCAAGTAAACCCCCATAGATATGTTTTAGAATAAGATTTTCACCGAATCAAATACTCGAGATGATCAAACGAACTCAAAAATGAATGACATTTTAGCAAACTTTGAAATTTTGACCCAAAACATTCGAAAAACAGAGATTTCCGACCAGTAGAACAAACCAAATGCTTTGACACCACTTGAAAATGCGTAAGCGGTAGATCGTCTACTTAGTCGTAATGAAATCTATGTTAAACGAGGATGACAGAAGATGTAAATACAAAAAGCTTTGTATTAACCACAGAGAAACCACAGAGTACACAAAATAGAAATATCACTCAAGCCCTACTAAATACAACACAAGACAATCTATTTATAGTGCAGAAATACGATGAGTTGAACCTCAGGTTTGGACCAGGTTCACCGGTGTCTGAACTTGGAGTTCGCCCAAGGTTTGGCCACTAACAAACTTGCACATCTTGTCTTGTACTCGATACTTCCCATGACGATCAGGAACCATGTATCAACAAATTTTGAATTCAAGGTTCATATACAATCTTTACAACCTCGGTATCTTATATATAATATCATGACGGCCAAGCAATCAAACTTATTTCAAACATTTTCATGTGTCATTAAACCTGTGAGCTCACCAACATTATGTTGACTTTTCAAATTCTTGTATTCTCATATAATTAACGATGCATTTCATGAAGTCAAGCTGTGGATGCTGCATGTCTTGTTCATGGTCTGCTTGCTTGCATGTGCATGCAGTCTTTTGAAGATATATTTTAATTAAACCATATAGGATGTTATGTTTTTAAATCTTGAACAATTGTCTTTTGAAACTTTAAACATGTCATACCACTACTACTTTCTGCTACCACTAAAATATTTAAATAAATATTTATAACTTGTGTTTCAAAGACAATTGACTTTTCTAAATGCTTCATCTAGAGGTCGCTCATTCATAACCATGAACATGATGCCTATCAGTCACACGGCTACGTTTCACCATATCCAAGGTGTGACACCTTCTGCGTCAGACGTATCTGCGGAATTTATCGGACAGACATGCGCGTTCCACTACGCTTCCGTGGCGGTCGCGGAATGTCAAGGGCGTGCTCCTTGTGATGCAGAGTATTTCGGATGAATGCGGATGGAGATACCACATAACCAGATGAATTTTAGGCTCAAAGGGATGATCAGACGACTTGGTCCCGCTTCGCTCTTCTTTCCCTTGCTTCTGGATCGAGAAGATGAAGATCTACTACGTCCAAACACCATTTCTTCAAATTACTTGCCCAGTTTGAAAGTAAGTACAAAATTCAAAATTTCAAATATCTCATGCATGCCTAGGATACCGTTACCCTAACTCACACGAAGGACGACGTGTCCTATTACACCATGCACATATAGAATGACTTTCGGCATACGTTGGTCTGCTAGGATTCGTCAAGTCTTAGTATACATGTGGGTAGGAATGTTAGTTTGCAAAGATGGAACTACTACCGACCTTATACTAATGCTAGATATCTTCCTAACACACAAACTTTCACCAATCAACACTTAATATCGGAAGTCCTATCGGTCTCCATATGCCTGCTAGGGTTCACTGAGTCTTAGTGCACCTATAGGTAGGAATGTCATATTGCAAGGCTGAAACTACTACCGACCTTACACTAAATCTCAGTTACCCCCTCGCACACATATTTCAACCTAAGTCCTAGACTTAGCACTGTGAATGGCCTTAGAGTCCTTATAAGTTCAAGCTTAGGGGCTCTCAGATTCATCTAATCTGCTGGAACCTTAGGCTATGATACCAAACTATAACAACCCACCCCGCCACATCCTGCCAGGTGTGGAGGAGACGATGTCCGACAGGCTTTCCGTATCAGATATCATGGAAGCATACATATAGATTATAGGCATAGGTAAAAGAAGAGTCATTACAACGCACATCCAGTCCATACAATAAGGTACCATGTCACTAAACCATAATGTCACCAGAAATACTTGGTCCTAAGCCTAGGGCTGACCCTAAGGCTACACGTACAAAGGCAAACCAAATACACAAATAGATAGATAGTCATCACTACAAGATCCAAAAAAAGGCATAAGCCCAGACATTCAAACAAAGCTCGACCCAACCAAATCCCCCAACATGTGACCACTACCCTTGATGGGGATAGAATTTTAGGATGCTCACCCAGAAGCTTGACAGGTTCAGAATCCTCGCATGTGTTGAGAATCATGCCGGTTAAGTGATGTGTTCGGAATGAGTACTAAAAATAACTAATTTATCCTAGACCTAAACCTAGACCTAGACACACCTAATTTTACCAAAAAATACCTAAACTAGACTTAACCTAAGGCAAGTGTACCTTTCGGTGGTAGTGTAGCTTACGTAAGACCGGAATCGAACCCTAGAGACACTACTATAGCTAGACTCAACTAAGGACTTAACGGATAATTGCAAACTTGGGTGATTTGGTTGTAAATAATGATTTAACTAAACTAACTACTTTAAGTAACTAGCAACCGAATCTAGAAAGCTTAAGAAGACTATCAGATGAGAAAGGAACACCACCTAGACCTAGAATCATATCTAATGCTCGCAACTTCACTCGGCTATGAAAATTTATGACGGACTCAGGATCTTGACAAGAACTCTATGAAACCCCTAGTGAACCCCAGATCACTCTCCGGGTGTGACGCAATAGGAAATCCAAAGAATCGAATACGCACACTGATTGAGTTAAGTCACCTCACGGATTGTTCCTAACAAATGTTCTAGTACCCGAACAGACAGTTTGCGTTCTGGATTGTTCCTGTCCCAAACAACTAAAAGATGAAAGGAGTAGTCGCTAACCTACTGAAATGACATGGAATAATAAGAGAGCTAAAGCTACCAAGGAATCCCTTTCCTTAGGCAATTTGACCTAAAACCCAAACAAACCCGATTACCCAATAGATTTATCACCTCACGGATTATCTAAATCAAGCGGAACAAATATTTCAAATTATCAATCAAAAGAAATTCCTATAGTCATGGGATAAATCCTAAACCACCCATTAATTACAAACGATAAGTACGTAGTCTAGTATGCAACCTTTACTTGAAAGACATTTAGAGAGCAACATGAGGAACATATAATCATTTCATAATCCAAAATCAGTACTCATATGTATTAAAACAGAAAAGTAGCAACCTTTTACTAGAATATTAGTCCATACATAAAAATCCAAAAACCCAGCAAAATCATAATTGTAAAGTTGTAACACCCCGGTTTTTCAAGTTAAAGAGGATATACGAAAATAAGTGGTTAGTGAATGTTTAATCACTTGGAGATGATAGAGGATTAAAAATGAGGAACGTGGACGAAAACGGGGCTCAATTCCGAGTTGTAACGAAGCAGGAAATGCAAAAACAAGTTTTAAAGTTTTCTAACACCCCGTGTACGACCGTATTGTATAATTTAGATACAGCCATATTGACAGGAATGACACATTTTCAGCCACGCGTCGATGTCCGAAGCTGCGTGGCACAATACGACCATATTGGAAGGGAATACGACCGTATTGTTGGGTTTTACAGTGGTGATCGGGTTTCCCGTTTAGTAATTTTTTTACTAAACAAATAGATATATTTATATATAACCAGATAAATATATATTAACAGATTAACGCAGCGGAAACATTAATTTTTATTAAAACGAGAAAACCATAAAACCGTTACAGGATCAAATCACCATAAACACGCAAACACGAAAATAAATATAACGACATAATTAAATATCAAAATAATTTAGATATACCTTAGCCGGATCCAAACAACCGTTCGAGACACCAGGATTCAACATGTCGTCGCTAGGGTTGAACGAAACCATGGAGTCAAACTTCATCGTCAAGTCTTCTACTGATTTGACCGGGTGAGTTTCTTCGTCACCAAGAAACTAGGTGACCGGTGGATCTTGATCCATAAATTTTGTTAACGGCGGAATCGTCCCGAAGCAACAATCCGAAACTGGGTTAGAAACCCCATGCTCGACAGACACAATCGGCGGCGACGCGGTGGCCGGCGACGGTGGTGCTCCGATCGCCGGAGGTAGGGCGGCGACGGAATCCGGTGACAGCTTCACCAGATAGAGTGGACATGGCAATGAGTGGGACGGGATCGTCGGGGCGGCAGTAGCGGCGGATGGTGGCGAAGATGGCGGCGGTAGCGGCGGTGGTTCCGGCGGAGGTGGCGGCTGTAGTGGTTTTGGCGCCGGCACGTCGACTGGGCGGTAGCACCATGGTGGTGCGATCGGAGGAGGACCGGCGGCTGGCGGTGGCGGACGGCGGCTAGCGGACGGCGGCTGGCGGCGGAGGAGGCCGGCGGTCGGCGGTGGTCAGACCCGTGAGGGTTGTCGACCGAATCGCAAAGACGGAGAGTAGAGAGAGAGAGTTTTAGGGTTTTGATTTTTGTTGCAACTGGATTAACCCTAAACTCTCAGGATCAGTTATATTTATAACTGATCTTAAACCTCTATGAATCCAATCCAAATTGGTTTAATCTCATTTATCTCTTAAATAAACTATTTTATTTAAAACCACTCATTTATCCACCAATTAATCAATTATCTAATTTATGTAACTTCATAATTTAAATAAATATAATTAATTAATTAATCAACCATTTATTTAATTAACTATTTTAGTAATTAAATAATTGTCCACCAATTACTAAACTTAGTAATTAAGCTTCGCTCGTATACCGATTAATAAACTAATTCGGATTTCCTGACACGTTGACCCCTTGTGTAACTCTTACGGGTCAATAACCGGGTCGGTCACGTTAATTTGTCGGATCTAAAAACATTAATATCCAACAAACTCCCACTTAGACTGATCCAGACAATTTTAATGTGTACAGTCAGAGGCACTCTAGTTATACATGACTGTCCAACCAGTCATGACGCTTTAAGTCGTCAGCCAAGCGTGAATAAGGTGCTTTGGAAATCTTCTGATGGGTCTTTATCTCACTTTCGGGTGAATAAGGTGTTTGAGGATTTAAGTGAGGCTAAGCCGGCTGTGCCATGGTCCCAGGTTGTTTGGTTCAGTCAATGTATCCCGAGACATTCATTTATTTAATGGCTTGCGTTTGAGTATCGGTTGAGAACTCAGGACAGGTTGATATTCTGGGAAAGGTTTAATGTGATGACCTGTGGGTTTTGTAGCAATGTTCCTGACAGCCATATTCACTTGTTTTTTGGCTGTGATTTTACTAGGAAAATTTGGCTGCACTTTATTCATATTGCAAGGATTAATTGCAATTCATTCTTATGGTCGGATGTGATATTATATTTCCAGAGTATCCCAAAGGGTAAAAGTGTTTGGGGAGTAATCAAGAAGCTTGTGTTGGGTGCTGTTGTATATTATGTATGGTAGGAACGAAACCTGTGATTATTCCAAGGCAAATATCGTAGTGTTGATGAGATATGTAGACTGATTTTTGAGGTGGTGAGACTTCGTTTGGTTGGGTTGAAGTTCAAGGCTTGTAAGAATGTTTATGATGCAAACAAGGTCTGGAAATTTTGTCGTTTTGATGACTGGATTGATTCAAGCACTTGTTGGAATGCTCGGGATGTTTCTGAGGCAAGTTATGATTAATGGCTGTGGGTGTTTGTGGTGTGTTTTTGGTGGTTGCGGGTCTGGTTGGCAGCTTATGATCATGTTTGGGACTTGGTTACCTAAACTATGGATGTATTGGGCTGCTGGATCTTGATTTGGGGCCGTAAGAGGAGTTTATGGAAGAGATGGGCTCAGTGGATTATTCTTTTTCTTTCTTGGGCTCTGGGCGGTTTGGAGTTTTCTGATGGTTGGATGCATTGGGCTTGTTGGATTAAGATGATGGGGACTTCTCATGCTCTGTCATCCATGCCCGGTGAGTATTTCAATTACATTATATTGTTTGCTTTGTGTTTGTTTTTGCAGGGGAGTTTATCAAGTTGGATGCTAAAGTTTTACAAGATTAGGATTAGTTTGGATAGGATAAATGTTAGATTTACCTTAGTCTTGTTTAGACTTGGTTTGGTGTTTGTCGGTGTTGGTTTTATTGTTAGCCGTTGGTGGCTTTGTTTAGAGATAGGTTCTTATGTATTTCATTTTTATCTCGAGAGTGACCGAGTGAGTCACTTGGACACTCTTAGGATTGTACTGTAAATATTTATTTGTTATTAATAAAATTTGCCGGGGTACCGTCCCCTTTAAAAAAAAACCCCTGAGGATCAGTTATATTTCTAACTGATCCTAAACCTATATGAATCCAATCCAAATTGGTTTAATCTCATTTATCTCTTGAATAAACTATTTTATTTTAAACCTCTCATTTATCCACCAATTAGTCAATTATCTAATTTATTGAAATTCATAATTTAAATAAATATAATTAATTAATTAATCAATAATTTATTTAATTAACTAAACAATTTTAGTAATTAAATAATTATCCACCAATTACTAAACTTAGTAATTAAGCTTCGTTCGTATACCGATTAATAAATTAATTCGGATTTCCTGACACGTTGACCCCTAGTGTAACCCTTACGGGTCAATAACTGGGTCGGTCACGTTAATTTGTCGGATCTGGACATTAATATCCAACAAACTCCCACTTGGACTGATCCAGACAATTTTAACATGTACAGTCAGAGGCACTCTAGTTATGCATGACTGTCCAACCAGTCACGACGCTTTAAGTCGTCAGCCAAGGTATATCTGTAGACCGGACATAATACTTAGGACTTAAGGTATGTGTAAAGTCAGTTGATCCTTTCTGTATAAGGCATCTGATTTACTATGAGATATGGTTCTCATACTATGTTCAATCATTTTCTCGTTCTAGACTCAGTGATCCAATCAAACACACAGTAAGTTTGGGTGAGGCCTCACACTCATCACTTGAATCAACGAGGGTGCCATGATGTCTAGCTATTGTGTAATAAATTACACAATCGTACAGAATCCCATATTGCCCGTATATAACTCCCACTGAACTTCAGATTTATTCCCAAAAGTAGCCTTTATGACTGGCATTAACGCAACATCGGTTGACTACAATCAAAGAATAGACCTTGGTAAACGAGAGTTCTAGTATACGTCTCAGGTCAAAGGACACATTTGAGTATACCTTTAATCAAAGAAAACTCTTTATCCATGGAGTTTCATTTGATGCGAGTTATGTCCAACGTTATTCTCTAATAAGACCTTTAAGTTTTGAATGTCAACCCCTTTGAGATCCAAAAGTTAAAATAGTCTTACTTCAAGTATCGTTCCCACGACACTTGATCGACTACGGACTATTTAGAACAATTCTTGGATAATTAAACGTAGTAAAAACAAACACAGTTATATAATTCTTAAATTGCATTCTATAATGGAATAAGAATAATAACTAGATAATTGTTAGATGTTCGTACATCCAAATACTAAATCAAAACATGTTAACCGATTTAAGTCCTATAGCTTCTCTATGAATATCGTGAGCAGCTTGAGTCATGGGCTTAGTAAATGGATCGGCTAAGTTTTGATCTGTGTCTACTTTGCTTATGCGGATATCTCCTCATTCCAGTACTTCTCGAATGTAGTGGAATTTTCTCAGAATATGCTTGGCTCTGTGATGTGCTCTGGGCTCCTTGGCTTGAGCAATGGCTCCTGTGTTATCACAGAGCATCTCGATTGGTTTCTTTATTGAAGGAACCACGTCAAGATTAGTAATGAACTTCTTCATCCAAGCAGCCTCCTTTGTAGCTTCTGAGGCGGCTATATATTAAGATTCGGTTGTGGAATCAGCCACAACACTCTGCTTCGAGCTCTTCCATGAAATGGCACCTCCATTCAGAGTGAATACGAATCCGGACTGTATCGATCATCATCTCGATCAGTCTGAAAACTTGCGTCAGTGTAATATCTTACAGTGAGCTACTCATCCGTTTGTCCGTATACCAAGAACACATCCTTAGTTTTTCTAAGGTATTTTAATATGTTCTTTACAGCAGTCTAGTGAGCAATTCCTGGAGTCTGTTAGTAACGACTGGTCAAGCTCAATGCATATGAGACATCAGGTCTCGTGCAGAGCATAGCATACATGATTATGATTGATCCAATAGCCGAAGCATATGGAACCTTTTCCATTTTCTTCTTTTCAAGGTTCGTAGTAGGAGCTTGTGATTTGTTCAACACTGTTCCTTTAGTCATAGGAACATTTCCTTTCTTGGAATTTTCCATGTTGAACCGAGCTATTATCTTATCTATGTATGTACTTTGACCGAGTCCAAGAAGTCGCTTAGATCTATCCCTGTGAATCTTTATTCCCAGTATGTAAGTGGCTTCTCCTAAATCCTTCATAGCGAAACAAGTAGATAGCTATTTCTTAACTTCAGTAAGCATGGGTATATCGTTTCCTATGATCAGTATATCATCTACATACAATATGAGGAATGATATAGTGATCCCACTTTCCTTTCTGTAAACACAGGGCTCATCTTCGTTTTTAGGAAAACCAAACTCTTTTATTTTCTTATCAAAACAGAGATTCCAGCTCCGAGATGCCTGTTTAAGTCCATAAATGGACTTATTCAGTTTGCAAACTCTATTAGGATATTTTGGATCTACAAAACCTTCAGGTTGTACCATATAGACATCCTCATCGAGGAGTCCATTTAGGAAAGCGGTTTTGACGTCCATTTTCCATATCTTGTAGTCATAATACGCGGCTATGGCAAGTAATATCCTGATTGATTTGATCATAGCAACGGGCGAAAAGGTTTCTTCATAGTCAATCCCTTGGGTTTGAGTGAAACCTTTCGTAACAAGCCGTACTTTATAGGTTTGCACAATTCCATGCATGTCGGTCTTCTTCTTGAAGATCCATTTTCTGCCTACGGCCCGAGAACCAGGAGGCAGCTCAATCAAATCCCATACTTGATTATCATGCATGGATTGCATCTCAGCATTCATGGCTTCTAGCCATTTTTCAGATTCAGAATTTGAAATAGCAGCTTTGTAGTTAGGAGGTTCATCAGATGTATCCTCTATTAATAATACTTCAGGTCCATTTAGATATCCAAGATATCTATCTGTGTTGGAACCTGGAGGTTGGTGATAACACGAACACACGAAACGAAGAACAAGATCACATGTAAAGCTGCAGAACCGACATGTATTTTGCTATTCATGTATTTGAACATTTCGGTTTGTAATAACTTAGTTATTGTTAAACTTTGAATCCTTACTTTGAATGTTTGCTTATTATCATATGTTGGTTCAGCTTGATTTACATGTGTGTTAATCTTGTGATTGTATGTGTGTTTGTATGATCAACACTTAGAATATTTTCATACTTGAGTTGTGCTTAACGATCAGGCCCGAATACTCTTAACGATCTGAACCTTGTTGTGTTTAATGATCTACCTGACAATGGTCTTAACGACTTGAGTACTTTGGCCTTAACGACTTGCATGAGAAATATGATTAAAGATCTGACAGTTTTCATCTTAACGATCAGCCTCCTCAAATGTCTAGTAACGATCTGCCTTCTAACGACTTGCCTGACATGTCTTAACGACTTGACCTGGTCGTTTAGCTTTAACGATCTGAAGAACCAAACTAACGATCTGGTGCTGAGACTTAATGATTTGATGAACCTCTAACGATTTGATGAACCTCTAACGATCTGATGATGCTCCTAACGACTTGATCCATCTAATACTTAACGATCTGGTCTAACCTAGTGAGCCTAACGACCTGGTTGATTAACTCTTAACGACTTGGTACATGATCAAGTGGCACCTAACGATCTGACCTGGCAATGCTAACGACCCGACATTCTGACTTAGATGAATTCATTAATTTCTTGATGTGATGTGTGATTCTCCTTGTATTCTGTGCATAGACACTTGTGCTCCTTATAGGGTATAAATAGGGATTCTTAGGAAACCCTAGAAAAGCCTTGAGGGAACCTCCTGAGGAGCACTGTGTGTTTGTGTGTGTGTTCTTGGTGTTCTTGAGTTTCAGAGGCTATTCATCCATGGCAAGGCAATGTTGCTGATCCAACCAAGGATGATCATCACACGTGATTTCCGCACTCGTGTGATGAATCAAATGATGATCTTTGGCTAAGAAATCTGTCCTGACAAATCTCATCAAAGTTCAAGGTAAATCCGAGTCTTTCTCCTCAATTTTGCATTTTTTTTGTTGTTTCGATTTGGGTTTAGGGGAGGTAAACGACCGCTGTTTTAGAGAAAATCTAGGGTTTTGGATTGGTTTGTGAGTGTTTAGTAGAAATTAGGTCAAATCCAATAGGAGTCGATAGATAAGTCCGACTATGTGTTAGACTACTTGAAGTTTGATTTCGGTTGATTGATATTCGTGACCTAGATTTCAATGTTGATAGAATCAGGAGGTTGTAGGGTTAGAAAGTTAAAATTTGTGCATTACTTTGTTTAATTTTTTTTTATGTGTAGCAAGTTTAAAAACATTGGATTTCTTGATTTGAGATGACTATTTGGCTAAAATATGTTTAGTTGATTGCTCATCTTGTCTATCTTTCACATGTTTAACTTGTAAATTCAGTTCTCACTGTTGTTTATTTATTTTTCTTTAAGTAAGTTTGATCAAGTTAAGTTGTTGTTAAACACATGATTCTTTGGTCAAATAATAGAAAGTTAACTTTTAGTATGTTAATTTGATGTCCGAGTGTATTGGAAATTGCTAATAATGTTCCTGATTTATCTAAATGAATTTGAATTAGGTCTAACATGTAGCAATTGAAATACATAAGACTCAAAATAAATTGTTAGAATATACTTGTTTAGTTGACTTTGACTTCACTTAGAATGTTCCAACACTTGTAAAAATGAAGTTAGAAAAAACTCTCATTAGGTCATCTAAATTTCAAATTTGCATGCTATGTTGTTGAACTTTGTAGTAAGTCAGGTCGTCATTTATTTTTCCAATTTTACTAATCATGTATTGATAAAGTGATTGACATGCTATCTGTTGATTTGTCTTAATTACTTGGTTCTAATGCATATTTGTCTGATCCTAACAGATTAGTTTGTGATTACGAGTGATATTATTTCCGTGTGATCTTTACAAACTGTTAGATCATCAAAAGGTATATTATTACTTGTTATTCAGGAACTTATGCAAAATAAAAAATGAGCTAAACAGGGGCATATTCTCACCTTATTGATTTTATTTATCTCTAATTTTATCAAATTATTAATTCAATTTTGTTTGATTAAACACAGATTATTTTGGAAGCAGTAGCTCTCTGAATTCATTTATCTCTTATAGATCTTAGAAATATTTAGATCTACTTTGAGGTATGTGCTTCTGTGAACTTTTTCAAGTATGTTGAGGTCTCAATTGCCTCATTTGTCTTTTATATTATCAAACTCTAGGTTCAAGTTGCTTCAGTTTTGATAGGTCCTAAGGATGAAGTGTGTTAATTTGATATTGCATTTCTTCAAATTAACCTGCATAACCTGATTGTGTGATCTACTTCAAGATTAGCAATGAACCATTGTTTGAAATAGTTGTCTGACCGCTGTGTTATAACGATCTGTCATTGATATGATTGATACTTACTCATTGATGCTAGTTAGTAGAATTGATTTATCCATTATTCCTAACTTTGGCTCATGAATTGTCTCATGTATTTGATTGATTGATTGTTATGATGCAAGGTCAACATCTTTATCTATATTGGGCTGTCCTCAAATTGATGTCATAGGGTTCATAATTCCATACTTAGGAATTGATCTGGCCAATATGTAATTATACAGCTATTCATTTAGGACCATGCTAGTCGAGTCTTTAGTGTGTTGAGTATAGAACATGTGATTTCATTATGATGATCTAGTATGACAAATGCTTGTTGCTATGTCAATGTGTGTTGTGAATTGGGTGATTTGTATACCAGATAGTCACATGTTTAGGGGGAACAAACACATTATGTGGTCCACCTGAATATCTTGAGCATGATCATTTATTTGCTTTATTCTCGTGATTTAAAAGTTAAGTTTAAATTTTTCAATTTATCTCGAATATTAATTTCTATGCTCAAAGTGACATCTTGTTAATTACTCCTCAAGTTGCATTATATTGATCTGGTGCAAATTAGCATTTGTCTAGGTAAAGTCTATGTTTCGTTTCTCAGTTATTCATGTTTTATGATTAATTGAAAGTATGTATATCTGGTTCAATTGTAGGTTTCCACAGATATCTGTTGCAAATGTTAATTGACTATGTGCTATGTCATTCTAGGAACCTGCTTAGTTGAACCCAAATATACCTTGATTTTACTTTAAATAGCTCTGTCATTATCCCGGTTTAGTGTTGACACGATATTTCAAGGTAAAACCAATTGGTTGTAATTGTGTTGTTTCACTTGTGCAGATGCCTCCTAGACGAGCGGGGAATGAGCCATTAGGCTATGGTGTAGCCCACAATCAAATAAGCATTTTCAACAGAGAATAGAAATATGCTGATGCTTTCGAACAAACTTTTCAAATTCTGGAATACTCCAACTGGGGTTATTGTATGCTTTTGGATCTTCCAATATACAAATCAATAGTGTAGAGTTTCTGGATGAATGCTCAAAAGGTGGTAAATGAAGATGGGTCAGAATACTTGAGTTCCAGAATTCAGGAAACTGACGTGGTGATGACTGAAAATATGATCAGAACGGCCCTTCGTCTACATGATGCTGACTGCCCTGATTCTTACACCAAGCAACAGTGGCATGATAGCATGAGGAACATGGGTTATACTGGTCCACTTCTAATTGATACAAATCCCATGATCAAGAAACCTTTGTTTCCTCTCAACTGGAGAAAAATGCTAGGCTTCTTCATTCTGACCTTCTCCCCGAGGAAGACAGGAACTGATGACTTCAAGGATGAGCTGGCTCATGCCCTTCATGGTTTTGTTACCGGAACTGGCTACAACATGTCAAGATTTCTCCTCAGAAGTATGATTAGGAACCTGACTCCTGCAGGTCATGCTAAGAAGTTCATTATGTATCCCAAGTTTCTGCAAGCCATCTTGAACCACTACTACCCAAATTTGGTGAAAGCAGGAGAAAAGTTTGCTCCCCGAAGGACAAATCATGATTCCTACAGAAAATATATGTTACCTGGAAATGAAGGACCAGATGCACCTTACTTTCAAAATTTGGTGGATACTATCGGTGATCTAGGCCACGCCCAGTACTACCAAAATTCAATGAGTGCAACTGCAGCTGCTGCCGCCTCAAGATCAGCCAAATTTAAATGAGCCCGCAGCAGAGGCTGATCCCTTTGCACACTTGGAACTTGCGGCTGTTGGCCAAAACCTGTCACCTGGTCATCAAGGCTCTGAGCACACTGATTCAGAAGAAGGTGAAGATGAGAGTGATGCTAGTGGATCTGAAGGAGATTTTGACAATGATTCAGACGGCGATTCAAATAGTGACGCCGGAAATATTTCAGCACAATCATCACCTGAAGAATCCCAGCATGAAGTTGAAGCAAGCGGTTCTAGGTTTGAACCTTCTCAATCTGATTCTGAGACTTCTGATGCTCGAGCCCCACCGAAAAAGAAACAGAAGAACAGAGCTGACACCGCCGGATCTTCTCGTGCCAGAACACAGGGAGACGAACAATCTCAAGTAGAACCTTATTCATCAAGCATTGATTCAGAAAAGGTCGTCTACGAAGAAAAGCATTGGATTGTCACTTCTTATCCCAGACCGGCTAGGAAGAAGATGTTCTATGTGGAACACAAGAAACGTCTAACAGAACAAGCTAAGTTAGACGCTACTGCTCATTCCACTAGAGCTGACATTGAACAACCTGTTGATCAAGAATGTCAGAATATTCAAGACGAGTCGATGCCAGCATTGCTGCTCAAACTGAACCTGAAACTGAAAAGATGTTGGAAGCAGTTGAGGCTGATGTTAACAAGTCTGCAGAGACTGAACCTGTGACTGTTGAAGCTGAAACAGAAGCTGTTACAGAACCTGTCACCCTCCCAAATGAACCGGTTGTTTCACCTGAACAGGGTCAAATGGTACAAGTGACAGCAACTCCAACCGCTGTCATTGCTACCCAAACTGGAGGTTAGAACTAGCCATGTTGCCAAAGCAGGAACTTCTGAAGCTGGACCGTCAGGAACAAACCCTTATGATGTCTATGACTATGAGGAGATGAACTCAGAAATTGAGATTCTGACAATCCAAAACTCTCACCTTGAGGCCGAATTAAGAGCTGCAAATCAAACAATTCTAGATCAAGCGGTGGAGATTAGAAAGCTCAAGGAGTTGCTTGATAAAGTGCATAATGATAGGCAACAGAATGTTCCAAAAGATGGTAGAGACGGAGATAGGAATACAGGTACAAGCACACAGGCTTGTGAACAACCCTCAACAACTGAACCATATGTTCAACCGAGTTCACACGCTCCTGGCAAAGAATCAATTTTCCCACGTTCTGATGAAAAAGGCCCTCAAGACAGTGATTCTGACGACTCTGATGATGATGATTCTGATTCTGAAGTGGATGCCTCATATGGTGATGCATTCTTGAATAATGAACCATGTGAAGATGAAGAAATGCAAATGCAGATCTACAACAGCTTACAGTATCTGGTGCCACCGCCTGAAAACCCAAAGCTCGCAAGGTTTACTACGGCTGCACTAGGAACTGCTACTGCTTCTTCCTCAGGAGCCCCACTGGCTATCACTGCTGGTGAAATTGGAGTTGCTCCAGACATTCCTAGGAGTGTATCATTATAGCTTCAACTTGCTCCTCCAGTCCAACCGTCACAGACGAACCTTTCTAGTGCATTGATTCCAGCAATGGAAGATGTTCAGCATATGTCTGTTGACCCAGCCTTTCTGGATGCTGGTAGAGAAACCTTCAAGGACTTCTATTCTACTGTTCTTGCTACTGATCCCAGCTGCAGAAGCATTGTGACTGTCAATAATGAAAATCCAGAAGAGCAAGCATTGGAAGATATCTTAGTATTTCCAGATGATTTGAATGACGCTAAAGAGTTGGGTGACTGTCTTGACCTACTGGTAAACCGGTCAAACCCTCTAAACTTCATAGATTTGGAGTTTGCTGGTGATGAGTATGATGATGACATCCTAGACAATGTCAAGGAAGAAGAGTTTGAAGAAGAAACAGAGGCTGATCGATATGACCCACCCTGATCCCATATCTCCAATCAATGCAGTACCATTTGTGGGAGAATAGGTAGAGATGGTGGAACATCAATTAGCTCTGGCATTACCTTCCACTGAAAGAGATCAGAATGAACCATTAGACCATGTCACTGAAGAGAAAACCTCTACTTTACCCTCCGACTCTGCTGAAGCTGCCACTGGTTCATCTGTGATGGCTACTCAAGCCGTCCAGAGAAGAACATATCCCGAGGATATTTTTGGACCAGAGCCTGATGATCGTCCTGCAAACCCTGGAAGAAACTGGTTGAACATGGCAAGCAGGATTGATCGAAACAGAGGCTTATATCCATTAACCCTTGAAG
This sequence comes from Deinandra increscens subsp. villosa, assembly GCA_039602395.1. Lineage (NCBI taxonomy): Eukaryota > Viridiplantae > Streptophyta > Magnoliopsida > Asterales > Asteraceae > Deinandra > Deinandra increscens. Next base: position 33,516,780 of record JBCNJP010000006.1, read on the forward strand.
AACATGAATACAAGACAGGGATAAGGCAAATCGCTCCGGAACGGTTAAGATATAGTCCTATGGGTCTCCCTCCTCGACCAGAATCACCGTTGGTTGGTGATACCGTACCTGTAAACGTGGTGGATCCAGATCTTCTGGAACAACCTACGGCTGTGAGAACTTCTGCAGAAACCGGTCCATCAGGTACCACTCGAACACTGAGTCGAAGAGACAAGGGGAAACAAAAGATGACACGGCAAGAGGAGTTTGAGGATGCAGAGAATAAGAGGAGAGCTAAAGAAGAAGAGTTTAGATTAGCTCAACAGGTAAGGGCAGAGGAAATTTTGAAGGTGATTGATGATAGAGAAGCTAAAATACTTCGTCAAACCCAACACCTGAATACCACCATATTGGGAAACGACTCAATGCCAATGGAGCCAAACTCAAATCTCTCTGACCCCTTGATCCAGGTAATTCCCAATGAAACTGGTGATGGTGTACACCCTGATGACCACTCTAAGGCTGCAAGATACGTTAGACCACTGGTAGAGCGTGGTTTATCCTTCCAATATCTCATGACTTTCAACACCTACCAAATTGTTGAGATGTACACTGATGAAATGGATATGGAAAAACTACTGAAATAGAATAATCAATGTAGTCTGAGAGACCCGAAGAAGGCATTTGTGAATCCGTATGCTGACACAGATTAAGATGTAGACTACGTCCAATTCAATGACGGCTTGTCGGAAAAACTTCATCAAATGCATACTAGACATCGGGCACCTCCGGTCGACCCAGATTGTCAACTACCTAGCCCTCCTAGTCTCGAGTCTATCCAGGTCAAGGTCAAATCCATGAACAAACGAGAGCTTCGAGACTTCTTAGCAGTCAGGAATGTTGCAAGAAAAGACTACATTTTCAAGCAAATGCCCGGACTAAGAAAGATGGTCAAGCAATTCATGGATGATGACGCTGAGACCAGGAACAGAAGAATCAATATGATGGAACAGGAGAGGGTAGAAAGCCATCGTGTCAATGATGCTCCCACATTGGTAGACGAATGGAAGGAGATGCTCCCTCACACTAAAGCTATGATGCAGTTCACTGCGCGTAAGCTAAAGGAGATGCCTTCTACTTCCGAGCATCCTGAGGCAATGAAAATACTGGGATGGAAGTATGATCACGAGTTCGGGGCTTTCATCATTAAAAGAAGAAATGTGTTCGCTCAATTCTTCGCGACTATCAGAGACCTCATGAAGCTCTTCTCCTGGGAACTTAAAGAATTGAGACGGTTCGACATTGTCAATCACTCAAACGCTGAGATTGCTGTGATAGCTCAGAGTTTAGTGCATAACACATACCTCAACAGATATCACAAGCAGACCAGAGAGCAAGAGAAGAAGGAACATGAACGGTTTGAGAAGAAACGAGCTAAAGTCCCTTACAAGCAGATCTACTCCAACATAGGCAAGAACATAAAGACTAAGAAGATTGAGGGTAATCTGAAGAAATATCCCATCAAGGATTGGTACTACAGTGCTCAAACGCATGAGTTAGTGATTGAACGAGAAAATGCAGAACCAATCAGACTCTTTGCTGCCATAGAGCTCAGGCTGTTACCCATTTGCTACTTGCGTTGGATCTTCTATGGTCACCTTGAAACTGTTCCACCCAGACTAAAGCCCTATGAAGTTGTTGATGCAAATTACTTCCTATTATTCCTTAAATGGTGGAGCTGGGAATGCATTAACGCCGGAAGGATGAAAACTAAAAGTCTGGCGAACTTAGAAAGATGGGAAATAGACAGTCGCGGGATATGTCATTTGTGCAGAGGCTCAGACAGGAAGCTTGAAATGTGGCACTACTCAGATCTGAAGAAATTTGCAAGAAAAGATCTTTGAATACTGTGGCAAACCCAGATCTACTGCTATGACCATAAGTATAACAGGTTGGCAAGGAGATACTGGCGTTTCCTATTGAATCTTCTTGGACAGTTAAGAAGATGATGATAGAAGTTGTTCGCATTACCACCAAAGGGGGAATTGTTGGAACCTGGCGGTTGGTGATAACACGAACACACGAACCCAAGAACAAGATCACAGGTAAAGCTGCAGAACCAACATGTATTTAGCTATTTATGTATTTGAACATTTCGGTTTGTAATAACTTAGTTATTGTTGAACTTTGAATCCTTACTTTGAATGTTTGCTCATTATCATATGTTGGTTCAGCTTGATTTACATGTGTGTTAATCTTGTGATTGTATGTGTGTTTGTATGTTCAACACTTAGAATATTTTCATACTTGAGTTGTGCTTAACGATCAAGCCCGAATACTCTTAACGATCTGACCCTTGTTGTGTTTAATGATCTGCCTGACAATGGTTTTAACGACTTGAGTACTTTGGCCTTAACGACTTGCATGAGAAATATGATTAACGATCTGACAGTTTTCATCTTAATGACCAGCCTCCTCAAATGTCTAGTAACGATCTGCCTTCTAACGACTTACCTGACATGTCTTAATGACTTGACTTGGTCGTTTAGCTTTAACGATCTGAAGAGCCAAACTAACGATCTGGTGCTGAGACTTAACGATTTGATGAACCTCTAACGATCTGATGATGCTCCTAACGACTTGATCCATCTAATACTTAACGATCTGGTCTAACCTAGTGAGCCTAACGGTCTGGTTGATTAACTCTTAACGACTTGGTACATGATCAAGTTGCACCTAACGATCTGACCTGGCAATGCTAACGACCTGACATTCTGACTTAGACGAATTCATTAATTTCTTGATGTGATGTGTGATTCTCCTTGCACTCTGTCCATAGACACTTGTGCTCCTTATAGGGTATAAATAGGGATTCTTAGGAAGCCCTAGAAAAGCCTTGAAAGAACCTCCTGAGGAGCACTGTGTGTTTGTGTGTGTGTTCTTGGTGTTCTTGAGTTTCAGAGGCTTATTCATCCATGGCAAGGCAATGTTGCTGATCCAACCAAGGATGATCATCACACGTGATTTCCACACTTGTGTGATGAATCAAATGATGATCTTTGGCTAAGAAATCGGTCCTGAAAATCTGGTTCCCATCGTACTCTACTACTCATGCGAATGCTTGTGTCTTTGTCTGATGGTCCAACAATTTCTTGTTGATCAGACTTAGCGACTTCTTCAGGAATTCGTGTTTCTTGAACTTCTTCAAGATCCACTTTGTTATTATTTGTTCCTTGTTTCAGAAATTATTCTTCGAGGAAATTACCTTTCCTTTTGATGGAAATATAATTTGCATCTGGATGGTAGAAATAATAACCAAAGTTACCGTAGTAACCGACGGAAGTTACCTTTCGCCTCGGGGATCGAGCTTTTTATCAGAATCGTTCGTGACATAAGCATCACAACCCCATATCCTGAGGTAGGATAATTTACGCTAAGAGCCATGCCATATCTCATATGGTGTTTTATCCAGTTTCTTAGTCAGTGCCAGAATAATTAGGCGAGTGGCGGTCAAAAGTGCATACCCCCAGAAGGAGTGTGGTAAGTTAGTCCTACACATCATCGATCAAACCATGTTTAGCAAGGTTCAATTTCTCCTTTGACTCACACCATTTAATTGTGGAGTTCCAGGAGGAATGGGATATGAAATAATTCCATAGGCCTTTAGATGATCGAGGAATTCGGTGCTTAGGTATTCACTACCTCTATCTGATCGAAGAATTTTAATAGTTCGATTTAACTGATTTTGTACTTCATTTTGAAACTCTTTGAACTTTTCAAATGTTTCATGTTTATGCTTCCTTAGATAAGTATAAGCAAATCTACTATAATCTTCTATAAAGGTTACGAAGTACCTTTTTTGATTTCTCGTGGTGGTCCTTAATGGTCCATATACATCAGTATGTATTAGTCCCAAAGGTCCACTGGCCCGTTCTCCAACATTTTTGAACGGTGACTTGGTCAATTTTCTAGATAAGCATGATTCACATTCATTGAAGGAGTCTGCATTTATGGATTCAAGAATCCCTGCATTTTGTAGTTTCTTGATGCGGGCCTTGCTTATATGACCAAGTCTATAATGCCATAACGAGGAATCAATACTATCAGTTTTGTTTCTTTTAGAAACTTGATAGATTTGGTAGTTTGTTTGCACATTTATTTTGTATATCCCATGTCTAGGTTTAGCTTCGAAATAAAACATATCTAGTCAAACCATCAAACTTATATTTAAATTCTTGTTCAAACAATGAAGAAACGAAAACAATGTTCCTGGACAATCCATGTTCATATAAACAGTTAACTAATTTAACTACAAGGCCAGAATGACATGTTAGAGAGTAAATCCCAGTCGGAAGAACCGGGACCTTCTTTCCATAGCCTATAATAAGCTCCATGTCGCCTTGTTTCAGTTTCTTCCACTTCTCAGGTTCCTGCAAAACATTAACAATGTGGTGACCACATCCAGTATCAAATACCCATGTATTAGAGGAAACACTGAAAAGTTCAATAACATTTATTGACATACCTGATGAGGAACTCTATTTAGAGCTTCCAGTCATCTTCACCTTTGCAAGATGAATGGGACAGTTGCGTTTCCAGTGTCCCACTTCATTGCATTCAAAGCAGATGCGTTCCATTAAAGGTGGTGCTTTTGATTTGTCTGCTTTCTTGCCTTTAACCATTTGAGCTTTAGTCTTGGATTTCTTCTTGACACCTCCATCTAAGACCCGAAGCACATCGGATGTGGTTCTAATTTTAGCACATGTTAAAAGTGCTTTGAGCTGGTCCAGTGTTTCCACTGAACAGTTAATCGCATGAATACTATAACATTCGGGCAGTTTACTAAGGACAATGTCCAATGCCATACACTCAGGTATGGGTAGCCTTAGCTCAATCAGATGGTCACGATGGGCCTTCATCAATACGACATGTTCATAAATAGAGGAGTCAGGCGATACTTTAGCATTCACAAAATTTTGAAAAAAGGGAGTATTGTTCCTCTCTTTGTGGAAACTCAAACAAATTTTGAGCTTCCGAACTATGTCGTAGGCACTCATGTCATGTAGGTTGTACCGGAAGTCCGGTGACATGCTGGACAGGATAAGGTCAGTTACCTCATGAGAATCATTGGTATGCTTATCCAATTCTGCCTTCGTACGCTCATTGTGTAGGAATGATGGCAGATTCGGTATAGGCCTGTCCAGGACATAGAGTTTACCAAACACCTTTAGAACACTTCTTAGGGTGGCTTGCCATGAGATGAAGTTGGTCTCGGTCAAAGTGTCCAGATTTATCATTGACTTTAACGGGTTTGAGTTTTCAATAGCCTACTGAAAAATAAGCAAAGTATTTTAATTAGTATTTTTTTATGTTTGGAATTCTTAAAAAAATGTGGTAAGTATATATTTTATATTTAAGAATTATGAGAATTTAATCAGTTAATTACTAAAGGCAGCTGTAGCATGCAATCAATAGTAACTAACTAAAAGAACTGACATCGAATGCCAATTGTGAATATCCGGTCACAACTCTCATTTATGAGGCCGCAAAGTAGAGGAATAGTTATCCACATTACGGTGTTGTAGCTCCAATAACGTGACCCTCTGCAAAGTAGAGGAATAGTTATCCGAGGTGGCCACATGTACAATTATGGTGCTGTAGCTCCAATAATTAGTACCTTAGAATACACCCTACACGCCAAGTACGGTGTTGTAGCTCCAATACTAACGTTTCGGTAAATGTATTCGAAGCTGGGTAAGGCCTGGGACGGCATTAACTATTAATTATTAATTACCGGATAGGGATATTAAACCAATTTTAATATATTTATTTTTATCGTTTGATCGAGAACGAATAACCCTATCATCGCTCGGGAAACCTTATTAAATAACCTATTATTTAAAATTACCTAGGCATTCGCGAATGAGTAATGTGTCTGTTATCGGCCATTTGGTCACTTAATCTTGCTAGAGCCTGATTAGCAAGATTTATTAGGGTTAGGAAGTAAACTATTATATAAAATATAAAACAACCACACGGTAGGCAACTCTTGCGTCTTGTATCTTGTTATAGCTCCCACTGACCTCCAGAACTCCTCTTGGTTTCTCGTTGGATCTTCAGTCTTTGGTTTATAGAAATGGAAAGTTTCCAAAATTGGAAAGTTACAAAAATAGAAACCCTAATTTCTAATTTACAACTTTGAACCCTAAATTGGGCCAATCAAACAAAACTACTAAATTACAATAATAGGCCAACAATTGGGCCAAACAATAAACAATCACAACAACCACAAAATTTAATAAAATTAAATACGAGGGTCGGGCCGAAACACACTTATTATATACATATATATTTTTTGAAAAATAAACATATATATATATATCCAAATATATAAATTCGAGATTTATATATATATATATATATATATATATATGGATATTTTGCAATTATCAAATAATTCAAAGCACATTAAAATTAAATTCGCGATCTGGAATTAAATCGAAATCATGAATTATCGGTTCAATAAAAAGACTGGTTTTCAATTTCCGTGCGGTGATTAGGGCTCTGATACTTCTGTTAGGTTTTACAGTGGTTTTCGGGTTTCCCGTTTCGTAATTTTTTTCTTAAACAAAAAAAATATATATATATATATATATATATATATATATATTTAACCAAATAAATATATATTAACAGATTAACGCAGTGGAAACATTAATTTTTATTAAAACGCGAAAACCGTAAAACCGTTACAGGATCAAATTACCATAAACACGCAAACACGAAAATAAATATAACGACATAATCAAATATCTAGATAATTTAGATTTACCTTAGTCGGATCCGAATAACCGTTCGAGACACCGGGATTCAACATGTCGTCGCTAGGGTTGAACGAAACCGTGGAGTCAAACTTCATCGTCAAGTCTTCTACCGAGTTGACAGGGTGAGTTTCTTCGTCACCAAGAAACTGGGTGACCGGTGGATCTTGATCCATAAATTCCGTTAACGGCGGAATCGTCCCGAAGCACAAACCGGAACCGGGGTTAGAAACCCTGTGCTCGACGGACACAATCGGCGGTGATGCGGTGGCCGGCGGCGGTGGTGCTCCGATCCCCGGAGGCAGGGCGCCGACAGAATCCTGTTACAGCTTCACCGGATAGAGTGGAAAAGGCCACAAACAGGACGGGATCAGCGGGGCGGAGGTGGCGGCTGCGGTTGTTTTGGCGGCGGCATGGCGACGGGGTGGTAGCACCATGGTGGTGCGATCGGAGGAGGACCGGCGGTCGGCCGGCGGCGGATGGGCGGCGGCGGACGGCGGTTAGCATACGGCGGCTGGGGGCCGGCGGTGGTCGGACCCGTGAGGGTTGTCGACCGGATCGTAGAGAGGGAGAGTATAGAGAGAGTTTTAGGGTTTTGATTTTTGTTGCAACTGGATTAACCCTAAACCCTCTGGATCAGTTATATTTATAACTGATCCTAAACCTATTTGAATCCTATACAAATTGATTTAATCTCATTTATCTCTTGAATAAACTATATTATTCAAAACCTCTCGTTTATCCACCAATTAATCAATTATCTAATTTATTTAAATTCATAATTTAAATAAATACAATTAATTGATTAATCAACCATTTATTTAATTAACTAAACAATTTTATTAAATAAATAATTATCCACCATTTACTAAACTTAGTAATTAAGCTTCGTTCGCATACCGATTAATAAATTAATTCGGATTTCCTAACACGTTGACCCGTAGTGTAACTCTTACGGGTCAATAACCGGGCCGGTCACGTTAATTTGTCGGATCTGGACATTAATATCCAACATGTATCATGTTCAGGACTATAAAAACATAGAAATGACCTTATCTACTAATTTTCTTTAGTTTTTCTTTCCAGAGCTCTTGTAGACGACCTAAGAAGGATTCTAATATCTAAGATCAATCAAAGGAAGGCTTGGATGATTGGGGTAAGAGTATTCCTTCATTTTGTTCATATATTTGAGTAAATCGTTGGATTATGATGAATAATGAAATGTATCTTTTAAATCACTATGTGCAAGAATGATTAGAGATGATCAGATGATATTTTAAGGATTCTACAAGCTTAAGGAGTTAATTATGCATGCATGGACTATTTCTAATTTTAGAAAGTTAAGGGTTTGCATGTGATGATCAAGGGATCATCAGACTGTTTTCAGTGGTTATGGTTAAGTGTTTCATGTTTTAAAGTGTTAAGAATGTTTCCGGTAGCAAGAAAAGAATTGAACAACCACTGGAAATGGCCTAATTTGCAGATCTGGGTTCTGGCAGGATGAATACGGTCGTATGAAAGACAGGAAATACGGTCGTATTCATGTCTTGAAATGAATACAGCCGTCTGTGTTTATGAGTAATATGCCCATATTCTTATCTAGATGAATACGCCCATATAACTCATTTGTGATATGTCCATATTGTGTCATCTGGCCGTATCAGTAGGCGTATCTGGAAGAATTAGACATGATTTGAGATATGAAAGGATTAAATTGAGACATACAGCGATACGGCCGTATTGGAGAAAGTGAATACGGTCGTATGCATGTTTGGACAGAATTTATATGTTGTTTTGATTGGGAGGTTTGATCCAGTGATGTCAGATGTGTTTTGCTAATCTGAGAGATTTGTAAATTGGAATCTAAACCTTACTAGGATGTCTTGATTAGGACATCGGTTAACGCTAGGTGTGACGTATTTTAAATAGCTGTCAGGTTGAGAGAATTGTTGAGCTAAGCTAAAGTGAGTTCTAAGAGTCGACTCTTAAATGTTTTACTGTATTGGGGTGGTATGAATGCTTATTAATGTTACTTAACTATTTTATGAAAGCTTATACCTGCGAAATGTTTTATGGCTATATGTGAATGTGATTTTATGGGTATGGACGTGATTATGGGAAGTGAACGGTTAAGTGTTGCCACACTGCGGTGTGGAGGTTAATGAATGGTTATGGAAGAATGAATTTGACACGTAATTTAAACACGGTTATACTGTGTAGTTTTATGAATGAATTATAATGTTTTTAACATGCCAAATGTGAAGTGTTTTGATGAGTCAAAACTAAATGAGGGCATGGTAAATTTATTAAAGAGTCCAGTTTCCCGGAAGGGAAATATATTCCTGCAGGGGATAGTGAGAGGTTCCGGTAGGAATATAGTGCGCAGTGAGCTACAAGTTAGGTGACGAACGACTTGGCAGAGGAGTCGCTCCCCTGGAAGAAGTCCTATAAAATGATATGTGACGTTTAAGGGTAAATCACTTGGGTGATAAGTGATGAATGAAAGTAGAAAACATGTCAACAATGTATGTGACAACCGTCAGTTTCTCCGTTAAGTTTTTCCGTTAGTTCCGTTAGCAACCCCGTGGCCCGTTATTCGAATAATTGTATGTGGTTCATATTTATTTGCTATTTAATTTAAATGACTTGATTCGTGAAATCATTTCGTGACTTTATGTATTACTTGCAAAATTTACGTTTTCGGGTGAAACCGGACTTCGTGTGTAAATTGAAATTTTTGTGTGTAAATGATATTTATACTTGTCCCGACTAAACATTGCACGTTAAATGAGTTAAAAACATGTAGAAAACATTTCTAGTGCTTTACTTTACAAGTTTTGGGTTAAAACCCCACTTTTTACTTGTTTTGGGTCATTTGTGTGTGAAATGGATCAAGAGTGACCAAATGTGTAATTAGTTATAACATAAAAGTGCAGCCCTCCTTGCCTTCTCCCTCATTCACGCCTCTCTCCTCTTCTTCTTCCTTCTTCACGGTTTCAACACCACACACACAAACTCTTTAAATTTTTGGATTCCACCATAAATCAAGCAAGATTTTGAGGTTTTAAGCTTATTCAAGCTTCAAGGAAACTAGTAGAAGCTCCATTTCCATCTCATCTTCATCATTCATCACCATTTTCTTCTCAACTTGTAAGCCCTAGAAATCTCTAACTTGAAATTGATTGAATGCAAGTGTTAATCTTGTGTTTGTGTGCAATTTGGTGTGTATGTATGCTCATGAAACGTGTTTTAGGTTAGGATATGATAATTTATGACTTGGATCTGATTTTTTGTTGGTTTAAGGGCTGGAAATATGAAGCAAAAATTTGCCATGGAATGTTCTTGTTAAAGCTTGGGTTTTTGAACATGAATTTTAGGTGAAAGTTGCTATGTGCAAATGCTATGCTCAATTCTTGCTATGATATTGATGAGTTTATGTTTAGAACTGAAAATGCATGTTAAATGGTTGTTTATGATGTTACAAATCTGTACAAGGAGAGTGATGACCAAATTATTACTCAAAACTTTCAAACCAACATTTTTGCAAAATCCCGTTTTTTGACAGATTCTGTCCAGTTTTTGGGTCTTCTTGCGCAGGTCATAACTTTCTCAATTTTTATCGATATCAGTTGATTCTTTTTTCGTAGTAAATTTCCATGTCTTAGCTTTACAACGGCTACTCTCACACTTCCTAAAACCTCCGTATGGTCATCCAAAACACTGCTTCAAGTTAGGTGTGCAGTGCTGTATTTTTCTGTGAAAAGTATACTTTACATTTTGGTCGGGCATGATAACCTCGTTGTAATGAGGGGTTTGTTAAATGAAAATGAGTTTTATTTAATATAAGTAAGATATGGAAGGTTTCATGTTCAAACTCTAAGTTTTGAATGAGTTATGCAAATTTTAAACCTACTTTGACTATTATGCAAAAAGCTAAAATTTCCAACTTCCGACGCGCATAACTTTCTCAATACTTATCCCATTGAGTTGATTCTTTTTGAAACATTCCATAAAGGTTGATTAGTTAGTTCCTACCAAATTTTAGAAGTTAACTCCAAGAAATGAGCAAAATTAGCTATGTCACCAAATGGTGCGCTAATGTTTGATAAAGGTGATTTTTAGCCAACTTCGTACGAACATAACTTCCCCAATTCTTAATCTTTTTAGCTGATTCTTTTTGCAACATGTTATAAATATCGGGAAGTATATGTCTGTAAAATTTTAGAACCTAACTCCAAATATGGAGCAAATTAGGCGTATTCCCAAACGGTGTGTTAGTGACAATAATGTTGATTTTTGCAAACTTCCGACGTGCATAACTTTCACATTTCTTAACCTTTTGGGTTGATTCTTTTTGAAAAAAGTCCTAAATGATATGTGGTATATGCCTGTAAAATTTAAGGAGTTAATTCCAAGTATTGTGGATTTTTTCCGTAAAGTTAAAGGACTCAACCGATATCGCGGGTAGCTAATCCGTTGTTCCATGCTCTAAGGAAGTTTGTACCAAAGCTGACTTATTTGTGGGGGCCGAGCCATCCCGTACGGTGCGGACCAAGTCATCGCGTTTTCTGCCTCCCCCGTGTCCTCTCGGGACCACGGTCAAATAGGCTGATATTGTTCCTCCGTGCACTCCCCGTGCCACGGGGCGGAGTTTGTCAAACTCCAGTAGATCTACCCAACATCCCCTCGCTTTACAATTAATGGCACAATTTTAGTTGAGGACTTTAAGTTATAAGGCATCCTTAGAAAACATGTGATATCATGTGGTTTAGACTTTAACCTACACTAGCCATATTAAAACAGTTTTCGTTTCAGAAATCGTTTATTCAGAATTCACAAGTGTTCCCATAAAACACTTCAGTTTATCAAGTGGGTGCCAAGCATCCCGTGTTCTCAAGTTTATCAGTGAGGTGCCTAGCACTCTCGAGTTCAATCAGCATTGTTTTCGTTAAGTTATTTGGTGTGGCCCAACGGACTCACGGTATGCGGGTTAGTGACACTCACCTTTGGTTGCACTGCTACACTTCTAGAATCCAAGTATTGTTGTTTATCGAGGACCTAGAACACGTTTAGGTCTTAAGTATCAGTTTCGTGTCTAACCTTTACTTAACGTCACTATGGCCCATAACATAGCACGTTGCAATTATGACTCGACATACCGACACACGACACCAATGGTTGATCATAAACAAGGGTTCATATAACTCAGATATCAAGCATGTTTCATCATGGCATAGTCATGTAAGTCATGGCATAACACTTAAGCAAATTTCACGAGTTTGGTTATTAGGTCAGGTCTTAGTTTCGCTAGCATAGTTTCGCTAGGCAGTTTCGCTAGGTGCACGGGCAGCACTTTCGCTAGGCAATGCCCGGTAACACAGTTTCGCTAGGCTAGTTTCGCCCGAAACTGCTGACGCAGTTTCGCTAGCCTAGTTTCGCAGGGAAACTGGTTTGAACTTTCGTTCAGGTATTTCGCTCGATAGTTTCGCTCGAGCTGGTCTGGTCAGGTTCCCGGCGACACTATAGTTTCGCTGGTCAGTGTCGCTGGAAGGATGCACAATTTCGCTACTTAGTTTCGCCCAGAGAACAACAGTTTCGCTGGTCGCGAAAAAACATACGGATTTGCCTAAAAATCAACCTAACAGCTTCTGATCATACATGCAATTCATTATCTAGCATCTATGGGCATTTACTAACATAAATCAAGCAACTTTAACATGTTTTACATGCATTTTGTCATCAAATCACCAAGAACACATATAAAACCCTAAAATGACTAAAATGGCATAAATCTCTATCATGGTTGGATTTCATACGCAAAGTTATCAACTTTATTACAGATCTAGCATCCTAAAGCATACATACAGAAGATCAAGCAATATTATGGAGGTTTGAGCATGCTTTAAGAAGAAAACATATAGAAAACACATAAAGCATAGATTTTGGGACTCACGGTTGATCCTAGAATCGATAGAGGAGAAGAGATGATGGTCTAGAGGCTGAGATCTTGGTCTCTTGATGGTATTCTCGGCTGACCAGGTTCCAGAGAGTATGTGTGTGTGTTTGTTGTGTGGTTGAGCAAATGAGGCTACTAGGGTTCATTAAGTTTATTTATATCAGAGGCTAGTTTCGCTGGCAGTTTCGCTGGCTGGCGAAACTGGCTCTGATCTCGGGTACATTGATCAGTCTAGCCTGCTACCGGGCGAATCTGTAGTTTCGCTCGGTAGTTTCGCTGACTACCAAATTTAGGCAATTTTCACATAATTCAAGTATTTACAATTAATCATGCTATTCACAATAGTAAGTCATGTATCTAAATCACGTTGCACATAAAGATAATCAATGATGAACACATAACACATATGGACGGGTTCGGTGATCAACCAAAGGTCGTGGACGTATTCGGCCTAGTTATGCATTAGCTACTTATAACGTAACTAACGGGTTTGTCTAACGGAAGTTAACCTTGAAATTCTCGGGTGTCACAAGCTATGTCACTAGTTAGGTGCTTAAACTTTGACTTTCTGGGTCAACTTTGACTTAAGTTGCAATTTCTTGTTTTTATCCCAAATTGGGACTTGTATGTGCATTGTGTGGCTTGTATGATTGTATGAAACATGTTTAGGTGTTTATGTGCTATTTTCGTCCTAGCGACACCTACTAATTTGATTAGGCCATATTTTACCCGAATAGGTTAATTTTGACCAACCGGTGGAACCAAGTGCTGAGTACCAGTGCACCCTAAGGTGAGTTCACTCTCTATATTGTTATGTACAGTTAGGGACGATAACGCGCAGGTGGTTGCATCCGGTAAGGATGGTAACCCAAACGGTAAGGTATTTCTTACTGAGTAAATTTCCGACATAAATATCATATGCTACACTAAATTGAACTTATTTATTAAAAAGTCCTTACATTCGAGCCGTTAATATACAGTAGCGAGGTGATGTTGAGTAGTACTACTGGGGATTGACACCCCCGCTCAGCGGTGCACGGGATGCACCCTCCCGACTGGCGGTCGGACTGAGATCAATGTTAGCCTACCCACCGTGATCCGTCAAGACACGGGAAGGCAAATTCATAGGTACCCCCTATCAAAACATTGTCAGCTTCGGTTACGAACAATTCAGGTGTACATAACTATAGGCTAGCTACCTACGATATGGAATTTACTGGTCTTATGATATTGATTGTGTTTTACCTGTCTTTATTCATAAACATTAGGTCTACTTGTGACGGGTAGACCGCTTTAGTGAACTCACCAGCCTTGGCTGACACTTGATTGTTGAATGCTTTTCAGGTTGCTTGGAGGATCATGGATGGCATGGGCGTTGGCAATACTTACCTTTTGTAAAACCCTTTTGGAAATCGTATTTCAGATACTTTAGTTATCACTTTTACTAAACAACAACCTTGTAAACTTTTAATGCTTCCGCTGATTTTGTGAAATGTAAACTCTGATTTATTAAATGAAATACATGACTGGTTTACCCCTTTAACTATGGCTTGGTTGTAACTAAAGACTTGGATCCTGGTCTGGATCACACCCCACACGGTTATACTCCGTTAGTGGAAATTGGGGGTGTGACAGATTGGTATCAGAGCCCTTGGTTACAGCGAACCAGAACATTTCAAAAAGTGTTTTCTGAACTGTAGCTCTTTTTGAAAGCTTTGGTTACAACTTTTTCCCAAAAGTATTGCTACGCGTGCCGAAGACGATCCTCACTTAATTCATTCGTTTTATGTTTGTGTAGGAGTATGCATACATGATGTAAACCTTAGATTTACAGTTTTATGGATGAATGGATCCATAGATAGTCTTCCTTTATGTTTTCACATTTGGTTATTTGAAATCATTCTTGGAGATCTTGTTTTGTTCTTGGAGATCTCGTTTTGTTCTTGGAGATCTCGTTTTGTTCTTGGAGATCTCGTTTTGTTCTTGGAGATCTCGTTTTATTCTTGGAGATCTCGCGGTGTTCTAGGAGATCTGGAAATTTGCCCTTGGTGATCAGACCATGTGCTTGGCGATCTCGGGCTTAGCCTTGGCGATTTCGAGGCTGGTTCTTGGCGACCTCGCCACCACTCCCTCCCTTGGCGACCTCACCAAGGTATGGGGTTTCTTCTTGGTGACTTCGCCATGATTTTAGTGGTTTGGGTGATACACTTAGCGATTTGGTGGGTCGATTATTATGGCCACTAACTTAATAAATATTTGCTTGAATGTTTTATTCGTCTAAATGTAAAATCTCATGTAAGTTGTGTTCGTATGTGAATCGTGCCTGTGTGAAATATTTCATAGGGATATCTTGGATGTTCCAACACTTAGCACACTCGTAACGTGTCTTAGCGCACTTTAGTTGTTCTTGACGGATATTAGCTGACACCTGGAAGAATTTCCTGATTTTAGTATAATGATTGTTTGATTGATCGTACCATGTGTTTAAATGCACATGATCCTGTATATTGTATAAGGGACCCTGAAAACTTTATTTGAGATAAGTCTCACCCAAAACACGATCAGAAAGAGGGTTTTCTCTCTCTACTGGATTTCTTCAGCAAAACTTGAATGTCTGATCATCAGTGCTTGTAGTATCGCACTAGCTTTATAAACAGGGTAAGATACATTGTTTAGGATCCTGACGTCTTTATGGACTTGTTCCACCCTTAACGACACTGGTTGTTCTTAACGATCTCGTTTATACCTAATGGTCACGTCTAACGGCCATGTAGGGTAATGCGCTTTACGACCTTGTTTAACGGCCTCGGTAAGTTTATTCCTTACGGTCTAGTTCATGGAAGCCTAGACTCTAAGACAATGATCCAACGTATCTTAAGCTTGACTGCTCATACTCTGTTATAGCATAAACAGGAACTGTTGTAAACCCTATTTGAGTAAGTCACCTATTAACACACACCGAGAGCACCTTTACCGAAGTGCGCTAGTAAAGAACGTTGTTTAGCCTCGTATAGGGCAGCAGTGTATAGATTAGATGATTTCTCATAGGATACTTGTAACCGCATTGTTTACCCTAAAATTGTTGACACCCTTTTTCCTTGGTCGTTTTAGACCTTGCATTTTAAACACATAGTTGTTGTGTGATAATCCAACGTGGATGTGACTTTTATAACCTGCATGTAATTGAACATGTGATGACTAAGAATAATATGTTAATCTCTTTCTCTCGATATATATGTATACAACGGATTCGTGATTGAGTCAAAGTGGGCGATAACCATTCTACGTCTCGGAGCTAAACTGGGGGTAGTATGGCATGCCCTACCCAAACTCCTACTGAGCCACTTGCATACTAAATTGTACTAAGTGGTAAATTCTACACTGAATGAGTATTTTATTCTCAATCCGTTTCTCTAGTGAATTTCGGTCAGTTAACTTTGGGTCTAATAACCACATTCTTGATACTTACCCCATGGAAATCATATACTACTTCACTAAACCTGGTAGCTTAAGTAATAGGAACCAGCGTGACCATACAAGGTAAATTACCGTTACGGGTGCACACGTAAATGTAATTTGCAGTGTATGGAAGCCCTGGGGAAACCCTACTCGGCAAACCATCAGTTATAAGGAATACGACCTTTCATTTCAAAACCCTCATGACATCAATTTTCAAGCTTACGGTCCTCAACCATATTCATTACGCTATCACACCTATTATCATTTCTCCCTTATATGGTTTCCAACCTATCCAAATCCTTTAAAAATGCTTCTGTAAATGATAACCCCGGTCCGCCCTTCAAGCTCTCACAACTATGCAGCAATTCAATAAACGCTGGCCTGATGAAAACCCAGACATTATGAATGGACAATTACACCTCAATCACTGGAACCAACCTCTCGGCAGGAAAATCTTGTGAAGTTTTTCTCTCTTGGCTTGTAACCCCTGTTACGTCTTTACGAGCCAAAATTTGTTACCAAGAGTCTCGGTATGATTTCACCAACCTTATACCTCGTTACAATTACAATTTCGCCTAACGGATCAATGTAGGCGGAATGACTTCCTGAACCCGTACAAACTGTTTTATCTTCGACACACGATTCGTCTGTGAACTTAATTACCAGTAAACTCATTCTTTTATTATCTTTCGTGACTGGATTGTCTTTAAGCCTGATGACACTATCTTGTACCCTACCGCAGTGCGTTCCGGCACGACAAGCATCGACAATGAACAATAGGCAGCGATATGCCTGGAATAATTTTCGCCACATTAACTACAGGAAGGCAAATAAACTACAATTTCATGGATATCCATTGTTTTCGTTCCTTCTTCTCCAGAAAGCTTTCATTGGGTAACCCCTCTTTCATAGCAAATGTTGACCGTCGAATTATTGACACAAACCTTCGAAAGACCTATATAAGGAAGTAGTTTGATTACCGATTAAATGGTAACACGTTTGAATCAATCATTTATGCGACAAGCTACCTGAGGATCACTAAAAGTGACTCAGATACTCGATTTTTTTATCCCTTACATACAACGCGACCTTTAGATACGCAGTAGGCCTTGTGAAACCTTAACTACATCTCATTATTTACACTCATGTAAACCCAGGTATTACTTTTCATTCGTCAGCGCTCGGTGTTTCGGAAACCCACTCTTATTTCACGTTTACACCCTTACATACTTTTGAGAACCGATACAACCTGATGTTATTCGTGCTTTTGTAAGGAACCCTTCGATCATTGGAACTTCACCCTTATTTTGAATCTTTATCGAAGGTTAATATGCATGATGATATATCCTAGAATGAACCCTAGCTTAGACTTGAACCTCATAGACTACTTTATCTCTTGAATCCACTCCGGAAATTCAAATCGTATTGGTATTCACATTACGCTTACTAAACTCTCGACAAACCTCACCGCGGATAAAAACCCCGCCGACTAAAACCACAGAAAAGTCTCTTTGTCATAAATTCAAATTTTGCATACGTTGCATTGTGATTTCTAAGCTCTCACTTCTATTTAACTCAAGTGTATTTGGGAAAACTTAAGATGCCCTATTTTCATAAACATTATTTAGTGAGTTTTGGGCTAATAGCTAGAAATGACAAGGTAACTGCTACACCCTCAATATGCTGGTAGTGTGGTGGGTTAGCTGCGGTACACCCTATACATAAGCATTATCGGCATATGGAAGGTGAGACAAGTACTGAACCGCGGATTTACTTCAGAATTATGCACAAAAAGCTTATTTTGAGAACTTCGTCTAATGGGACTATGCCCATAGTAAAACAAATTAATGTTACTCCCTTTATAATTTTGCATGTCCCTTATATATATATTTTTCACTAGAAGGGACATACCCAGTTTAGTAAAATAAAAACTTATTTTTCCCAACCCTCTCAATCGAGAGGAACCATTAAGGGTCAAATGTAGATTTCGACCAGGATGAACAACAACGTTTTAACAACTCAAGTTTTGTATTAACAAAAGGGCAAATCACATGTTCTTTGGAGCAACCCCATGACTTTTCCAGGACCTTTATCAACGTTTACTCGTCCTAGATCCGTACTCGTCTTGATTCACCATGGAAATTGGTGAAGTATTCCAATTAGTCTTCTAGTTATTGCATTTCTGACATACCACGAGTTGTTGATCTCACATACGCCTAAATTGTCATTGGCTTGGAGAAGTAGAGCACTTCTTTATGAGATTACTACGCTTACCCGCTATGCTATTGGTATAACGATACCTTGCAGCATCATCTGCCTATACCTTTTCTGCGAACCTGTAAGAACCACCCGATCTTAGCCAAATTCAAGGATGCATAACCACCCTCCAGATACGTAACATTCGAACCTCTTGCGGCACTTCTTTCCTCTACCGCGTCATTTGACACAATACTTTCTATTATCTTATTGGAATACTACAGCTGAAAGCTACTCGGACATATGGTCACTTCGTCATATTGAATACTTCGATTTCGGATAAGGTGTCATCGTGACACTTGTTAAACCTAACCATGCGATGCGATTCAACTCACTCATGGAAACGTTTGTTATAGAAAATCACTCTTCATACGATCATGCGAAATGTTCCTTCTATGCTTTTAATCATATACCGAACATCAATTTCCCTTAGAACAGAGAACTTGGACTCTCTCATAACGATCGGTGATCGGGACTAAAATCCTTTCAACTTGGGGATGATGTGACAACAAAAAAATTTCTTGTTTCCATTCTCCTTCATCCCATTCAATTGACCATCGCACCTAGAGCACTACGACAATTTTCAGGACGAAAATTCTTTCAACTTGGAGATGCTGTGACAACCGTCAGTTTCTCCGTTAAGTTTTCCGTTAGTTCCATTAGTTCCGTTAGCAAACCCGTGGCCCGTTATTCGAATAATTGTATGTGGTTCATATTTATTTGCTATTTAATTTAAATGACTTGATTCGTGAAATCATTTCGTGACTTTATGTATTACTTGCAAAATTTACGTTTTCGGGTGAAACCGTACTTCGTGTGTAAATTGAAATTTTTGGGTGTAAATGATATTTATACTTGTCCCGACTAAACATTGCACGTTAAATGAGTTAAAAACATGTAGAAAACATTTCTAGTGCTTTACTTTACAAGTTTTGGGTTAAAACCCCACTTTTGACTTGTTTTGGGTCATTTGTGTGTGAAATGGATCAAGAGGGACCAAATGTGTAATTAATTATAACACAAAAGTGCAGCCCTCCTTGCCTTCTCCCTCATTCACGCCTCTCTCCTCTTCTTCTTCCTTCTTCACGGTTTCAACACCACACACACAAACTCTTCAAATTTTTGGATTCCACCATAAATCAAGCAAGATTTTGAGGTTTGAAGCTTATTCAAGCTTCAAGGAAACTAGTAGAAGCTCCATTTCCATCTCATCTTCATCATTCATCACCATTTTCTTCTCAACTTGTAAGCCCTAGAAATCTCTAACTTGAAATTGATTGAATGCAAGTGTTAATCTTGTGTTTGTGTGCAATTTGGTGTGTATGTATGCTCATGAAACGTTTTTTAGGTTAGGATATGATAATTTATGACTTGGAGCTAATTTTATGTTGGTTTAAGGGATGGAAATATGAAGCAAAAATTTGCCATGGAATGTTCTTGTTAAAGCTTGGGTTGTTGAACATGAATTTTAGGTGAAAGTTGCTACGTGCAAATGCTATGCTCAATTCTTGCTATGATATTGATGAGATTATGTTTAGAACTGAAAATTCATGTTAAATGGTTGTTTATGATGTTACAAATCTGTACAAGGAGAGTGATGACCAAATTATTACTCAAAACTTTCAAACCAACATTTTTGCAAAATCCCGTTTTTTGACAGATTCTGTCCAGTTTTTGGGTTATCTTGCGCAGGTCATAACTTTCTCAATTTTTATTGATATCAGTTGATTTCTTTTTCATATTAAATTTCCATGTCTTAGCTTTACAACGGCTACTTGCACACTTCCTAAAACCTCCGTATGGTCATCCAAAACACTGCTTCAAGTTAGGTGTGCAGTGCTGTATTTTTCTGTGAAAAGTATACTTTACATTTTGGTCGGGCATGATAACCTCGTTGTAATGAGAGGTTTGTTAAATGAAAATGAGTTATATTTAATATAAGTAAGATATGGAAGGTTTCATGTTCAAACTCTAAGTTTTGAATGAGTTATGCAAATTTTAAACCTACTTTGACTATTTTGCAAAAAGCTAAAATTTCCAACTTCCGACGCGCATAACTTTCTCAATACTTATCCGATTGGGTTGATTCTTTTTAAAACATACCCTAAATGTTGATTAGTTAGTTCCTGCCAAATTTTAGGAGTTAACTCCAAGAAATGAGCAATTTAGCTATGTCACCAAATGGTGTGCTAATGTTTGATAAAGGTGATTTTTAGCCAACTTCGTACGAACATAACTTCCCCAATTCTTAACCTTTTTAGCTGATTCTTTTTGCAACATGTTATAAATATTGGGAAGTATATGTCTGTAAAATTTTAGAACCTAACTCCAAATATGGAGCAAATTAGGCGTATTCCCAAACGGTGTGTTAGTGACAATAATGTTGATTTTTGCAAACTTCCGACGTGCATAACTTTCACATTTCTTAACCTTTTGGGTTGATTCTTTTTGAAAAAAGTCCTAAATGATATGTAGTATATGCCTGTAAAATTTAAGAAGTTAATTCCAAGTATTGTGGATTTTAGCTATGTCACTAGTTAGGTGCTTAAACTTTGACTTTCTGGGTCAACTTTGACTTAAGTTGCAATTTCTTGTTTTTATCCCAAATTGGGACTTGTATGTGCATTGTGTGGCTTGTATGATTGTATGAAACATGTTTAGGTGTTTATGTGCTATTTTCGTCCTAGCGACACCTACTAATTTGATTAGGCCATATTTTACCCGAATAGGTTAATTTTGACCAACC
Organism: Deinandra increscens subsp. villosa; assembly: GCA_039602395.1. NCBI lineage: Eukaryota > Viridiplantae > Streptophyta > Magnoliopsida > Asterales > Asteraceae > Deinandra > Deinandra increscens. Next base: position 33,537,997 of record JBCNJP010000006.1, read on the forward strand.
GGTGGAACCAAGTGCTGAGTACCAGTGCACCTTAAGGTGAGTTCACTCTCTATATTGTTATGTACAGTTAGGGACGATAACGCGCATGTGGTTGCATCCGGTAAGGATGGTAACCCAAACGGTAAGGTATTTCTTACTGAGTAAATTTCCGACATAAATATCATATGCTACACTAAATTGAACTTATTTATTAAAAAGTCCTTACATTCGAGCCGTTAATATACAGTAGTGAGGTGATGTTGAGTAGTACTACTGGGGATTGACACCCCCGCTCAGCGGTGCACGGGATGCACCCTCCCGACTGGCGGTCGGACTGAGATCAATGTTAGCCTACCCACCGTGATCTGTCAAGACACGAGAAGGCAAATTCATAGGTACCCCCTATCAAAACATTGTCAGCTTCTGTTACGAACAATTCAGGTGTACATAACTATAGGCTAGCTACCTACGATATGGAATTTACTGGTCTTATGATATTGATTGTGTTTTACCTGTCTTTATTCATAAACGTTAGGTCTACTTATGACGGGTAGACCGCTTTAGTGAACTCACCAGCCTTGGCTGACACTTGATTTTTGAATGCTTTTCAGGTTGCTTGGAGGATCTTGGATGGCACGGGCGTTGGCAATACTTACCTTTTGTAAAACCCTTTTGGAAATTGTATTTCAGATACTTTAGTAATCACTTTTACTAAACAACAACCTTGTAAACTTTTAATGCTTCCGCTGATTTTGTGAAATGTAAACTCTGATTTATTAAATGAAATACATGACTAGTTTACCCCTTTAACTATGGCTTGGTTGTAACTAAAGACTTGGATCCTGGTCTGGATCACATCCCACACGGTTATACTCCATTAGTGGAAATTGGGGGTGTGACAATGTATGTATGTTATATGTGATTGTGAAATTAATAGTTGATGAATGAAAAAGAAAAACATAAAACTCACCAGCGTAAGCTGATATTTGCATGCATATTAGGTAAGAATGTCGAGTCCTCTTCTAGCAAGAGTAAGGATATGGCTTGATGGTAAGCATCTGTGCAAGCACCTGTAATGAAGTCCGGTAGTGTAGAATATCTATTTAGCATGCATATCAGGTAAGAATGTCGAGTCCTCTTCTAGCAAGTTTACGTTATGTTTCTGCTGTCCGCTGCTTGTATGTTTCTTTACCTTGTGCTTATGAGTAAATACGACAGTGTGACGTCTCCCGGACCACCTTCGGGATACGGGCGCCACAAGTTGGTATCAGCGCCTTGGCTTAAGAGATTTTGACGCTACAACAGTGTCTACACTTAAACTAGGACTCTGGGAAGAAGTTAGTAATGCTAGAAGGAACTTTAAAAGTATGACTAGAAATAGATGAATAATAGCAATTAGCTACTGCCATTTGGAATTTGTTTCTACAATCATTTTCGAGGTTACCTCTGTTGTGTGGCATAATGTTAAGGAAGGGCTTGAATGCCAGATATGATGGATAGAGATGGTTCAAAGCATGAGATAGAAATGTGAAAATCTGTGGACACATAGTGGAAAATAAGTAGAGCCCAAATATTTGTTAAATGGATAACTGCATAGACGTCTGTACTTGTCGATTTAATATACATATGTTCTCTAAGAAAGCTCCAGGTTGTGATATTAATGTTCACATGCTCTCACCTGCAGATGGCTGGAAGAGGTCGAGGTAGAAATCGGGCTGTAAGGTCGGGAAGAGTTCTGATAGGCCCTAGAAGGAACACTCAGGCTAATTCGGGTGCAGCCGCAGGAGAAGGGGGAAGCCTAGTGAATAACAACACTCCAGTGAACCAAGAGAAACCATCCACTATGGCGTGTGAATTTGCAAGAATGTTACAAGAGGCACTGCCAGAAATAATAGCTAAGGTTCGCAGAGAAGATGGCGGTGAAGGAGTCAGTGTTGGAGCCGGTGTTGGAACCGGAAGAGGAGCCGGTAGAGGAGCCAATGTTGGTGCCGGCGGAGGAGCTGGTGCTAGGGCCGGCAGAGGAGATGGTGCTGGGTCCAGTGGTGGAGCTGGTAGGAGTGATATTATAGAATCTGGTGCTGGTGAAGTAGAAGGTGAAAGGCAGATAGAGGTTGTTCGTATAAGTCTTTCTATGGATGTTGAGCCCCGTGTATGATGGTAATCAAGACACAATTGCAACCTACCAATGGATACATGAGATTAAATCATTGTGAATATACCAACAAGTTTGACAGAATGTCTCTATTGGCTCCTAATATTGTGACACCTGAAAGTAAGAAGATTAAGCGTTATATTCAAGGGTTTCTGGCAGAGATACGCTAAATTGTAACGCCCTTGGCACCAAGGACCTATCAATTAGCACTGGACATAAGTGACATAGTATATCAGGAAGAGTATGGTTCTAATGGTAGGACAAGCGATTGAAAGAGAAAGTGGTTTGAATCTAGTAAGAGTTTTTCTAAAAATGATGGCGGTGCTAAAAAGAAGGCTAAAGGGGATGGATCCAGAAGGTGTAAGAAATGTGGTAAGAACCACGCTGGAGAGTGTTGATTTGGAACTGGTGCATGTTATAGTTATGGGGTAGTAGGACACTTGGCACCTGATTGTCCCAGCAAGAAGCCGAAGAGCTGTTTTGAGTGCGGGGAGGTTTGACATCTTAGAGCCAGTTGTCCCAAGGTTAAGAAGAATTTTGAACCATTGCGGATTGGGGATGGCAGAGGTACCGAAAAACGAAAAGCAAAGGCTCCGACATTTACTATGCCTGAGGAGGAAGCAAGAGAAACTGTTGACATTGTTTTGGGTACCATTTTTGTTAATGGTATACATGAATCTATTTTATTTGATTCGGGTGCTAGTAGGAGTTTCGTGTCACTTAAGTTTAACGAAATTCTTAATAGACCCCTTAGTAAGATAAATATGCCTTTTGAGGTAGAAACTACTAAAGGCAAGACATCTAAATAGGCGAAGTAACTAATAATTTCCTAGTAGACTTAAATGATCATAAATTTCCTGTTAGATAGTACCCCATGAATTTAGAAGGATTTGATATCGTGTTGGGAATGGGTTGGCTTGCAAACCATGATGCTCGTATTATTTGCAACAAGAAGATGGTACGGCTGTGACTGCCAAGTTGAGAGGCGATAAATGTTTTTGGAGATCGGAAGCGATCGGCTGTGAAGATTATTTATATGATCAAGGCACAAGATTTTATGGAGAAGGAGATAAGAAGTCGAAGGAAGATAGAGGATATGCCGGTAGTGTGTCAATTTCCAGATGTGTTCCCAGAAGATTGTAGAGATCTAGAAAAGAAGGTTTTTGCATTAGATGTATTTTAGGCTAGTTTATAATTGTAATTGGCCTAACATGTGTGGGTTTAGTTGGTTTAATGGGTCCATTCAGGTTTGATATGCATGGGCCGAATTTTGTAGGTCATGGAGATGGCTTGTTTAGCAAGTTGTCATCTCTTATATAAGGAACCTATTATGGACTAGATTAGGTTGTTAATTGTGTGTAAAGCTCAAGGTGTTCTTCGAAATTCTCTCCCGAGGATTACAAATTACTCAAGTATATTACCAGTTTTATTAATTAAGTTCTCTTCTCAAATCGGGTTGTGTTTTCATTGTTTAATCATTATTTCGTTACATTACTCAATTGTTTCTTGAATCACCAATCAAACCGGATTTCGCACGGTCTTGATTGGATTAGATTTTGTGTGAGGACTGATATGATCCTTACAATTGGTATCACAGCCACGAAACGTTGTTTCGAGGCTCTCGCGATATCAGATTCAAGGTTTTATTGACTAACGATTTGAGTTTTGTGTGTGATTTTCAGTTTTTAGCGCGAAACAAGAGATTTTGTGCAGGTTTTGAAGAGGTCACAAGCAAGAAGCTCGTGTTTTTCAAGCTATTCGATTGAGACTGTGGCCTTGTCCCTGCTTCGATCGAAATCTATAGCTTTTCGATCGAAATTAATACTTTTTGATTGACTTTTCGATCGAGAAGTACTTTTCGATCAGTGTCTGTGGCTTTGACCCGTTCCAACCTGATCAAAAAGTGCACTTCTCGATCTGTGTACACTTTTCGATCGAGTCAAATTCTGCCCGATTGAAAAGCAGACTTTCCGATCAACCCCTTTTTGATCAAGCTTTTCGACCCAAACCTTGTCCGACCGAAAACCCTTTTCGACCCAAACCGTGTCGGACCGAAAACCCTTTTTCGATCAACCTTTTTGATCCAACCCTGTCCGACCGAAACCCCTTTTCGACTAAGCTTGTCTTTGACCGAAAACCTCTTTTCGATCTACTTTTCTGACCGAAAACCCTTTTTTGACCGAAAGCCCCATTTCAACCCTTATCCGTTGGTTCGTTTCTTTTGCGATGGCTTTTGACATGTCGGGATTATCCAGTGCCACTGTGGAAATCGATGCCAAGATCGGTACCAACACCAGACCTCCCCGTCTGATGTCTGTGAAAGATTTTATGAGCTGGAAGTATACATTTGAGAATTATATCAACTACAATGACCCTAAGATTATGCGATCAGTTGAAGTGGGAGATTTTGTTCCAAAGACTACTCCTGCAGCCGGTGAGGAGGCAGCACCTAAACCAAAGTCTGATTGGACAGAGGCTAATTGGGAAAAGGATGAACGAGACAGGAAGGTACTGGCTGCTTTAACCATGGCATTGTCCCCGGAAGTTGCTGAGGAATTCAAAGAATTTAGATCCGCTAAAACACTCTGGGATGCCCTCATTGCTGCATATGAGGGTAACGATGACAGGAAAGAGTCCCGACGGGAAAATCTCAGAGAGCAGTTTAATGAGTTCAGCTATGTGCCTGGTGAGAACATAGAGACCATTGAATTAATTGAGAAGATAGTGGAAAGATGTGACTGCTATGAAAGATATGGGGGCTACTTACACTCAGGTCGAGGTGAATAAGAAGTTGGGGATTTCACTTCCCCCAAACTGGGACAACACCATTGAATTGTTTGAGAAGACAGTGGAAATGGCAACCTCACCACTGAGTGAGCTTATGTTAACAATAAGAGCTTATGAGGAAAAGAAGAATAAGATGGCTAGAAAGCTTGGAAATGGAGCATTGATGAATCAAGTCAACCAAGCCTTCATATCACAACCAAACACTTGTCAAAGTAGTGCAATCACTAATCAAATAGCTTTTGTGTCTCAAGCCCCATGGGCCAGCTCATCCAGTTTGTCCAACTTGATTTCTTTAGATATCAACAATCTAACTACAGACCCTAGCTTTGCTCTTAGTGTAGGTATCATGAGTTGGTATCAGGAACTAGTGGTAGGCTCCTTGCTGCCCACTGATTTGACACCCGATGATGTGAATCAAGTTAATCCTAAAGATCTGGAGCAAATGGATATCTCCTATCAAATGGAGATGTTGGCTTTACATGCAAATCAGTTCATGGCAAATATGGGCAAAAGAGACTGGAATGGAGGTAAAGGCATCAAGCTTACCTTCAACAAGGCAAACCTGAGATGCTACAACTGCAATGAGTATGGCCACTGTTAATACATGGTTCTTGATCGTCATGTGAAGTATCGAATACAAGACGAAGATATGCAAGTTAGCTGTGGGCCGAACTCCTGGTGAACTCCAAGTTCGGACAGGTCCGCACTTGTCCGAACTGGTGGTTTGGACCATCGGGATTTCAGCTAGTATATATAGTTTGTCTTGTGTAGAACTTGAGAGACTCGTACGTTTTGTGTCTTAATTTCTATCAAGTGTACTCTGTGGTCTAATACAAGTTTCTTTGTATTTACTCTCGGTGTTCATCTCATTTTACATTTATTTCGATACTACTAAGTAGACGATCTATCGCTCACGCTTTTTCAAGTGGTATCAGAGCATTCGGTTTGTTTTACTGGTTGGAAATCTCTGTTTTTCGGAGTTTTGAATCAAAATTTCACGTGTTACAAAAATTGTAGGGATATGATCACGTATTAATAAGCGTATGTCCGGAAAGTATTTAAGCGTACGGGGTTACAAGTCTCGACACTAATGTATTTCTATTAATTAATTAGTTAATTAATATTTATCACAAACATTTAACGAGGGGTCGTTACTAACGGTTAATTGTTAACAGGGGTGTTAGTTGTAAATTAGAGAGAGTTGTAATTTGATTGCAATTAGGAAAAGGCTTTGGATAGGCCTTAGGGCCAAAATTTCGTGAAGCCCTATCCCAATCCCTAACTTGTTCATCAAGTTCCTAAACCCTATAAATAAACCTTATGGGTTTAAGGTTTAAGGCTGTATTTTTATCTGAAGTGCAAACCCTAATCTCTCTTTCTCTCTCTAATTTTCGGCAACAAGAAAAGAACCCAAGGGGTTCGATTTCTTGTGTGGTTCGACCAAGCCTACACCAAGAGGAGTTCGTGATCAAGTACTAGCATACGTACATCGGTGTGTTGTGTGTACGATCGTAGAGGGATTTACTTCAAATCCTAGAAGATCTTCACTTGCTGAGCTAAAAAGGTACACGTTGTCTATCCGGTTAGTTAGATTAATTCATAGGAAAATATCCGCTGCGTACTCGTGTTTAAAGTGATAATTTGTTATATAACCCAACAGTGGTATCAGAGCCACCTATGAAATTAATTAATTACCGGGTATAAAAACTTGGAAGGGGGGTAACCCTAATTTAGAATTAGGGATATGTTTCCCCATAAAGATTCTTGCTTATGATCCATTAGAAATCCGGTTTTTACAATTAGAAAATCGTTTTGCGAATTGGTAAAAACATTAAATTAGGAAACCCTAATTTTCGAAAATCTTAAACCCTAATTTCGAAAAAATTGGAAACCCTAATTTGGCCCAAATCGAAAACCCTAGTTTTCAGCCCAAATTGAAAACCCTAATTGGATCAAAACCTCTAGCCGAATCGGGAAACCCTAATTTGGATCAAAATTAGTTTCTTAAAAGATCCAAAATATTAATCCAAGTTTTTTTTATGTGTTATTAGATAACTAGAAACCAACATGTTGTACCTTTTATTTTTAATGAGTTAAAAAGAAGTAAAAACCATGAAGTTTCATGCAAAACGATCATGGTTATTACTTAAAACGAGAGAATTAAAAAATTAAAATTATGTAAGATAATTAGAAACCCTAAGATTATGTGGTGTTATGTGATAATTGAGACATAATAAAAAGGTTTTAAATCGCAAATTGTTTTATGAAAATTGAAATTTGCTTACTAACTATCGAAATATGATTTGTTTATAAAATAAAATCTGTGTCCTACAAGTTCAAAAGAAACACCGGCTCACCCATTCGAACATACCCTAAGAGAGGTATAAGTCGGGTCGCTCTTCTTCCCTAAAGGGGTAGGTTTTTAATTGCAATGTGCAAACCTCACCCCTACGCTTCTTTGTGTGTTGCGAATGGAGCTACCGAGCTCTTTTGACTTGGGAGACAAACTAAGAATTTTATAAACACATTATGTGATGAAGATGTGCATAAATCTTCACACATAACATTTTGATCACACATCAAAATTGTTTTGACCCAAACCAAACTTAAGTCTTTGCCATCCACCTTGAAAATGACACTTGTGGATGTCATCTTACTCATTGGTACACAATGGTAAAATGGCATTTACATGGCAAACTCCCACTCATTAGTACACAATGATGGACAATTTGTGCGTTCTTAGTTGGACGACTTAAAGCGAGCTAGGCGGTGAGACCCTTGGCCCGTGGCAAAAGATGGGATGAAACATGACTACAAGTTACTTGGTGCAAGATTCACAAGTATTATTTGTAGGTCCCATAAATCTAGGAATTGTACTTGGAGTACAATTATTGATCGTCACTTACCTTTTGAATGCATCATCTCTAGCAGATCAACTGATGAAATGATGGCATGTCAATTGGATCCTAGCCTTAATAAGCTTAATTGTTTAAAAGTGTTTAAACATTGGGTAATTAAATTTATTAAGGACTTAATTATCGAAAATACTGATTTTTGAACTTAATATGTTTTGTAGATGGCAACAAACCCTCCTCAAAACAATGTTGGTCATGCTTTTCGTCAAATGTTTGAAAGAGAAAAGCTGAATGGATCTAACTACAATGACTGGTATCGTCAACTGAGGATCGTCCTTAGAGTTGAACGGAGGACCGATGTCCTTGAAAATCATTGGCCGACCGAGCCAGCTGCTAATGCTTTTGATCAAGAGAAAGCGTTCTACAATGCAGAGTATAGCAGATACGATGAGGTTGCTTGCATGATGATCTCGAGTATGACTCCCGATCTTCAGAAGCAATACGAATTTCATACACCTTGTGATATGATCAAAGAGCTAAAGAAGATGTATGAAAAACAAGCTGGTGTTAATTGTTCGACCTAGTTGTGAAACTCCATGACTTGAAGCTTGAAACTAGTAAATCGGTCAGTAGTCATATGCTCAAGATGAAGAGCTACTTTGACAAATTGGAATCGCTCAATTATGGGTATAATCAGGCTGTGGCAGTTGACATGATCCTCAAATCTCTTACGAAGGATTTTGAGGGTTTTGTGCGCAACTACAACATGCATAGTATGACAAAGACTATACCTGAGCTTCATGCTATGCTTGTCAAGTATGAAAAAACGATTCCTAAGAAGGCCACTGAAACACCCCAAGTTCTTATGATCAAAGGGGGAAAGATCCAAAAGGCTAAACGACCGCAAAAGGCGAAGGGCAAGAATGATGGTAAAGGAAAAGGCAAGGCAGTTGCGCTTGTTCCTAAAACCAAGCAAACCCATCCGGCCGCAAAAGAGCATCCGGCTAAAGACCAGATCTGTCACCATTGTGGTGAAGTTAGACACTGGAAGAGGAATTGTCCTACCTATCTAGCTGAGTTGATGAAGAAGAGAAAGAATACTAGCGGGGCTAGTACTTCAGGTATCTTCACAATTGAATTATTTTCCTTTTCTAAATGTGATTCATGGGTGTATGACACCGGCTGTGGAACTCATATCTGTAATACGTTGCAGGGTCTTAGAAACAGGAGGAAACGGGAGCTTTGCAGCTGTTCGTAGGAAATGGTTTGCCAGTAGCTGTGGAAGCTATAGGAGAATTTCATTTAGTTCTTCCTTCTGGGTTAATTATTGTTTTAGACAATTGTCATTATGCACCTTCTATTACTAGAGGTGTTATTTCAGTTTCATTGTTGAAAAACCAAGGATATATTAATGTTTTTAATAATATCAGTATTTCAGTTTCTAAGAATAATGTTCATTATTTTGATGCGATCCCTCGTAATGGCATTTATGAAATTGATATGCGTGGTTGCAACAATAATAATTCATTGTATCATGTTAGCAAACGAGCCAAAACTAATTTGGACTCTACCTATCTATGGCACTGTCGTCTTGCCCATGTTGGCAAAAACCGCATTGAAAGACTACAACGTGAAGGGATCTTCAAATCAAATGATGAATCATTTGACAAATGCGTTTCCTGTATATCAGGAAAGATGACTAGAAAACCCTTTCCGAACAAGCCGCAAAGGGCAAAAGAGCTACTTGGACTCATCCATACCGATGTATGTGGCCCATTTAGACATGTGTCAAGACAAGGTGCTAGCTACTTCGTGACTTTCACAGATAATTTCAGTCGTTATGGTTATGTTTACTTGCTTAAACATAAACATGAGGTATTTGAAACATTCAAAGAGTTTAAGAACGAAGTTGAAAATCAACTCGGTAAGACCATCAAGATCCTTCGATCGGATCGTGGTGGTGAATACTTAAGCCAAGAGTTTAAGGATTATTTAAAAGTGTGTGGAATTGTCCAACAGCTTACTCCTCCTTATACACCTCAGCATAATGGAGTATCTGAGAGGAGGAATCGTACCTTACTAGAGATGGTGAGGTCGATGATGAACCTTAAAACTCTCCCATTATCATTTTGGGATTTTGCTCTAGAAACCGTTGTACACGTTCTAAATATGGTTCCAACCAAGAAGGTTGACAAGACACCGCATCAATTGTGGCATGGAGAAGTCCCTGTGTTGTCTTACTTAAGAGTCTGGGGATGTGAGGCACTTGTGAAGCGTGATACGCCTGACAAACTACAACCCATGACTACTAAGTGCATCTTCGTAGGATACCCAAAGGAAACAATGGGTTACTACTTTTACAATCCTTCCGAAAATACTGTTCGTGTTGCTCGATATGCTGAATTCTTTGAAAAGAATTTTATAGCTCAAGAGAACAGTGGGAGAATTGTAGAACTACTAGAAGATGTGTCACCTTCTGAAACAACTAGCAATCATCAACTTGGGGGGGGGGGGGGTGGAATGTTCATAGTGATGAACCTCAAGTCGATGATGTTGCGATTCCACTTCGTAGATCCGAAAGGGTCATATGTAATCCGGATAGATGGATTGGTCTAGTCGAATCCGAGTATAACGTATCAAGAGATCTCAATGAGCCTCCGAACTTCAAAGCTACATTATCAGAACCGGAATCTGACAAATGGCTTAAAGCTGCGAACGTGGAAATGAAATCCATGAGAGATAATCAAGTTTGGAACTTGGTTGATCTTCCTCCTAACGCGAAGACCGTTGAGAGTAAATGGATCTTCAAGAAGAAGACCGACATGGATGGAAATGTACACACCTATAAAGCTCGTCTCGTGGCGAAAGGTTATACTCAACGTTTTGGCGTTGACTATGATGAGAGCTTTTCACCAGTAGCTGACATTAGAGCTATTAGGATTCTCTTAGCCATAGCAGCGTACTATGACTTTGAGATATGGCAAGTGGATGTTAAGACTACCTTCTTAATTGGTTACTTGGATGAAGAAGTCTATATGGATCAACCTGAAGGGTTCATTGATCCAAAACATCCTAACCAAGTATGCAAGCTTCAAAGGTCCATTTATGGACTAAAGCAAGCATCGAGGAGTTGGAATAAACGGTTTGATAAAGAAATCAAAAAGTTTGGTTTCGTTCAGAATCCCGATGAACCATGTGTATATCGTAAAGCTAGTGGGAGTAATGTTACTTTCCTTGACTTATATGTATATGACATATTGATTATAGGAAAACACATTCCAGTGTTGCAAGATGTAAAACCCCATCTTGGAAAGTGTTTTTCCATGAAAGACTTGGGAGAAGCAGCATTCATTCTTGGAATCAAGATCTATAGAGATAGAACTAAATGGTTGATTGGACTAAGTCAAAGTGCTTATATTGATAAGATCTTGAAGCGATTCAAGATGGAGAATTCCAAGCGTGGTATAGTACCTATGCAGGAAGGACTTGGTCTATCGGTCAAACAAGGTGCTTCTACACCTGATAAGGTGAAGCGTATGCAAAGAGTTCCTTATGCTTCGGCTGTAGGCTCTATAATGTATGCGGTGAGATGCACTAGACCTGATATAGCGTTTGCGCAAAATATCGTTAGCCGTTTTTAACAGAATCCAGGTGAAAGTCACTGGACTGCTGTTAAGACCATTCTCTAGTACCTACGAGCTACTAGAGATTTGTTTTTGGTATATGTGGGAAATCCAGATCAAGAGCTCAAAGTAACCGGATACTCTGATGCTGGATTTCAGACTGATAGAGATGACACGAAGTCTCAGTCTGGGTACGTCTTCGTTCTGAATGGAGGCGCTGTGGATTGGAAAAGCAAGAAACAAACTACGGTTGCTATGTCTGCAAAAGAGTCTGAGTACATTGCTACTTCGAAAGCTGCAATGGAGGCAGTCTAGATAAGGAAGTTTATTTGTGGGCTTGATGTGATCCCTACAAGTAACTTGCCTATTGATATGTACTGTGATAATACTGGTGCATTAATCATTGCCAAAGAACCTGGAGTTCAGAAGGGCGCCAAACACTATGCCAGGAGATATCACTATGTTCGTGAGCATATCGAACTAGGTGAAATCAGATTACTCAAAGTTCATACAGAGATTAACTTAGCTGATCCTTTCACGAAAGCTTTGTCGAGGCCGAAGCTTGAAAGGCATGTCGAGGGCATGGGACTTAAATTAGCCAGTTAAATCATGTATGTCTGATGTTCGGTATTTGGATAAGGGATGTTAAGCAATTTCTATTTATATAATGAAATAAAGTACTTGATATGTTTGATTTCATTTAATAGTAAATTGTGTCCTATATTTGCATGTTTAATCCTTGACTACTTGTCAAGTATTCTAAATTGTCCATTGTCGATTAACTATATGGGAATATAGTTAAACTAAGACAAATCTGAGTGATTGGTAATATTCTTGGAATATATAATGGATGGTCCCACCAAACTCACATGATATTCATTGGATGCATATCGGACTACCCCACTAACGAATTATCACTTTATGGATCGTCGTCATTAAGTGAAATTCGTAAATGGTTGCTTATTTATCCTTAGACTTGAGATACAAGCAGGTCATGCATATATGGATTACACCTACTTGATAGTTCTAACTATCCTGAATAAGGTAGTACAAAAGGGCTATTTTCAGTAAGTGTAGTGAAGTATGTGACTGGACACGTGTAGTCAAGAGGATTTGTTCCTCCAGCTTAAAAGTTGAAGCAGATACCACTGGGCCCCTCACTGGGACTAATTAAGATGTTTGCATGGCCATGCCCAAATGAAATCCAGATGTGTCTCGATTTGAATTTGGTAATCTTTAATTAGTTATGGAATGAGAAACAGAATCGTTAAAGTATGAAATGACTTGATCCATATTCATATTTAACAACGGTATCGGTAACAAAGGGATAGTAAATGACTGTACCATTTAAATACACTTTTGTGAAACTGTACTTAAATACTTTCCGGGAGCATTGGCGTGTTGCTAGACGCTAACCAATGTTATTACCTTTATTACTGCGAGCTCAAGTGGGAGCTGTAGGGATATGATCACGTATTAATAAGCGTATGTCCGGAAAGTATTTAAGCCTACGGGGTTACACGTCTCGACACTAATGTATTTGTATTAATTAATTAGTTAATTAATATTTATCACGAACATTTAACGAGGAGTTGTTAAAAACTAACGGTTAATTCTTAACAGGGGTGTTAGTTGTAAATTAGAGAGAGTTGTAATTTGATTGCAATAAGGAAAAGGCTTGGGATAGGCCTTAGGGCCAAAATTTCGTGAAGCCTTATCCCAATCCCTAACTTGTTCATCAAGTTCCTAAACCCTATAAATAAACATCATGGGTTTAAGGTTTAAGGCTGTATTTTTATCTGAAGTGCAAACCCTAATCTCTCTTTCTCTTTCTAATTTTTGGCAACAAGAAAAGAACCCAAGGGGTTCGATTTCTTGTGTGGTTCGACCAAGCCTACACCAAGAGGAGTTCGTGATCAAGTACTAGCATACGTACATCGGTGTGTCGTGTGTACGATCGTAGAGGGATTTACTTCAAATCCTAGAAGATCTTCACTTGCCGAGCTAAAAAGGTACACGTTGTCTATCCGGTTAGTTAGATTAATTCATAGGAAAATATCCGCTGCGTACTCGTGTTTAAGGTGATAATTTGTTATATAACCCAAAAAAATGAATATCATTTTTGAGTTCGTTTGATCTTCTCGAGCGTGCTTCTTATAAAAAATCTTCACCTAGATTGTTTCTATCGAGTTTGCTTGTGTTTCTGTTGAAAACTTCATCCAAAAACACTGAAAATCGAGAAAATGGTGTCGAGTGACTTAGAGTTCGTTTGAGGTTCGGACCAAGCTGAAAATAACCGCTCCGAACTCCAGGTTCGGACGAAGTTCGGTCATTTCTTGGTTCGGTGAGAGTTCGGACAACGTTCGGTAGTAGTTTGGCTTAGGTTTGGACGACATTCTGCACGAGTTTGGTCTAAGTTCGGGTGGTCATCCGAGAGTGAGGTTCGGACAGAGTTTGGCACATCCTAGTTCGGATTAGGTTCGGCCATGATTTGGAAGAGGTTCGGACCAAGTTCGGAGTGAACAGTAACTTGCTTTTCATAATGTCCGATTTTCAAGCATTTGCGGCTATTCAAAATTCGATGAAAGCTACAATGCAAACTATGTTTAACTATGATAATGAAATTGGAACAAGTCAGAAAGTTCCCAAATTATTGCGATTGGAAGATTATCATAGTTGGGCTACATGATTTGAAGCACATATTAACACAAATGATATTGATATGTGGTTGTCATATCATGAACCATATGTTTATCCCAAAGATGCGTCTGGTGAACCAATTCTTCAAATAAAATTCAATAATGATCAAAAGAAAGCATATCAAGCTGAAAAGAAGGCGTATGGTACTTTGACAATGGCATTGCCGAAAGAATTATTACATCAATTTTCTGCTAATTTTACATCATACAGCTTATGGAATGCTTTGCAGAAAAGATGTGAGGGCAATGACCAATACAAGAAAAATCGTCAAAAAGTTTTGAGAAAAGAGTTTGATAGTTTCAAACATTAACAGGATGAATCAATTTCGTATCTAATTGCAAGATTTGCACATTTTATTAGTGAAATGAGTCTGGTGAATCTTACAAAGAAAGATGCTGAATTGAAAGAAAAGATTTTAGAAGCATTACCAGAAAAGTGGGAAAATTATGTGATGATGATTACTCATGATAAAGAATATTCTGGTCTGAGTTACAATGATTTGATTCAAAGGATACAAGCACGCGATATGGAGTTGATGGTGAATAAATCACTTCCTGTACAAATTCAAAATCCTACAGTGTATCATGGTGAAAATGTATCTACAATCAATACTGGGAAATCAAATATTCTTAGTTCCGCACCCCCTACAACATTTCTTGCAGGTAAATCTGAAATTCCTAGTTATTCTGTTGGTTGTAATGTTTATGTTCCTAGTTCTTCGACTCAAAATGCATTGTCTGCTCAAACTACCGATGATTATAATGCGTTAATGTTTCCTTGGTATCTTCATATTTTGGTGTTATTACTGGTGCTGTGAGTAATGCCGAGTTCACAAATGAAGATTACGATCAAATCGACAATGATCATCTGGAAGAAATGGATTTGAACTGGCAATATGCTATGCTGTTCTGAAGAACGAAGAAATTTTTCAATAGAACTGGCAAGAAAAGACTGAATCAAGATGGGAAGATTGGTTTGGACAAATCTAAGGTGAAATGTTATAAGTGTTCAGCATATGGTCACTTTGCAAGAGAATGTCCAAGTTCAACTGAAAACAAGATGAAGTCTGGTCAACATGCTCATATGGTTTTTCATTCACTAGGTGAAAATTCTAAGATTGAAGAAAAAGCTGTTTCTTTTGATGAGAAATTAAATGAGGTGTTTTGGCATCTAAATGAATTTGCCTGGAATGCAGATTCTGAGCCTACAAGGAAACATGCTCCATTTACAATTGCTTTGACTGCTCGTCATGATGATGATGATAGCATTCTGACTGATTATGATTCCAATTCGACAATATTAATGATTAAAGAAGTTAAAGTCGAAGAATCAAGATGTCTTGAATGTTTAAGGCTGAGTAACAAGATTGCAAGTTTTGAGGGAAGGTCTAAATTGTCAACTGAAGAGATTGTTGTGCTCAAGAAAGAAGTGGATGCTTTTTAAAAGAAGTATTGTGAATTGGTTCATGTTCATGAAGATGTTTTGAAAGAAAAGACTCAATTGGCTAAAGAATGTGAGAAAGCCAAAGCTGAAGCTTTATATGCAGTTCAAGATTTTGAGAATCTATTTGAGAAGAGTTATCCGATTCAACAATAGTATGAAAAGGCTAATGCTCTTATTGTTGAAACTGCTGTGACTATTGAGAAGCTTCAAAACAAAATTTCTAAGCTTCAAGATGAAAATGTTCTTTATCGTGACAAGAATGAAGTGTTGACTAAAGATGTTGAGATTTATAAAAATATGAGAGAAAGTGTGCTTGAAGAGTTGTTTGCTGAATGTGAGATCTGGAAACTACAAGCTTATGAATATGATGATCTCAATGCAAAATTCATCAAGTCACAAAAGGAGGTATTTGATGCTCAACAGAAAATCTCTGAATTGAAGTTGGAAATTTTGGAGTTGCAACGGCTAGTAAAGAATTGCAATTTGTCACCGACATTGCTGAATTTCTTATACAAGAAGGATAGGAGTGAGGATAGTTCTAAAAAGGATGATATTCATTTGGTACCCCAACCAGTGGATTTATCTGAGGTTACATCTGCTCCGCTTGATCCTAAAGCCAAATTGCATGATTATTCAAAATTTGCCACTTCATCCAAAAAGAAGTAGTTTAAGAAAAAGGACAAGCCTTTGGGTGAAGCTCCTAAGTTTAGCTCAAAGTCTATTTTTCTGGAAAATGAACAAGTATTTGACAAACGTGGTGCAAGTACTTCATCCGCAACTGAAGAAGAAAAAGTTTTGGTTGAGAAGAACAAGCTGAAAGATATCAAAGCAAAATTCACTAGTGAAGCTAAGGCGAGAGATGCTTTTGGTTCTTCTTCAAGTTTATCAAAATCTTCAGGTTTAAAGCACAAAGGCTTGGGTTATGAAGTGAAGGAAGCACCGGTTCAAGCAAAGAAGCCAGCAAATGCAAAGCAGAATTCAAAAGTTAAAGTTCCAAAGAAATCACCTCCTATGAAAGAACAATCTTATTATTCTGGAAGGTCATCATCTTCAAGGAGTCCATCTCCAAGGTATGATTTTTCTGATGGTTTCTTTGATAATTTTGATTCTGAACATTCATATGGTTTTCAAAATTCAAAGTCTTTTTCAAATATTTTTCGAGAAAGACTTTGTTATGCATGTCGTCAACCAGGACATCTTGCTGCTGATTGTCCGACGACTGCATATATCCACAACACTACTAAATATGTGGATAACAAATGTCAAATTTTTTATGAACCATGGTCTCCAAAGATCAAATCAACTCATAAGTCGTCATGGTCTAAACCAAGTACGTCGGTTGAATCTGATTCTAGTTCTGATCAAAATCGAAAATTTCCAAAAGTGGAAGACACTGGGCGACCCAACGCTGTTAAAACGGGTCGATCCCAAAGTGACTAATATTTTATTTGGTGTCAAGCAGGTATTTCAGGAAGACCTTTCGGTGATTGAAACATTGTTGATTGTGAAATATCTGTGATAACTTATATTGAATTTCAAAATCAATCTGATTTTAAAAAATGATTAACTGAAAGTATTCGTGTTGGTTGATCAATTTCTAATTTGTTTTTTTTTCACTCCGTCTCATCTTGAGGGGGAGTTTGTTTTTTTTTTGCAAAAATCTAAAAATAGTGTGTTGTTTTTCAAATATTAAAAATGAAAAATCTATAAATAGAGTTGTCACTTTTAGGGGGAGAACTTGAAAAAGCCAAAAACATTGAAAAATGAGAAATTGTATCTGACATGATTGAGAAATGATGGTCCATTGGCTTACATCATCTGACTCATGGATAAAATAGATGAAAAAAAACCATAAGACCATTTGATCGATGTGCAAGGTAGGCTCGGCAAATCAGAAAGTATTCAAATGTGATATGCATTGAAATCTGATGCTTGACCTAGTGGACAACATCTTGATGCATATCAAACGATATATCAAGAAAAAGATATGTGAAAAATATTATGAGAAGTCACTGCGTATACATGTGTTTATTTTGCAAAGATTTAAACTTGTTTTGATTTCTTTATTTTGTCAAACGATCGGACTTTCTCTGCGTGCTCACAAGGCCGACCTAATCGTTGTTAGTTTGTCGTTCTGCTTTATTTTCATTGGTGTTTCGTATAACTCATCGGACTTTCTTTGCGTGTCCACAAGACCGACCTGATTGTTGTTGAGTTATATAATTTCAACTTGTTTTATTTTTCTTATTTTGTTAAATCCAAGGCCTTATCTGCGTATCGAAAGATCGACCTTAAGGTAGACGATTTAACGTTCTTATTTCTTTTTCCATGGAACACAGTTGACTATATCATGGATACAATCATTATGTGATAAATCACAAATGAAATCACAAAAATGTGATAAGCAAAGCATATCTGAGTATGTCTGATAGTGTGGGGTACATTGGTCAATGCAAATATAATCAATACCTTAACATATCCAGATGTTATGAGTATGATTCTGCCTGAGTTTAAAGCTGGACAAATTATATCTGCAATCGACATGGCTTATGTGCTACAATAATCGAAATTGAAGTGTAGTTCAGCATGTTATGTCCAATTTGATCCCAAGTTGTGATCTTTCTCACAAAAGTTAAAAATAGTGTCTGATTATGTACTGCATTTACATGTCATATCAAAAAAAATACCAAAAAGATTTTAGGGGTGTTTTGATATAAAGTTTCTAAAAGTCAAAAAAAATTTGTTTCTTATCTCTTTTCGATTGATCAACACGGAATACAAAATAAAATTTTAAAATAAAAAACATCTTGGAGTCTCGAAGAGACGTTTTGTGCCAAGATTATTTATGTTGGCAGGTTTCTAAGTGGAAATAGAACATCACAACTTCAAATCTTCTGAAGATTGTTTATAAAGAGATTACACACGATGCAATATCAAGTATTCAAGATTGGAATCATCGTCAAAGAAGAGGGAGAATTTGATTGAAGATAAAAGATACAATTTTTAAGTGGAAGATGATACTACACATGCCGAGGGGGAGTTTGTTGATACATGGTTCTTGATCGTCATGTGAAGTATCGAATACAAGACGAAGATATGCAAGTTAGCTGTGGGCCGAACTCCTTGCGAACTCCAAGTTCGGACAGATCCGAACTTGTCCGAACTGGAGGTTCAGACCATCGGGATTTCATCTAGTATATATAGTTTGTCTTGTGTAGAACTTAAGAGACTCGTACGTTTTGAGTCTTACTTTCTATCAAGTGTACTCTGTGGTTCTCTGTGGTCTAATACAAGTTTCTTTGTATTTACTCTCGGTGTTCATCTCATTTTACATTGATTTCGATACGACTAAGTAGACGATCTACCGATCACGCATTTTCAGCCACTATGCTAGAGAATGCACAAAACCAAAGGTGGGGAGGGATGGTAAAGCAGCTGAAGAAAGTGTTAGAGCATATTTCGATGCTACCTTGTGTCTCGTGTATTGTATCTAGTCTAGAGCGTCCGTGTGAGTCAAAGTAGTCAACATCTATTAGAGGCCGTACCATATGACCCGCCGTACCAGTTGGTACGGACGTACCAACTGGTACGTAACGTGGTACGCTGTTTTTAATGACTACAATAAATAGATTGTGTTAAAGAGTTGTCAAGTTCAGTCATTCTCATCTTGTTAAGTGTGTGTTCTAAAGGTGTTTCTTTCTCTCTACATTGTATTCTCTTAATGAATCAATAAAGCTAAGCTTTATTTACATTCGTGTTCATCGATTAACCGAATCATGCAGTAGTAATATCCGTTCCGTGGTTTTACAAGTGGTATCAGAGCAATTGGTTGCTCTACTGCTGTGATTTGGCCAGTTTTCGAATTCTAGAGTGAGAAACTTTGGGTTTTTCTTCATTTTTCATCATTTCTGTCCAATTCCGAGTGATTTTAAGCTTAAAACTAATTTCTAAACATTCCTAGAGTGTTCTCAGAGTCTACTGCTGCGATTTGAATCCTATATATTTTCTCAAGATGTTGATTCTTGGATCCAAATTGAAAAAAATATGAGATCCGATGATAAGCCCGAGAAAGACAAAGATGATAAGTGACTTTGATGCTGATGAAAATGTAAAACACGTATCGGATCTTGCTAGTGCATGATTATCATCGGAATTATAACACACGAGGTAAATAATAGATCTTTGATTGATTGCAAGCTCAGTTATACAAAGAGAGATTAAAGAGAGTAAACACACTTGAAAACACACAGTTAAACTCACAACTCTCAACAACTGACTCTCTCTAACTGAGCTAAAACTATTTATACAAACTTTGTCCAGCGGACCAACTAACCAGCGTACCAGATGGTCCAGCGTAGCATCTGGTCCGCCTCTGGTCCGCTGAGACCAGAATACACAAAACTCTCTATTACATAAACAGACCTAGCACTAGACAGCAAAACTTGTTCTAACAAACTCCCCCTTGTCTTGTGCTAGTCTTCAGAAGCTTCTGTCTACGTCTTCTTCCAATGCTGAGTTCGGTTGTTCCCAACATGGATACCAAAAGCAAAACAAACTCCGATCACTCTTTGAAATTGCAAAGCTTGTTCAGCATGCTCAATCTTGTATAGAATCTTGCTGTGATAGAGTTTGTCTATATCACCTTCAGACAAGTTGATTAACCACATTGGATCATACAATCTGATTACCTTGTTATCCTCTTTAACCACTACCACTGCTTCTCCTGTTTCTTCATCGTAGTACCACCATCTCAAAGTCTTGATACAGTCTTGCTCAAGCTTTTTCAAAGGAATTTTCTTCAATTGAATCGGCTTCTTATACTTTAAGATCAAAACCGGTTTTCCAGTAATCGGATGAATATCGGTTGGATGATTAACATACCTAGGCCTTTGTGGAGTTAAAAACCTGAACTTGCCTTGACATTCTTCTATCAGCTTTTTCTTGAAAATCTTAGCCAACACATGATTTTCATGATTCAAGAACGGCCTTCTTGACAAGTCTCTCACATCACAAACTGGTAAAGTATTGAATCTTGTAGCCTGCTTCAAATACATCACCCCAAACTCCTTTTTAATTGCATAACACTTTAGTTCCGAGTCATACATCTAATTGATAATTCTACCAGTAGCTTCACCACCTTTTCTGTCGAAATATTTCTTTTGATCGACAATTTTGGTCGGTTTTACTGCTGGCAGCTTCTTGGCTCTTTGTTCTTTCAACCAAGCATCAAATAGCATTTTCTTCTCTTCTTCTTCTGATAATTTTTCAGACTCATTTGACTCTGGTTGACCAGTTTCTGTCTCTTTCTTCTACAACTCCTCCTCTACTTTATCTTCATCATCATTACCAAAGAAATTGAATCCTCCAGACTGATCATCAGCAGAAAAATTTCCATAAACCTTAGGATCATCTGGATATTCTTCGGCTGTCATATCTTCTACTTCTACATGCTCTTCTTCAAAATCCATCTTCTCATCAGAATCTTCCTCTTCATAAGAATCAGCAAAAGGAACTTTATCTACATCATCCACATTTAATGCAAAAATAGCCGTCAGTTGCTCTTTTGAATACGGATTTATAAATTCTCCTTCTTTCAGTTCTAACTCTAGAGATTGGAGTTACATCATACACGAGCAGTAGCAGATGGTTAAGCAGCAGCAGACGAAGTTCCCACTGCACCAGCACTAGAACCATTACCACCAACTCCTCCTTCAGGATCTGGATCCTCATTCAAATATTTCATTACATCATCATCATCTTTACAACTTTCCTCGGGATCTGGTCATCTCTCCCACTGAGCAGGTAAAGCTTTGAGCATCAAATTTAACTGCTCACCGAGAGTAATAGAAAGTTGTTGCAGTTTAGCAATCTCACGATCCTTTTCTTTATACCGAGACTGTAATTCGGCAATTTCACGATCCTTTGCCTGATCTCTGGAAACCAATTCCTTTACCAAATTCTTCAGACCCCTGATCTCAACATGTTGCTAGAGATTAGTGGATTCTAAGTCATCTAGTCTTGTTTGATGTAAAGCCAGTTTCAGATCAGTAGAAGAGATAGTAGATGTTGTAGAAGCAACTGTAGTGGATGCAGATGCAGTAGTGAAAGCAGAAGCATAACGTGAAGGTTTTCTGATAATCAACTTTCGTACTGGTGGAATACTGGAACTTTGAACATTAGCAGATTTGGTGATTGGCTGTTCTGGTAGTGAAGACTGAGTAGACACTTTCTTCTTCTTACTTGGTGGATAAGACCTGACTTCCTGGCATCAACAAGAAACGAACCTGGTTTCACTGGAACATTTAGCCTAGCCATATGTTTAATACGCTTGCCAGTGCCCACCATAGGAGCTTTGCCTTTATCCACAGTCTTTGTCTTTGTAAAAGGTCCTCCATAGTAGGAAAATAAGAAGGATCATCATCTTTGTCCTCGACCTGTTTGGTTCTAGTCTCATACATTGAAGTATCCATATTTTGAGACTTCAAGTATTCGATGTGCTGCTTAGAACCTTTCTTCACTGGAATTTCTCTGGTATTATGTAAGATTGTGACATAATTACCAGAGTCTGAATCAGTAGCAGACGAATTTTCACTAACATCACTATCAGAAACATCAGCAGCATCATTCATTTCTTTATCCTTAGTAGTTACATCTTCAGGTTCATCGACATTCTCTTGAATAACTTGCTCTGGTTGTTGTTGTTATTGCACAGGTGCCTGATCTTGTATTATCGGTTGTTGTTGCGTTGGTGCTTGATTTGCTTGAGCATCCTGCTCTTCTTCTTCATCCTCTTCAATCTCAACCGGAAAACCTTTGTCATCATACATCAATTCGTCATCTGAACTATCTGAATGTCTTGCTGCACCAGTAGCAGGAGCTACATAGTTAGGATCAGCAAGATGACCAATTAACTTCTTCACCGGTGGAGGAATATTGTTTCCTTTTTGCTTTTGATAAACCGGAATTTTGCCAACTGCAACTTGATTCATATGCTTCATAAAATTGCAGCCGGATTCTTCGGACGATTTGGATGAAGTTCATCTAAGATCATTTGTAAAAACCGCGGATACATCAGACTTTTAACTTGTTTTGTCAATATGTTCTCCTTCATGTAACTGAAAATCCATCCAGAAAAATTGAACTGCCGATTCATTACCAACGCAGCAAAGAATGATAAAACTTTCAAATCAAACTCCTCTTGACCTCTTGTTCGATTTCCAAAACACTTGATAATTATGTGCATCAAGTACTTGTACAGAGGACTCAAATTGGCTTTGAGATACCATGGAACATATAACTGTCCATCATACTTTATCCTTCGCAACAAGGCTACTAAGTCTGCTTCGTCAAATTCTGTTGGAAAATTGGCTTGATCGTTCAATCTCAAAACCCTCCGAACATCATCTTCAGAAATAATGACATCTGTTTGAGGAATTCTTGCACGGATAACCGAAGGAACTACTGAACAGTCTACTTGAGCCGTGTTCCAAAACATCATGAGTAAATCCTTGTAAGGTGTACATACGTGCGTAGCAGCATAACAAATCCTCGATCTTCTCATGAAATCAAAGATACCCAGAAACTGAGGTTTCCAACGTGCTGAAGCATCTAAAAAATCACACACATTATGTTCTCCGTTTGATTTGAAATATGCCATATCTGAAACAATCACCAACACAAACTATCATTAGAATCATCAGATATAATCAACATTACTAACGAACAACTCTAATTTCACTTGAAACGCTCAAATGATCAACTTTAATTGAAATATTTGATCTGCGGACCAAAATTGGTCACACGGACCATCTGGTCCGGCGGACCAGAACATGGACCGCGTATCAAATTTGGTCAAACGGACCAACTGCGGACCAGTTCATCGATTGTTCAAATCTGGTCCGCCGCGGACCATATGGTCCGGCGGACGAACAGTTAACCGAAGAGTCTTTTTCAAACTTTTCACACCAAATGGAATTAGTTTTGAAATCGCACACTGAGAGTTGATTCTAGACTTGATTGCGACCATGTATATGTATTCAAAACAAATTAACACCAACAACAACCCATTTAACTCCTTTCACACCGGTTTTTTTGCGAAAAAACCGAAACTTAAAACTCAAAAATACATCAAACAAGATTACCAAATAACAAATGAAGACCATCAATAGATGCGGAATTGAAGCACCTACCTATAGCAACAAAAATCACACGCAACAGTTCTTTAACCATAGAGAAATCAAAGAAAAACTAGGAATTGAGTGTTAGGGGTTTTCAGAGTAAAAAAGGAAGTGGTCCGCGGGTTATGAAAAACCCGGATCAAACTTGTATATCTATACCCAATGTGGTCCGCCGAGCGTACCATATGGTCCGCCGGACCACATTAAAGACCATTTTGCCCTTTAACTTTCAATTCTCACAATTTGCACCCGAAACTTCACCATTTTCAA
This sequence comes from Deinandra increscens subsp. villosa, assembly GCA_039602395.1. Classification (NCBI taxonomy): domain Eukaryota; kingdom Viridiplantae; phylum Streptophyta; class Magnoliopsida; order Asterales; family Asteraceae; genus Deinandra; species Deinandra increscens. The sequence continues at coordinate 33,561,983 of JBCNJP010000006.1, forward strand.
ATTTTAAAACATGATGAGCTGATTTTAGCATTGATTGTGGTTCTTTCATCAATAAATTGCCATATCTGAATTCAGTCGATCGAAAATAAAGTAGAATGAAAATATTTTTGACTTTTATCAAATTTATATCAAAACACACCCAAAATCTTTTTGATTTTCCGAACTTATGCTAAAACTCACCAAAAATCTTTTTGAAATTTTCTGAAATAACAGCAATATAGAAACAAGAAATGTAAATGTGATAAGTTATGTTTTTGTGAGAAAGATCACAACGTGAGATCATATCAGTGAAATGCACTTAACACATTTCAATTTCAATCTATTCAGCATGCAAGTCAAGCAGTTCACGAATACAACACTTTCATGTTTATTTCAGTCAAATCAAATCAATGTTTACTGCTTTCTGATATGAATTAGGTATATTTATCATGCATAGAAATCATGGTACCCACAAATTCAAGCAATTTGAAAATCTAATTTATTCTCTTTTTCTATTTTTCCTTTTCTTTTATTCATTCATGAATATTTACAGATTTAAGTCGTTCGTAGTGTTTCATGCAAAAAGAAAGCAGAACCCTAAACAAACAACAATCAGGTCGATATTTCGATACGCAGAGAAAGTCCGATTGTTTAGGAAAATAAGAAAGTAAAAACAAGTTGAAATTGTATAACTCAACAACAATTAGGTCGGTACTTCCGTACACGCAGAGAAAGTCCGATGAGTTATACGAAACACCAAGAAAAATAACGCAGAACATCAAACGAACAACGATCAGGTCGATCTTTCGATACGCAGAGAAAGTCCGATCGTTTGACAAAATAAAGAAAATCAAACAAGTTTAAATCTTTCAAAAGAACGCATGCATACACTAGAACACTTATTTATTCTGTTTTTGCATTTTTCCACCTTTTATCAAGATCATTCAATCACAAGAATTATGTTACACCACAAATTTCAAGCAAGCATTATCTGTATATCATACTAGCAAATATCAGATATTGATCAACACATTCAATGAAGCATACAAGAACCTACAACCTTTCAATCTAGTTTATCCATGGTCAGTAACATTCACTGATGTACCATCATTTCTCACAAGGTTGGATCACATTTCTCAATTTTGTATTTTTCAAATTTGTTTTAAGTTTTTGGATCTTCCAATTTTTTTTATGCTTTTTCATGTTTCAATACAGAAGACACACACTATTTTTGTATTTTCATATAAATCTCCCCCTAAAAAGCAGAAAAAATAAAGAAAATCATTAAAAACAAAAAAATGGTCAACTGAATTAGACGGCATCCAACTTTGTAATCCTATTAATTTGTAACAAAAATTTAAAACGAGTTTTGTCAAAAGCTTTGGTAAACAAATTAGCTCGTTGAAAATCTGTATGAATTTTCTGCAAATCAATTAATTGCTTTTCATAGCAATCCCGGATAAAGTGATATCTGATATCAATATGCTTAGTTTTGGAATGCTGAACAGGATTTTTCGTGATAGAAATAGCAGCTGAGTTATCAATTAAAATTGGGGTAGTTAGAAAATTCAAACCGTAGTCGCGTAGCTGCTGTTGTATCCACAAGACTTGAGAACAACAACTAGAAGCAGCCACATATTCTGCCTCTGCAGTAGATGTTGCAACCGAGGTTTGCTTCTTGCATTGCCAAGAGACTAATCTCTCTCCCAAAAACTGACATCCGACGGTAGTTGATTTAAAATTGATCTTGCACGCACCATAATTCGAGTCAGAATATGCTGATAACTCAAACTTATTATCATTAGGATACCAGATACCAAGATCCGGATTACCCTTCAAATAAGCAAAAATCCGTTTTACTGCTAGCATATGTGAAGCTTTCGGAGCAGCCTGATACCTAGCACACAAACAGACAGCAAACATTATATCAGGACGAGATGCGGTTAAATACATAAGAGAACCAATCATAGCCAAAACTGGACATCTTTTTCTTAGATGACCCTTTTGATGACAATGATAACACCTCATACGATCAACAAAAACTGCAGGAAAATTACCTCCTGATTCAGTTGAGGTGTTACCATCAGTCATTTGTTTAATCACTTAACTTGGTTTCTTAGGCATAAATCTCCGAGATTTATGCTTTGGAAGTGGTTTAAACAATGGACCAATATAACCAAATTGATTATAAAATCCATACTCATCAACTCCACAATTTTCAGAGTATCTTTTGGATTTGACACAGTTGCTCTTGTTTTCCAAACAATCCAAAATTTTGTTCATAATGACCAAAGTCATCATAAAAATCATAATCCACACAGAAACCGTACGATTCATAGTCAAAACTAACCATCAGAATTATAAAAATTCTTAGGTGAATACTTTGAAGTTTTTGACTTTGATGAAAATTTCTGAGCTTTTGGAGTGTGAGTCTTGACAGAATTCTGATCATCTGAACTAGTTCTAAGTTTCAACAAAGAACCATTTTTCACATGTTCATGATCAGACACACATTTTTCTTCTGAATCAGCATAAAATACTTTGGAAACCTTTGTTAGATCAACACAACATAATGTAAATGCTTCATCCAAAAATATGGTATCATTACCTTTCAGACAATACATTTTCACTTTCTTAGAAGATTCACCAACTTCAGTTTTACCTTTCTGTTTGTCATCAGAATTCCCAAACTCGACATTTTTCTTGTCTTTCTGTTGAACTTTCTGAGGTTTCTTTTGATTGACCTTAGAAACTTCATCAGGATGTCCAAACCCGATGCCAGTAAACTTTGTTGATTTCGGTGGAGGTACCGGAATTGAGTTCACATCCGGTGTGGTTGTGTTACTTACAGTTACTGACTCACGTTCAAAAAATAAATCATGACCTTTTGTAAACTTGGTCATTTCAAATTCTTTCATTGTTTTTTCAGTTTCAATGATTTTCTGAGCAGCCTCTAAAGGTGTAAGTTTTACATTCACCGAAACACAAGATTTAGATTGTTTGAGAACCTCTTTGTCAGTTTTGGACATAAGTTTGACAGGCTTTCTCTTATGAGTGCCCTTGGATTTATCAGATGAACCCTCAGCAAACATAGAATAATCAAACACAACAGCTGGTTTGATCTCAGATTCAGTTGGTCCTTTTCCATGAACAATCGGTGGAGGAACTGAAGTACACCCTGATTCTTTGAGCACTTCTATTAAATTTTCATCTTTGCAAAGGAAACTTGCAAAGGAAGATGAATTCTTGAAATTTTCTAATTATCTTTGAAGATCCAATATTTCAATGTTTAATTCAGAAATTTTAGCATTAGCTTCTGCAAGCTTTTTCTCACAGAAAATATAATCTTCGGTTTTATTATTTAACTCAATTTTTGTGCTCAGAATCACGGCATGCTCACTTTTTTAGTTCAGCTTTAACAGCCTCCCACCTTTGTTTGTAAATGGTGATATTTTCTTCTGCTAACATGCATTTATCATAATACATATCTTTCTCAGCAGAAAGTTCTTTCATTTGATTAGCAGTTGTCATGCAAAATTCACAGATATTAGAGTTAACCTGAATATTAGCCATAAAGGCTTGATGAACCTCAGCAAAGAAATCTTCTCCCGGAAGATCAGGATCATCTTCAGCAGTTACATTTTTCTCTTCAGTGCATAGGAATGCAGACTCATCGGGAAAATCTGCAGCCCAGTCATACCCTTCACTAGTTTGAGAGACCAAAGCTTTAGATTCTGAGTTTAATCCACTAGCAGTTGAATTTGAACTTGATGGATTAACATTGCTTCCCGATGCTTTGTTACTTTGAGCAGCATATTTCTGATATAACTTTGAAGTCTCGTGTTTCTTTGCCAAGTTACACTCTTTTGCGAAGTGATCATAATTTTGACAATTGTAACATCCAACCTTGGATTTATCAAATCCAAGTTTACCTTGGGATTGAGATCTTTTCTGCCTGTTCTCTTCATAAACTTCTTACATCTTCTGACAATCATAGCCATAGACCAATTGATATCCATCAATTCTAAATCATCCTAGTCTATTTGTTCATAATCTTCATCGGTCAATTAAGCACTAGTTAATTTTTGTGCTATTACTCCATCATATGACGAAATCATCGCTGAAAATAGTGCCATAAAATCATTTGTTGTTTTAGCTGAAAAAGCACTTTGATTTGATGTTGGAATAGAGGATGATTGACTCGAATAAACGGGATATGTCACCGCAACTTTTTGAGTAAAAGTTTCACTTGACGACCCCCGAGACATATTTGCTTGGCCACTTGAAGTATTTCAACATAAAATGCAGTTGTCAGCGGATTTGAATTAGCTTTTGCTTTTTCATGCATAGTAGATGCATTCTCACCAAAATATACACCTGGATTTTGAACTTAAGCTGGTTGAGTTTTAACTCGTTTCATATCTAATTCCCGAGCCAGCAAGTTTCTTGTAAGATCATCATATGTAATGTCATCAAAACCCTTGTCATGTGTCATTAGCAAAATATAACCTTCCCATGATGCAGGTAAAGCATCTAATAACTTTTCCTTCAGTTCACCTGCTTCTTTACTCACCCCAACTATGTCAAGTTCACTTACCAAATGTGATAATCGTGAAACCGGATCATTAATAGTTTCATTTGGAACATGACAAAAATTATCAAATTCCTTCAACATCACTTTTTTCTTGCTTTTCTTATATTGTGCATTGCCTTCACATCTGTGACACAACGCATCCCATAAAGCCTTTGAAGTTGAATGCATTTTGAATTGATGCAAAATATATTTTGGTAGAGCCATTGATAAATTTGAATAAGCTTTCTTTTCTAACTTAAAGGATTCTTTTTCAGCATCATTCATCTTGTTGTACGGCTTTACCTGACCAGCCAATTCACCAGTTTGAAACTTTGGAACTTCATAACCATCTAACATTGTTGTCCATACCGTAACATCCGTCACACCAATGTATGATTCGTAACGAGTTTTCCATTTATGAAAATCTTCAAATCTCATCAATTTCGGAACTTTTTTTGTAGTTCCTATCTCGTTATCATAATTCAGTATAGCTTGAACAGTTGAAGACATTGCTGCAAAAGCCTGGAACGGATCCATGATTTGTTATTCAAAACTGATCAAGCGGACCAAAATAACCAACCCCAGACCAAACTGTCGATCTCCGGACCAAATTTGAAACAACGGACCAAAATGCTATTACCGGACCAAATTTGAGTCACCGGACCAAAATGCTATCACCGGACCAAAATCGATCTCCGGACCAACTGGTACGCTGAAGTAACAACTCGCGGACCAAATCTGGTATGCTGAAACCGCCACGGACCAACCTATGAAGATTGCCTGCCGGACCACAATCAACGAACCACTTTTTCCTATGAAGATACACGTGCGGACCAGTTGTTCTTGATCCGTACCACCACTGGACCAATAGCGGACCAATGTAATCTCGAATAATTTTCAATGTTTTCGGTTGTTTTAGCTTGTAATCAATGCAGAACTCAACCAAAACGATCCAGGAGCATTTTTGTGGCAACCCTAAAACTTTTGCTTTCTTTCCCCAGCGACGACAGCCGAGGCTGCAAACGCTACAACGCAAGAATAATTTTCGGGAAGAAAAT
>JBCNJP010000006.1:33568092-33648105 GCA_039602395.1 Deinandra increscens subsp. villosa
CAACCTCAACCTATGGTTGTTAAAGTGGGTGTAGGATGCAAGGAGGTTGTCTACCTTTGATTTGAATGACATAAAGAGGGTTAACCACAAGTACATCTAAGTAACTAGATAAACTAGAGGGTGATGGTGGTGGTTTGTGGTTTTCGTAACCGGCAAAGGAAAGGGACGGGGTCACGGGTTTGAAACCCGGCCCTAGCATGGGAGAAGAGGAGTGGGACGGTCCAAAGGAGAAAGGAGGAGAGAAAGGAAAAAGGTGGTGGGTCAAATGCTACGCGGAACGGAGTAAATTAAATAACGAATCGAGTGTAACGAAACATTTTATAAAAATAGTTATCCACGACGTTTAAAATAAATAAAATGATAACTTAGGTGGACTCAAAATATTACAAAAGTTTATATTTTGAAAACCTACGTTGCATGTATAAATATATAACATGCATGACTAAATTTAGTCATCATGAATGGTAACGAAGCTTTATAAAAGGTTTTGAACGTAAAATAAATCGAGGTTAACGTAGGGATTGGATCACAAGTCTCATTTTGTTGTCATTGTCTAAACTCATTGTTATTTAACAAGGAATTGTTTATGAAAGTCATATGTGATATATGTGTGTCATAAAATGATAGAAGTTGGTAAAAGGTTAATCAAAGTTTAACGATTTAAAATGAACGTAAAATGATAATGATAATAATGATAAATTCCAAGATGATGGGATTATGTTTGAAGTTTACCACATAGTTTGGTAAATTTAATAAATGAATTCGGTTAGTCACTTTATTATTATTGAAGTTCCAGCGACCATTTCGTGCAACGAAGTCATCATGTTCAAGTATCATTTTCAACATGAGCTAAGGCTACGTCAAGGCTATTTTCCTATTGTAAATGGATGTAATTATGATAAAATTGGCACGTTGCAAGCAAAAGTTACGTAACACAGTTAACATATAAGTATATATTATCGGTTTAAATTCTTGGGAACTTACGGGTTGTCACATGATCAGAAGGAGAATCTTGCTTGGCAATCAAAGCATGGTTGATAGGCTCGAACTCAGCTAGGAAGTCTCCCCATTCAACACATTTAGTTTGGTTAGCTACAGCAGCAACCACATTCTGAAGGTTTTGACTTCTGGCTGGTTTTGGTTGGGTGGGTTGTTGTCCTGAACTATGAGTAGCATTGTTGCTTGAGTTGTTGTAATTGTTTCCACCATGACTCTTCATCTGAGTTTGACCCTGATTCTATCCTTCCCTTCTTGGCTGGGAGCATTCTCTTGCAAAGTGACCCAGTTGGTGACAAATATAACATTTGACCTTGCTTTTGTCTACGCCAATGTGACCACCTTTTGCTCCTTTGTAAGATCTACCTGTTCTTTCGTAAAATCTTTGGGCTCATACAGACACCATAGAAAGTTGGGTCAAAATATTCATTTCTTCTAAATCATCAGCACCTATACAATTTAAGTCTTCAGGAATGAAGCCTTGGTATGAGTCAGTTGCTACATAAGCATTCTGAGAGTTTTCAAAGGAACTTGAAAAACTCTCTTGACACCTTGGTGTCTGAGGGAAACTTTCTTTCTACGCAAGTCTCCTCCAATTTTTCGTGTAATTATTCGTTCCCTAATATAATTCTCTGGTTTTGAAAAACAGCTGAGTTGACTCAGAAGATGAGTTTTACTTAAGATCTAGTTCCATTTCATAAGCACTGAGTATGCCATGAAGTTCACTAAGCCTCCTATTTTTCAAATTTTTACATTCTATGATGCTTACAGTGTAAACTGTCCACACAGAAGGCAAAGAGCATAAAAAATTTATGTTTACATCGACCTGATCTAGTTATACATCTACCTTTTGTAGTTCATCAAGTAAGGAAACAAATCTCAAATACTGGTTGGTCAAAGATTGACCAGATTTGTAGGTAAAGTTCTCATATTTCTATTTTAAAATGTGACAACCCTAAAACTTTTTGCTTTCTTTCCCAGCGACGATAGCAACAACGACAGCTGATGCTGCGAACGCTACGACACAAGAATAATTTTCGGGACGAAAATTCCAATTTCAGGGGAATGATGTGACACCCGAGAATTTCAAGGTTAACTTCCGTTAGACAAACCCGTTAGTTACGTTATAAGTAGCTAATGCATAACTAGGCCGAATACGTCCACGACCTTTGGTTGATCACCGAACCGTCCATGTGTGTTACGTGTTCATCATTGATTGTCTTTATGTGCAATGTGATTTAAATACATGACTTATTATTGTGAATAGCATGATTAATTGTAAATACTTGATTATGTGAAAATTGCCTAAATTTGGTAGTCAGCGAAACTACCGAGCGAAATTACAGATTCGCCCGGTAGCAGGCTAGACTGATCAATGTGACCGAGATCAGGGCCAGTTTCGCCAGCCAGCGAAACTGCCAGCGAAACTAGCCCCTGATATAAATAAACTTAATAAACCCTAGTAGCCTCATTTGCCTCATATCACAACAAACACACACACACACTCTTTTCTCCTGGAGATTCTGGTCAGTCGAGGTTCACACCGAGTTGTCGAGATCTCAGCCTCAAACCATCATCTACCAAGCTAGGAGATCGAACCGTGAGTCCCAAAAACCTCCATTATGTGTTTTATATGTGTTTTCTTAAAAAGCATGACCAAACCTTCATGATATTGCTTGATCTTCTGTATATATGCTTTAGGATGCTAGATCTGTAATAAAGTTGATAACTTTACGTGTGAAATCCATCCATATTAGAGATTTGTGCAAATTAGTTCATTTTAGGGTTTTGAACCTATTTTAGAGATTTGATGATCAAAATGCATGTTAAACTTGTTAAAGTTGCTTGATTTATGTTGGTAAATGCCTAGGGATGCTAGATAATGAATTGCATGTATGATCAGAAGCTGTTAGGTTGATTTTTAGGCAAATCCGTATGTTTTTCGCGACCAGCGAAACTGTTGTTCTCTGGGCGAAACTAAGTAGCGAAATTACATCTCCTTCCAGCGACACTGACCAGCGAAACTATAGTGTCGCCGGGTAACCTGACCAGACCAGCTCGAGCGAAACTACCGAGCGAAATACCTGAACGAAAGTTCAAACCAGTTTCCCTGCGAAACTAGGCTAGCGAAACTGCGTCAGCAGTTTCGGGCGAAACTAGCCTAGCGAAACTGTGTCACCGGGCATTGCCTAGCGAAAGTGCTGCCCGTGCACCCAGCGAAACTATCTAGCGAAACTGAGCTAGCGAAACTAAGACCTGACCTAAAAACCAAACTTGTGAAATTTGCTTAAGTGTTATGCCATGACTTACATGATTATGCCATGATGATACATGTCTGATTTCTGTACTATGTGAACCTTTGTTTATGATCAACCATCGGTGTCGTGTGTCGGTATGTCGTGTCTTAGCTTAACGTGCTATGTTATGGGCCATAGTGAACGTTGTTTGAAATAAATTAGATACAAGACTAATATATAAGACCTAAATGAATTATAGGTCTTCATTAAGAAATCAATTCAAGGATAGTTAAGCAAGTCTAGCCGAGCAACCAAAGGTGAGTGTCACTAACCCGCAAGATACGATCCCGATGGGGACGGAAAGAACAACTTAGAAATAATGCTGACAAAACTTACGAGTGCCGAGCACCGGACGAATACAAATTGACTGATTTTCACCAAGTGTTTATGGGAACACTTGGGGAAGGAATCAAGTCATCGTTACGAAAGATAAAACTGATAAATGATTTTCGGTTTCGGAAGAAACCCTAAGTAAAATGTTTTAATATGGCTAGCATAGGTTAAAGGCTTTAAACCAAATGATATCACATGATTTCTAAGGAATGTTTTGATTTAATAAAAAAAGTCCTCATAATTAATTGTGCCATTAATTTGTGGAAGCGAGGGGATGTTGGGTAGATCTACTGGAGTTTGACAAACTCCGCTCCGGGGCACTGGAGGTGCACGGGGAACAATATCAGCCTATTTGACACCGTGATCCCAAGAGGAGGACACGGGGGAGGCAAAAAGAGCAGTGACGAAAGTCCGCAAATAAAAATTAATGACGGTGGAATGCCGCAGAATAATTAGTCAGCTTGGTACAATCTTCCTTAGTGCATGAAATGACGGATTAGCTACCCGCGATATCGGTTGAGTTCTTTAATTCTTACAAGACTAAGCGCATATTAAATAGTTGGTAATTGACATTTAAAAGTATCGTCTTTCATAAAACAAATATTACGTATGTATATGTTGACAAAGAAAATGATTATGAGACCGGGCCAATGCATGACAAGCCCACCGTGAACTCACCAGCCTTTTGGTTGACACTTGCGTGGTTTTCACTTTTGCAGATCGCTGAGGAGTATCCGGAGCAGGTTGACATGGCTCAAGAAAATGTTTACTTTTATTTGAACTAACTGGGGAATTTATATAACAACTTATGTTTTGTAATTAAAGCACGCGGCTAGTGCTAAGATATTTATGTTTACATTCCGCTGCGTAACTTTTGGAACTGTTGTATTTATGAACATTGGACTTTACTCTGATTCGTTTAGTATTTGTAACTAATGGTTGTGGATCCTGGTCTAGTCGCGCCCCTTAACGGTATAAACTCCGTTAGTGGTATTTTGGGGGTGCGACATAAAACATCTTTCTTGTTTTCTTTAACTTCACTGGTTCCTTCATACATTTCACTTAAGGCATTTCACAGGCTATGTGCAGTTTTGTAACCCTTAAACCCACTTAAAATGGAGTTGGGAAGTGCAGCCTGTAGAGTCCAATATGCCTTATAGTCAAATTCGAGAGCAGCATAGTCAGAGTCAACATATTTATCTAAAGGTTTTGGTATCCTGACTTCAGCGTCATCAGCAGATTGAACTGTGGGTGAATAAGGACCTTCAGTTAAAGAATTCCATATACGGTGATCTAAGATCCTAAGAAAACCTTCCATCCTTAGTTTCTAGGTACCAAAGTCATTAGGAGTGAACATTGGCGGTTTGTTAGCACTACCGTTTGAACATCCCAAACCGAGTTCATTCATTTTGAAAAGCTTTTGAAAGACAAAAACAACAAAGCTTGTAAAGTAAACAAGTAAAGTATCAACTTTGAAGCACTAGAAGTCTTGAAATTGAGAGCCAAAGCTCTGATACCACTTGTAGGATCGAAAATTAGTTAGTCTGTAACTAAACAAGAACCCTTTACTTGTAAATATAACCTTGCGGAATTAAAGTTATACTTCACTTTACTTGAGCTGATTTTAGTTCTCTTGTATTAGGTAGTGTTTGATTTGCATAAGTATAGTTATAACGAAGTAAGAAATACTCCGCACTATTTGAATTAACTCAAAGTTACACTATTACAAGGTGATCAATAACAGCCATTGATCTCGAATGATTTAATCTAAACCGTTAACAACAGCTCTGGGAAATCCTATCACTCCCAAGGTCAAAGTAAACGATCTGGTGTCAATAGCAGCAACAACCGCCAGGGCGGAAATGGTCAGAACCTGCCCACTTGCAACACCTGCGGCAAGCATCACTCGGGAGTCTGTAGAAAAAGTTTAACTTGTGGGAGGTGTGGTAAGAGAAGCCACGTGGCGGACGACTGTTGGGCAGTCATTCCTGAGCAACAAAATCGGATGAGGCAGAACAACAACAACAACAACAATGGTAATAACCGGGGAAATGGGAATAACAATGGGCAGAACCGTAACAATGAAGTCCCAAGAAGAAATGGCAATGGTTGCTATGAATGTGGTGCCCAAGGCCACATGAAAAGAGATTGCCCTCAACTGAGGAGACAAGGGAATGGTAACCAGGGGAACAACGGTGGCCATGGTAATGGTAATGGTAATGGAAACGGCAATGGCAATGGTGGGAATGGTGGAAATGGTAGAGGCCGAGCTTTCGTGATGGGTCAGGGGGAAGCTCGCAATGATGCCAACGTGATCAACGGTAAATTTATTTTGAACGGTTTCTTTGCTACTGTTTTATTTGATTCTGGTGCTGAAAGAAGCTTTATTTCCACTAAGTTTGCTAGACTAATAAATGCTAAACCAGTTAACTTAGATGCTAAGTATGTGGTAGAACTAGCAAACGGTAAACTTCATGATACGACTCAGATAGTTAAAGACTGTAAGTTAGAACTAGCTGGCCATACATTAGGAATCAACCTTATGCCTTTCCCGATTGGTAGTTTCGACGTCATAGTAGGGATGGATTGGTTATCCGAAAACCGAGCTGAAATTTTATGTAAGGAAAAAGTGGTTCGTATTCCACTCGAAGACGGCAAAGTGTTAACAGTTCAAGGTGAGAGAGGCGGAACAGTCACCGGCATTATTTCATTCCTTAAAGCTCAGAAATGTCTCCGTAAGGGTCACTTCGCGATTCTTGCGAACGTCACTGACACGACACATCCCGAGCGCAAAATTGATGATTACCCAATAGTTCGCGACTTTCAAGACGTATTTCCTGAAGATCTGCCTGGTCTGCCTCCATTTCGACAAGTTGAGTTTGGGATTGATTTGACTCCAGGTGCCGCTCCAATTGCACGCGCACCGTATCGTTTGGCTGTAAGCGAACTCAACGAACTCTCTTCGCAACTTCAAGAGCTACTCGACAAGGGGTTTATTCGTCCAAGTTCGTCTCCATGGGGAGCTCCGGTACTGTTTGTTAAGAAGAAGGATGGAACGTTCCGCATGTGCATCGACTACCGAGAACTTAACAAAGTTACGATCAAGAATCGATATCCGCTTCCTCGAATCGACGATCTCTTCGATCAACTACAGGGTTCAAGCTACTTTTCGAAGATTGATCTACGGTCTGGATATCACCAACTCCGTGTACGTGATGAGGATGTACCCAAGACTGCTTTTAGGACTCGGTATGGTCACTACGAGTTCCTGGTTATGCCGTTTGGGCTAACCAATGCACCGGCTGTATTTATGGATCTGATGAATCGAGTATGCAAGCCGTACCTCGATAAGTTTGTAATAGTCTTCATCGACGATATTTTGATCTACTCTAAGTCAAAAGAGGAACACGAAGAGCATCTGCGACTTATACTGGAATTGCTCCGCAAGGAACAGCTTTATGCTAAGTTTTCGAAGTGCGACTTCTGGATCCGCGAAGTCCAGTTTCTTGGACACATTGTAAATGAGGAAGGAATTCATGTCGATCCAGCCAAAGTGGAAGCGATAAAGAACTGGTCTACCCCAAGAGCGCCAACAGAAATCCGACAATTTTTAGGGCTTGCCGGATATTATCGGAGGTTTATTAAGGGTTTCTCTCAACTGGCTCAACCCTTAACGGCCTTAACGCACAAAGGAGTGCAATACAGATGGGGTGAGAAGGAAGAGCGCGCGTTCCAAACGCTCAAAGATATGTTATGTTCGGCTCCAATTCTTGCGTTACCCGATGGAATTGACGATTTTGTGGTTTACTGCGATGCATCAATCCAAGGACTCGGTTGCGTGTTGATGCAGCGAGACAAAGTAATTGCCTATGGGTCCAGGCAACTAAAGGATACAGAAAAGAACTATACAACGCATGATTTGGAAATGGGAGCCGTTGTTCATGCACTTAAGATTTGGAGGCATTACCTATATGGAACAAAGTGCACAATATTCACCGATCATAAAAGTCTACAGCACATCTTTGATCAGAAAGACCTCAACATGCGACAACGACGGTGGGTCGAGTTACTAAATGATTATGATTTGGCTATCAAGTATCATCCTGGAAAAGCAAATGTGGTGGCAGATGCCCTAAGCAGAAAAGAGTATGAAAAGCCTCGTCGGGTACGAGCGCTTCAACTTACAATACATTCAGGATTACCGGATCGGATCCGTGACTGCCAACAAGAAGCTTTGAAAGCAGAGAACTTCGCAGCTGAAGCACTACGTGGTGTAGATGGCCATTCTGAAGTTAAGTCTGATGGACTCACATATTATAATGACAGAATCTGGGTTCCTTTATTTGGAAATCTCCGTGAGCTTGTGATGGACGAGGCTCACAAGTCAAGATATTCGGTGCACCCCGGATCAGATAAAATGTATCAGGACTTGAAGAATCTTTATTGGTGGCCGAATATGAAAGCCGACATTGCTCGATATGTGGCCAAATGCTTAACCTGCTCAAGAGTCAAGATTGAATATCAAAAGCCTTCTGGTTTACTCCAACAACCAAAGATCCCGGAATGGAAATGGGAGGACATCTCCATGGATTTTGTAACGGGACTACCTCATCGATCAAATCAACCGGATGCGATTTGGGTCATCATCGATCGATTAACCAAATCTGCACATTTCATTCCGATGAAGGAAAGTGATAATATGGATAAATTGACAAAGCTGTACATCGACAAAATTGTGAAGCTTCACGGTGTGCCTAAGACTATCATTTCTGATCGAGATCCTCGATTCACTTCCCGGTTATGGCAATCAATGCAGGAAGCATTGGGAACCCGACTAGATATGAGTACAGCTTATCACCCGCAAACAGATGGTCAATCGGAGCGAACCATTCAAACCTTGGAAGATATGCTCCGAGCTTGTGTTCTGGACTTTGGAAAGGATTGGGAGACTCACCTTCCACTGGTGGAGTTCTCTTACAACAATAGTTATCATTCAAGTATAGGTGCTGCCCCTTTTGAAGCACTTTATGGCCGAAAATGTAGATCGCCCGTGTGTTGGGCCGAGACGGGTGAGAAAGGACTCACTGGGCCGGAAGTTATCCATGATATGACCGAACGGATTATTCAAATCAGACAACGGCTGGCTGCAGCGCGTGATCGACAAAAGAGTTATGCCGACAAACGCCGGAAACCTCTAAAGTTTGAGGTGGGTGACAAAGTATTGCTGAAGGTATCTCCCTGGAAGGGAGTGATACGCTTCGGGAAGCGTGGAAAGTTAAATCCTCGCTACATCGGTCCGTTTGAAATTATTGGGGAAGTAGGCCCGGTGGCCTATCGATTGCAACTTCCTGCTGAACTCGATGGAGTTCACAACGTGTTTCACGTTTCCAATCTAAAGAAATGTCTAGCTGAAGACATCGAAATAATCCCTCTGGAGGAATTGGAAATCGATGAACATCTGAGATTCATCGAGCAACCGGTAGAAATCATGGGACGCGAGGAGAAAGCCCTCAAACGTAGCAAGATTCCGATCGTCAAGGTGCGATGGAACTCAAGGCGTGGACCTGAATATACTTGGGAACGTGAGGATCAGATGAAGAAAAAGTATCCTCACTTGTTTGAGCAAACGTCCACAGAAACTCAAGGTATAATTTAATTTTGGGGACCAAAATTCCTTAACGGGAGGAGGATGTGACAACCCTAAAACTTTTTGCTTTCTTTCCCAGCGACGATAGCAACAACGACAGCTGATGCTGCGAACGCTACGACACAAGAATAATTTTCGGGACGAAAATTCCAATTTCAGGGGAATGATGTGACACCCGAGAATTTCAAGGTTAACTTCCGTTAGACAAACCCGTTAGTTACGTTATAAGTATCTAATGCATAACTAGGCCGAATACGTCCACGACCTTTGGTTGATCACCGAACCGTCCATGTGTGTTACGTGTTCATCATTGATTGTCTTTATGTGCAATGTGATTTAAATACATGACTTATTATTGTGAATAGCATGATTAATTGTAAATACTTGATT
This sequence comes from Deinandra increscens subsp. villosa, assembly GCA_039602395.1. Taxonomy (NCBI): domain Eukaryota; kingdom Viridiplantae; phylum Streptophyta; class Magnoliopsida; order Asterales; family Asteraceae; genus Deinandra; species Deinandra increscens. The sequence continues at coordinate 33,577,756 of JBCNJP010000006.1, forward strand.
ATGTGAAAATTGCCTAAATTTGGTAGTCAGCGAAACTACCGAGCGAAATTACAGATTCGCCCGGTAGCAGGCTAGACTGATCAATGTGACCGAGATCAGGGCCAGTTTCGCCAGCCAGCGAAACTGCCAGCGAAACTAGCCCCTGATATAAATAAACTTAATAAACCCTAGTAGCCTCATTTGCCTCATATCACAACAAACACACACACACACTCTTTTCTCCTGGAGATTCTGGTCAGTCGAGGTTCACACCGAGTTGTCGAGATCTCAGCCTCAAACCATCATCTACCAAGCTAGGAGATCGAACCGTGAGTCCCAAAAACCTCCATTATGTGTTTTATATGTGTTTTCTTAAAAAGCATGACCAAACCTTCATGATATTGCTTGATCTTCTGTATATATGCTTTAGGATGCTAGATCTGTAATAAAGTTGATAACTTTACGTGTGAAATCCATCCATATTAGAGATTTGTGCAAATTAGTTCATTTTAGGGTTTTGAACCTATTTTAGAGATTTGATGATCAAAATGCATGTTAAACTTGTTAAAGTTGCTTGATTTATGTTGGTAAATGCCTAGGGATGCTAGATAATGAATTGCATGTATGATCAGAAGCTGTTAGGTTGATTTTTAGGCAAATCCGTATGTTTTTCGCGACCAGCGAAACTGTTGTTCTCTGGGCGAAACTAAGTAGCGAAATTACATCTCCTTCCAGCGACACTGACCAGCGAAACTATAGTGTCGCCGGGTAACCTGACCAGACCAGCTCGAGCGAAACTACCGAGCGAAATACCTGAACGAAAGTTCAAACCAGTTTCCCTGCGAAACTAGGCTAGCGAAACTGCGTCAGCAGTTTCGGGCGAAACTAGCCTAGCGAAACTGTGTCACCGGGCATTGCCTAGCGAAAGTGCTGCCCGTGCACCCAGCGAAACTATCTAGCGAAACTGAGCTAGCGAAACTAAGACCTGACCTAAAAACCAAACTTGTGAAATTTGCTTAAGTGTTATGCCATGACTTACATGATTATGCCATGATGATACATGTCTGATTTCTGTACTATGTGAACCTTTGTTTATGATCAACCATCGGTGTCGTGTGTCGGTATGTCGTGTCTTAGCTTAACGTGCTATGTTATGGGCCATAGTGAACGTTGTTTGAAATAAATTAGATACAAGACTAATATATAAGACCTAAATGAATTATAGGTCTTCATTAAGAAATCAATTCAAGGATAGTTAAGCAAGTCTAGCCGAGCAACCAAAGGTGAGTGTCACTAACCCGCAAGATACGATCCCGATGGGGACGGAAAGAACAACTTAGAAATAATGCTGACAAAACTTACGAGTGCCGAGCACCGGACGAATACAAATTGACTGATTTTCACCAAGTGTTTATGGGAACACTTGGGGAAGGAATCAAGTCATCGTTACGAAAGATAAAACTGATAAATGATTTTCGGTTTCGGAAGAAACCCTAAGTAAAATGTTTTAATATGGCTAGCATAGGTTAAAGGCTTTAAACCAAATGATATCACATGATTTCTAAGGAATGTTTTGATTTAATAAAAAAAGTCCTCATAATTAATTGTGCCATTAATTTGTGGAAGCGAGGGGATGTTGGGTAGATCTACTGGAGTTTGACAAACTCCGCTCCGGGGCACTGGAGGTGCACGGGGAACAATATCAGCCTATTTGACACCGTGATCCCAAGAGGAGGACACGGGGGAGGCAAAAAGAGCAGTGACGAAAGTCCGCAAATAAAAATTAATGACGGTGGAATGCCGCAGAATAATTAGTCAGCTTGGTACAATCTTCCTTAGTGCATGAAATGACGGATTAGCTACCCGCGATATCGGTTGAGTTCTTTAATTCTTACAAGACTAAGCGCATATTAAATAGTTGGTAATTGACATTTAAAAGTATCGTCTTTCATAAAACAAATATTACGTATGTATATGTTGACAAAGAAAATGATTATGAGACCGGGCCAATGCATGACAAGCCCACCGTGAACTCACCAGCCTTTTGGTTGACACTTGCGTGGTTTTCACTTTTGCAGATCGCTGAGGAGTATCCGGAGCAGGTTGACATGGCTCAAGAAAATGTTTACTTTTATTTGAACTAACTGGGGAATTTATATAACAACTTATGTTTTGTAATTAAAGCACGCGGCTAGTGCTAAGATATTTATGTTTACATTCCGCTGCGTAACTTTTGGAACTGTTGTATTTATGAACATTGGACTTTACTCTGATTCGTTTAGTATTTGTAACTAATGGTTGTGGATCCTGGTCTAGTCGCGCCCCTTAACGGTATAAACTCCGTTAGTGGTATTTTGGGGGTGCGACATAAAACATCTTTCTTGTTTTCTTTAACTTCACTGGTTCCTTCATACATTTCACTTAAGGCATTTCACAGGCTATGTGCAGTTTTGTAACCCTTAAACCCACTTAAAATGGAGTTGGGAAGTGCAGCCTGTAGAGTCCAATATGCCTTATAGTCAAATTCGAGAGCAGCATAGTCAGAGTCAACATATTTATCTAAAGGTTTTGGTATCCTGACTTCAGCGTCATCAGCAGATTGAACTGTGGGTGAATAAGGACCTTCAGTTAAAGAATTCCATATACGGTGATCTAAGATCCTAAGAAAACCTTCCATCCTTAGTTTCTAGGTACCAAAGTCATTAGGAGTGAACATTGGCGGTTTGTTAGCACTACCGTTTGAACATCCCAAACCGAGTTCATTCATTTTGAAAAGCTTTTGAAAGACAAAAACAACAAAGCTTGTAAAGTAAACAAGTAAAGTATCAACTTTGAAGCACTAGAAGTCTTGAAATTGAGAGCCAAAGCTCTGATACCACTTGTAGGATCGAAAATTAGTTAGTCTGTAACTAAACAAGAACCCTTTACTTGTAAATATAACCTTGCGGAATTAAAGTTATACTTCACTTTACTTGAGCTGATTTTAGTTCTCTTGTATTAGGTAGTGTTTGATTTGCATAAGTATAGTTATAACGAAGTAAGAAATACTCCGCACTATTTGAATTAACTCAAAGTTACACTATTACAAGGTGATCAATAACAGCCATTGATCTCGAATGATTTAATCTAAACCGTTAACAACAAAGTCAAATACAAACTACCAAAAGAATAAACATCGACAATCGGAATATCTTGAGCGTTAACAGCAATAACCTATTTTAGGAGAGCGGCTTTGATAGATTTAGAAGCAACCGAGAAGCTTTTGCAGGATTGGACTACTGAAAAGACATCTCAGGAAAAGTCCGGTTGAACTCTTTATCTAGTGGATAATCGATTTCACCCGGAATATTCGCTATCAGAAAAAATGCTTCTTCCGCTTGAAAGGCGGGTTCTGCTTGAAGTTGAGACTTCCGCTTGAAGTTCAACTTCAGCCGGAAATCGTCAAAATTGGCTTTCAGCCGAAAATCTCCAAAGCGATATTCCTTACAAATGTGCTAAAAAGGTTGAATTATAATTGTTTGTAGGTTGATATAACTGTCCAAGGGGGTGGTATGATAGTACATCAAAGTCTAAGGGTAGAAAATTGAAGATTATAAAACTAGAGGACCGGCGTAGAGTTTATACTAAGTCGAGGGGGCTTAGTGTAAAAGATGTGAATCTTATGATTAAAAATGAATTTAGGTGAAGGAATGAACGTGGGCTATGAAAGTAAAATGTCAAATTGACATTAATTAAGGTGATGAGATGGAGGGTATGACAATTTGAAAAAAAAGACGACAGAATTATTAATTGCCCAACTGACTATTAATTTGGAAGAGAATTATATTAGGGAACGAATAATTACACTAAAAATTGGAGGAGACTTGCGTAGAAAGAAAGCAAAAATTTCTAAGGTTTAAGAGAGTCGACAGAATAGAGAGTGACGGCAGAAAGAAAAAAAGACGAGAAAGGGATAGCATACGGACGAAATTCGAAGAAAGGAAGCCAGAGAAGAATTTGCACGAGAGAAAAAGAATTCAAAGCTAACAGTCACCCAGGCTAGCACGTCAAAAAGTAAAATTAATTATTAAGCAAGCAAGTAGGTAGGCTGGTAGCTAGATTAATTTATTTTCTTTTGCGATGAAGAGTATCCTTGACATCGTTTTTGTTTGTGTTTCTGTTCAAACCATGATTGTTGGCTAAATTACTAGTGCTACCTAGGCTGTGTTATGATGATTATTTAACGTTTGTGATTTTATTCAGTTTATGGATTGCGTATGTTTGGTTGATGTTCTAGTAAACAATTTCTAATTTATTGATTAATGCGTATGACTACTTGAATCAGATTTATAATTGTTAATTGGACATTGTTTTGCTTGTGGATGTCTTCCAGTTTTAATAGAGTAGCTAAATTGCATGCTTTTGGGTTGTTAATTTGCATGATTTACTAGTAGTTATCATAGGTTCAATTGATGATTGTTTATTTGGTTCTTATGGGCTGCTAGGTTTACACAAGACGGGAGGTGATAGACCTATTGGGTAATCGGGTTTGTTAGGGTTTTAGGCCAAATTGTCTTGGGATAGGGATTCCTTAGTAATTCTAGTTTGCGTGTTATTCCATGTTAATTCTGTAAGTTAGTAGTTACTCCTTTCATCGTTAGGTGTCTGGGATAGGAACAAGCCGGAAGGTGACCTGTATGTTCGAGTACTAAAATATCCGTTAGGAATAAGCCGGGAGGTGACCTAACTAATCAGTGTGCATCTTCGATTCTTAGTGTTAGAGCATATTTCTATTCTATGAGTGTCTCGTGTATTGTATCTATGTGAGCGTGTCTAAGTGATAGTTGTAGTGACTATTTGGTTATGGGCGTACCACATGGTCCGGCGGACCATGTGGTCCGGCGTATCAGTTTGATACGCTGGGTGATTAGTCACTTACTATAAATAGGGTGTGTTAGAATGTGCATGGGAACGAGTTGAAACACTTCTGTCATTCTACAATTTTCTGTGTGTGTTTCTAGAGAGAGAAACTAGAGAGTCTTCTTTGTATCTTCAAGTGATCAATAAGAATTCTCTTATTTACATCCGTTGTTACTATGATTGATTGATACACGCAGTAGTAAGATCGTATCTAGTTTCTACAAGTGGTATCAGAGCATTTGGTTGCTCTATTGCTGTGTTTTTTATCAATTTTTCGGATTTTTAGAGAGAGAAAGTTTGGGTGTCTTCACGTTTTCATCAAATTCTTTCAATTCTGAGTGTTTCAACGATGGAAAATGATTTCTGAGTGTTTCTGGAGTGTTTTCGCACTATACTGAACCAAATTCCAGCTCCAAACATAAAAATTCGCGAAAATCAGTGAAATCAGTCTCGAAGTCAGCTGATCCGCCGGATGAGGTTTCTGATCCGCTGTCTGATCCGCTAGGCAATCTTCATCAGTTTGATCCGCAGCAGTTACAGCGTATCAGTGTGATCCGCTGAAAATTCTGATCCGCCGTATCAGAATCTGATCCGCCGTATCAAATTTGATCCGCTGAAGATTTCTGGTCCGCTAGTACATCTGATCCGGAATCTGATCCGCTAGTACAAGTTTGATCCGCCTGATTACTTTGATCCGGAACTGGTCCGTCGAGTTGTTTTGATACGCTGGCAGAATAGTGACCTTCACGAAAAATGACATAACTTGCAAACCGTTTGGAGTTACGGAACCCAATACCAGCCAAAACGTTCGTCTTTCCTAGATCTAGGACGTGTACCGAGCAGTTTTGACCCCCAAAATCCGCTTGGAAGACCTTCGTTTTTGAGTTCGAAGTTTTGAAGTATCATTTTACGTTGAAAAATGTCCGATTTTCAAGCGTTTGCGGCTATGCAAAGCACGGTACAAGCTATGCTCAATTTTGATAATGAAATAGGAACAAGTCAGAAAGTTCCCAAGTTGTTAAAATTGGAAGATTATCAAAATTGGAAGCAACGTTTCTCTGCATACATCAGCACAAATGATATTGATTTGTGGATTCCGATTCGAACGCTGTATGTGCGTCCAACTGACAATGGGGAATATAAAGAGATTCAAGATTTTGATATGGATGAACGAAGAAGTTATGAACTTGAACAAAAAGTTTATGGTTATCTTACCATGGCTTTACCTACTGAGTTGTTACATCAATTCAGTACTTGCAAGAAGGCTAAACAGTTATGGGATGCTTTATCTGCTCGATGTGAAGGCAATGATCAGTATAAGAAGAGTCGAAGGAAAGTGTTGAACAAAGAATTTGAAAATTTTCAACAATACGACAAAGAAAATATTTCTGCTCTTGTTTCAAGATTTTCACATCTAATTAGTGAGATGAAAGTGGTCAAGATTGAGAAGACCGAGGAAGAATTGAAAGAGAAATTGATGGAAGCATTACCAGAGAAATGGGAAAATTATGTGTTGTTGCTTACTCATGATAAAGATTATTCCACATTATCATTTCATGATTTGACTGGAAATCTTCATGCTCGAGAAATGGAAATGATGAATTCAAACAAGTCCACTGCTCAATTACAAAATCCTGAGTTATATCATGGACAAAATTCTGCAAGTATCAATGCAAAATCTAAATCATCTGCTTATGATACATCAAATCCATCTCAAACAGCATTTGTTGCTGATCATGGATCAGGAAAGTATGAAAGTTCATCAAGGAGGTGCAGTTTCACTACTCCTGATAGATCATCTGCTAGTTCGATTAATGGGAAGTCAGCTGAAGATTTAGTTGCGTTGTTATCTGGATTCATATCATCTTCTTCTGGCGATATATTTAGTCAAATTGGTAACTCTTGTCTATATAGAGAGGATTTAGATCATATGGATGAAGATCAGTTGAACAAATTAGATTTGGAGTGGCAGTTTGCTATGCTAACTGAAAGAGGTAGAAGGTTTATTAAGAAACATGGAACGACATCTATTTTTCAAGGAGACAAACTTGGTTTGAATAAGTCACAGATCAAATGTTTCAAATGTTCCAAATATGGTCATTTTGCTCGTGAGTGTCCCGCAAAAGAAAAGGTGGTTCAGACAGCTGATAAAACTGTTTCACCTCAAATTGCTTTGACTGCTATTTCTTCTGCGTCAAAAGAACAAACATCGAATGAAGGATATGATTGGGATGCTGATTTTCCTGATGAGTCTTGTTTTGTTGCTCAGATTGTTCACAGTGATGACGAAGAAGAGATAACAGATTCTGATTCAGATGTTAGTAGTTATGGAAATAGTGGTTATGAATCTGTCTGTGAGTTTTGTTCTCAAAAAGATAAAATGATTCAAGGTTTAGTTAAGGAAAAAGAAGATTTGGTTGCTGATAGAGAAAAGTTGGAAGGTATGATCCAAGAGTTAGAATCTCAAAAAGAAAAGTTTTCAGTTTTTCAGACAGAGTTAATTGACAAAGAGTTGCAGTTTCAAGCTGTTGAGCAGGAATTTGAAAAGAAATTTACAAAATTATCTGAAGAAAAGGCTGACTTAGTCAAGGAAGTTGCAAAATGGAAGGCAGAAGCTGAGGATGCTGCCAATGATTTTAATAATTTGTTTGAAAAGTCCAAGATTAAACTTGATTTACTTACCAAGGCTTCTGATAATTCGGTTGCTAAAATTGGCGTATATCAGCTTGATATGGAGAAGTTGTTAGATGAGAAGCGAGAACTGGCAAGAGTAAACAAGTTGCAAAATGCAAATTTGGATATTCAGAAAAGAAACGAAGATAAACTTGAGAAGGAATTGTTGGCCTCTCTAGATGAGTTGAGATTGCAAAAGTATGAAACTAATAAAGTGGCAAAGAAGCTAATTGCATCAGAAAAGGAGTTGGCTGAAGCTCTTCAAAGAATTTCTGAATTAAAGATTGAAGTCATTGATTCAAAACGTCTTTTGAACAATGTTACTAACTCACAATCTTTTACAAGTTTTCTGGCCAAGGATGATAATTTTGAGAAGATGTTCAACAAAACTGTGTCACCACCAGGAAGTCTCAAAGAAGGCGTTCATGATTTGAAAGAAAAGGCTGAGATTGGTGATTATTCTGAGTTTGTTGGTTCCAAATCTGCTGAAGAAAAGCAAAAGGAAAAAGGCAAAAATATTGAAGCTTCTGAAGCTCAAAAGGTTGTGTCTGGGCCTTCGTCTTCAAAAGCTGACATTGATGAAACAATTATCAATGCTCCAAAAGATATCAAGAAAGTTAAAGCTGAATTTTCTCGTCTTGCAAAGACCGGGCATAAATCATCTGATTCAGAAGAGAAAGTTTCTGGAAAATATACAGGTTTGGGATTTCAAAAGAAACAGGTTGATGTGAAAGTTTCAAAGGCTCAACAGCAACAGCATTTGAAGAAAGTTAATCTGAAGCAAGTGAAGAAAGAAGTTTTTAAAGCTGACAAAGTTCAACCCGAGAGGTTTTACAAACTCAAGGGTTCGGAACAAATATTTTCTGATAAAGAATTTCCGTTACATTGCGTAGATGCTCGGAAAGTTGCTGAAGTTTTTGTGACGAATGTTGATTGAAAGGTATCCATGTCGAAAGGTCAATTTTCTTTCGTTTACATTTTGTATGTAGTTTAGGGGGAGAAGATTGAAAACCAAAAATAGCGTTCTTATGTTTTTGTTTGTGTTAAAATGAAAATCAAAAATAGAGTTTTCATTTTAAGGGGGAGAAAAACAGAAAAATACAAAAACATTGAAAAATGAGAAATTGTATCCAACATGATTGGGAAATGATGGTACATTGGCTTACGTGTCTGACTCATGGATAAAATAGATGAAAAGCCATAAGATCATTGTTTGATGTAGTTGGTAGGCTCGGCATTAAATCAGAAAGTATTCAGATGTGATAAACACATTAAATACTGATGCTTGACCAAGTGGACAACATCTTGATGCATGTCTCATGATATCAGGGAAAAGATATGTGAAAAAGAAAAATGAGAGGTCACTGTGTATACATGTGTTCATTTTGCAAAGATTTAAACTTGTTTGATTTTCTTTATTTTGTCAAACGATCGGACTTTCTTTGCGTATCGAAAGATCGACCTGATTGTTGTTCGTTTGACGTTCTGCTTTATTTTCTTTGGTGTTTCGTATAACTCATCGGACTTTCTCTGCGTGTACGGGAGTACCGACCTGATTGTTGTTGGGTTATACAATTTCAACTTGTTTTATTTTCTTATTTTGTTAAATCCGAGGCCTTATCTGCGTATCGAAAGATCGACCTTAAGGTAGATGATTTAACGTTCTTATTTCTTTTTGCATGGAACACAGTTGACTAAATCATGAATACAATCATTATGTGATTAAATCGCAAATGAAATCACGAAGTGTGATATAAAAGCAAAAACATATCTGAGTATGTCTGATAGCGTGGGGTACACTGGTCAAAGCAAACTAAATCAATCAATAACATGTCCAGATGTTATGAGTATGATTATGCCTGAGTTTAAGATGGACAAATTATACCAGTAATCGACATGACTTGTGTGCTGAAGTAATTGAAATTGAAGTGTAGTTCAGCATGATATGACCAATATGATCCCAAGTTGTGATCTTTCTTGCAAAAGACAAAAATAGTGTCTGATTCAGTATTGCATTTATGTTTCATATCTGAAAAGTTCAAAAAGATTTTCGGTGTGTTTTGATGTAAAGTTTCAAAAAGCCAAAAAGATTTTGTTTCTTATTTGTTTTCGACCAATCGATATGTGATACGAAATCAAAATTTCAAAACTATATCTTGGATTCTCGAAGAGAAGTTTTGCACCAAGACTAAATTTAATTTTTTCAAAAGAAAAGGAAACCGCGTTTCTGTCTTCTGAAATTGCAGGTTATATGTTTCAAAGACTCAAGCATGGTGAAAGGGGGAGTATGTAATATTTTTCACAAGTGGATCTTGAAATTCAAAGTTGATTCTAGAGTGATCCAGCCATGCAAGCTCTATTTCTGACAAGATTTCAAGTCAAAGATCGGATGCAACAATGTTGAAGATTGAAGACTGAAGTTTAGTTAGAGATTAGATACACTACACGTTAAGGGGGAGTTTGTTAGAGCATATTTCTATTCTATGAGTGTCTCGTGTATTGTATCTATGTGAGCGTGTCTAAGTGATAGTTGTAGTGACTATTTGGTTATGGGCGTACCACATGGTCCGGCGGACCATGTGGTCCGGCGTATCAGTTTGATACGCTGGGTGATTAGTCACTTACTATAAATAGGGTGTGTTAGAATGTGCATGGGAACGAGTTGAAACACTTCTGTCATTCTACAATTTTCTGTGTGTGTTTCTAGAGAGAGAAACTAGAGAGTCTTCTTTGTATCTTCAAGTGATCAATAAGAATTCTCTTATTTACATCCGTTGTTACTATGATTGATTGATACACGCAGTAGTAAGATCGTATCTAGTTTCTACACTTAGGATTTCCTACTGCCTCACACCCGGTAAATGATATGGGGTCCACTAGGGTTTTCTTAGAGTTGTCATTAAGATCCTGATTCCATCATAGATTTCCATAGTCGAGTAAGATTGCAAGTGTTGAATAGGCTTTTTGGTCTAGGTAGTACTTCTCTCTCATCTGTCAGTTTCCTCGAGTCTTCTGATTTCGTTTGCTAGGTAATTAAGTCAGTTTAATTAGTTATTTAAATTCCTAAATTCAAAAAATCAAATTACTTAGTATTTCCATTTCATTAGGTCCTAGATTAAGTCTAGCTATAGAGTGTCCTTAGGGTTCGATATCCGGTGTTACATAAGCTATTCTACTACCGACAGGTACACTTGCCTTAGGTTCGGTCTAGTTTAGGTATTTTCGGTAAAATTAGGTGTGTATAGGTCTAGGATTAGGTCTAGGATATTTTTATTATTTTTAGTAGTCGTTCTGAACACATCAAACACCAATATCACTGCCACATCCCCTACTGAATCCCCTGTTGTCATTTCCAAAAGGCACAAGTATGTGGTTGCTATGTCTCTTCCACCTATGCCCACTGAACCAAGCCAAGCTTCAAACCCTGCCAAAGGCAAAAAGCCTGTGCAGAAGCCAACCAAATTGGGATTATCTCTTAGGGATGAACCTTCATCTGAAGGTGAGTCACTGGAAATAGATGCACAATCCCCATCTACTAGGTTTTCATCATATACTTCCCTATCACCTTTGAGTGACAATGCATTCAATCCTGATCCAAATGATGGTGTTATTAACTCACCCACATCGTTACATGAGAACATTTTAATGGATAGGGACCCTGTTGCATTGAACCAACACTCTACATTGGAGGTGAATCTCATGAGTGAAGAAGAGATTCATATAGAGAAGGGCTGCTACTGCCCAGGGGTCCCCACTGGAACCTGGTGCTACTAGTAACATCAGTAAGACCCAATCCATGGCAATCATCTCTGAATCAGCTCCTAAGGGTCGTTCATTGGAACCAAGGGAACCTGAGACAGTAGTGGAGAATCCCAGGTGCTAAGAAGCCGTGGGACTGAGCATGATCAATCTCGGATTGATGGTTTAGTTTCGTCCAAGGATACTGGAAAACACCCAGATGAGCAAAGTTATACACTAACTGAATTGACGACTCTGTACAAATAATTACAACAGCGGGTGGATGCTCTAAATGTCACGGTTGCAGATCTTGTTCAAGCTCAAACGAAGCCTGCAACACCTTCACTGAACAACAGGTTAAAGCTAGCTCTTTAAACCTAGACATGGTGATATCAGTTGAAGCTGATCCTGTCAAACTGGGGGAGAAAGCTACTACTTCATCATCATCTAATGCTGCATACAACCAAGAGATATTAGAGACAAAAAGACTTCTAGTTGAAGTCAGAATGACGGTATTCAAGAAGGTAGATGTTCAACATTTTTCTGCTGAAGAGAGTTGGGAAAACATCAGGAACAACAAACTTGTTGATGTGTCCCCATTTAAAGACCCCACTATTACTCAGCTTGTCCAATCATCTATGCTGATTGCTGGTGCTCTTCCTGAGCACATCAATATGGTGATAAGGCTAAGGAAAGATGTGATCATTCCAAGGGAAAAATCCTTTGCCCAATCATCAACCAACTGTGGTAACTGAATCGGCTGAGAAAGGAACTGAAGTCACCAAACCGGAGGTGGTCACAGAAGTTAAACCGGAGATTCAAGGGAGAGGTAATTGAAATTGATGAAAATGAACCGGATGTAGAGAGAACAAGAAGAATAGAAGATAACATATCCATCTTTGGCATTGATGAGTTCATATTTCAACCGGTAGTTCAACCGGAGATTCAAGTAGAAGTTGAAGCTGAAGTTGCTGCTCAAGAATTTCCTCAAACTCTTGCTGCTCTGCAAAAAGGTGGAAATCAACTAGTTCAAACGGATGAACCAGTTGAAGCTGATAATTCTCTGGTAATTCATAAAGATGTGTAGATAGAGGAAGCTGTAGCTTTTACTAAATTTGTTGAAGCAACTAGGGTAGCAGCAGAGAATGGAACGCTGGATAAGGAATACTAGGAGGAGTTGGAGCAATATTCAATTGATTTTGTGATAGAAGGAGTGTTTGAGGAAGCCAAGAAGAGATCAGCTGAACAGAGAAGGCAAGTGTATGATTTGGTGAAGATGGATGACAAAGAAAAAGACATGTTAATGAGCATTGCCTCAAGGGTGCCTACTAAGTTGGTGAAAAATGATGATAATTATGAACTTCTCAGAAAGGTTAAGAGAATTCTGGTCATAAGGAATTGGAAATCAGAAGAAGAGGTATTCAACATGCAGGTCAAAGAAATCTGCAGCTATATTGACTTACTATATTAAAAGCTAAAAGGAGATGAGTTTGCTATTGATCCTAGTCTGGTTATGCCTGATCCGTCTACGACCATCTCAGGTATGTCCAAACTTCCACTTGTTAAACCTGAACCTGAAGTAGAAGATACAGATGAACCAGTACTACCACCTCCATTCAAACTGAACTATTTCCTTCCCTTAGACAAACCCAATTATCCTCATTACCAAAAGGCCCAGCCAGTTACAAACTCTTCCAACCAAGAAAATCCAAGTATCTCCATCCCAAATAGATTACTGATAACTCCATCCCAAGTAGATTACCTCAGTTCTGGATATGTCTGATATATTTCCTGAATCTCCTAAAGTCAGTAAACCACCCTCAAATTCCCAACCATTACTTCCTCTCACCATCAAGGAACCATCTACAGCAACCACAATTGCACCTCCACCACCACCAAAGTTCACCTCTGCTGAGCCTTCTTCTTCTTCAGTCAAGGGAAAAGAGAATAAGACAACAGTTGAGGAAAAGAAGAAGATAATTCACAGAAGAAGAAAAAGTCCAGGTTATAACCCATTCGAGAATGAAAGTTGTTGAAGTTTTCAGTACAAGTCAATTTTGTGGATAGGTTCGATGATGTAGAATAATTTGACAACATCAGTTTAGGGGAAGATTGTAAGGAATATCACATTTGATATTTCCGATTGAAATCCTAGTGTGAAGAAGTTCCGGCTGAACAAGGTTCAAGCGGAAGTCTAAGTCCAAGTTGAACATACTATTCAACCGGAAAAAGCTCTTTTGTACCAGACGCGAATATTCCGGGTGAACTCCTTATCCACCAAATAAAGAGTTCAACTGTACTTTTCAGCAACATCTTATCAGCTGTCTAATCGTTGTTAAAGCATTCTGGTTGCTTCCTTTTGTATAAAAGCCGCTCTCCTATTCTAGTATGTTGCTGATCACACGTCATCCAACCCATCAATCGAAGATTATTCTTTTGGTAGTTTAGTTTGACTTTTGTAATCAATGGTGTAGATGATCGTATTGAAATCAATGGCTATCATTGATTTCCCTTAGCACTATATATAGCATAGTTATCTCAACATTTGTATGCATGAATGTATGCAAGAACACGGTATAATATTGTTGAGTTAATGCAAATAGTGTCGAGTAAAGTTTACTACTTGTGTTACTATCTTTATACAAACAACTATTATTTACAAGTGTTAAATGGTTAAGTAGAGTGGAGATTAACTTAATTCCATAAGGTTAATCTTACAAGTAAATCTTGTAGTTAAACTAAGTGTTTGAATCTCGATCCTACAAAGCAGTTGTATGTTGTTGATTTAACTCATTCGTACTACTTCTTGGAAATAAAACTCTGAAAAGAAAGGGAACGATCTTACCACTGGATGAACCGATCAATCTAGTGCATGAGAATGTTAATAAGCTTTGTTTTATTGATTTCACAAAGAGAACAATTACAAAGCTTTGGTTTCTCTCTCTAGAACACACACACACACAAAGTGTAGAATTTGATCAAGATTTCTTGACATGCTAAACTGGTCAACCTATTTATAGGTGACTCAAACTGCCCAACGTGTCATCCAACATACCATTGGTACATTGGCTCCATACCAAGTGGTACGGACCATGGTACGTTGTCTGTAAGACTCACACCATAATTCTCTTATATAGATACAATACACAAGACACTTTGTAGCATAGGAATATGCTCTAGCAAACTCCCCTTAACGTGTAGTGTATCTATGCTAACTAAACTTCAGTCTTCAATCTTCAGCATCGCTACATCTGATCTTCAACTTGAAACTTCTTGTTAGCAATAGAGCTTGCATGGCTGGATCACTCTTCAATAATCTTTGAACTTCAAGATCCATTTGTGAAAGATACAAACCCCCCCCCCCCTTAACCATGCTTGAGTCTTAACAGCACAGAACCTACAATTTCAGAAGACAGAAACGCGGTTTTCAATTTTCAAGCCAACATAAGTTAATCTTGGCGCAAAACTTCTCTTCGAGAATCCAAGATATAGATTTGAAAATTGTTTTTCGTATCTTGTGTTGATCAATCGAAAACAAACAAGAAATAAAATCAATTTGGCTTTTATGAATTTTATACTAAAACACACCAAAAAACTTTTTTGATTTTTCTGAAATGAAAAATAAAATGCAATAAACATTTAGACTCTAATTTTCGTATTTTGCGAGAAAGATCACGACACTAGATCTTATCAGACATAACACACCTAGCACATTTCAATTTCGGTTTTAATCAGTATGCAAGCCAAGATAATCGCAAATACAACATTTATATTTGTTTCAGCATGAACCAATTATATTTACCGTTTTCAGACATCCTTAAGGTAATTTTATCATGCACTAATAACTCGGCTCCACTCTATTAGAAATACCGGCAAATCATCATGTTTATCTTATATAAGCAACTGTCTTAGAGATTTAATCATCCTTGATGAGTCATGCAGAAATAAAGCAGAACCCCAAATACCTAGCAATCAGGTTGGTCTTGTGGACACGTAGATAAAGCCCAAGTATTTGAGAAAATAAGAAAGCAAAACATGTTGAACTCGTATAATTCAACAACGATCGGGTCGATACTTCCGTATACGCAGAGAAAGTCCGATGAATTATACGGAACACCAAGAAAAATAAATCAGAATGTCAAATGAACAAAGATAAGGTCGATCTTTCGATACGCACAGAATGTCCGACCGTTTAACAAAATAGAGAAAATCAAACAAGTTTAAATCTTTCAAAATAAAAACATGCATTCATCAGGATATCTCTTATTCTATTTTTTTAAATCATCACACACCATTTATCAAGAAGTAAACAACCAAAGATCATCAGGCAAGCTTTATGTTTATATCTTACTTGCAGATATCAGATTAGTCATGCCATTCACAGATTATGCAAGAACCTACGGCCTTTAGACTTAGTCTATCCATGGCAGATAAATGTATATGCTGATGTACTATCATTTCTCGCTTTTGAATAATTAATTTCTCAATTTTTCATTCATTTTTTTTTATATTTTTCAATTTCTCCCCCTAAAATTCAAACAAACACAATTTTATTTAATTTTTAAATTTTCTCCCACTAAAAATATGAACTAAAGAAAATGAACAAAAAAAAATGATCGATCAACACTTGACACATTTTTGAAAATGATATTTTTGAAAATCAGTGTTTCAAAGATAGGAAAGATTCAATTTAACTTAAGTCAACCACAAGTATTCCACTGTCCGCAATCTTTTAATCACTAACATGTCTTCTTGAAATACCTGCAAACACTGGAAAAATAATAAGTTCTTAAAACCCCGACCCTCATCCACACTTGTGGTAGGTCGTCTAGTGTCTTCAACAAAATCCGTGTTGGCTGTGGAGACACCTTTTGGTCTCCATTCCTGTTTTGGTTTTAAACTTTCTGGTGAACCATTGTCAACTGATGAGTGACAATTAGAACTACTACCCAACTTTTCAAAATTAAATCTCTTTTTTCTAGGGAAATTGTGTGTTGGGTATTGGTTCACTAAAAATAATGCCATCAGTATCAACATACTTTGTATGTTTGGCATTTGATGATGAATTGTTATTAGTCGTAGGGCAATGTTTAGCATAATGACCTTTCTTACGACAAACATAACACAGTCGATGATTAGTTGGAGTAACTGAAACTGGTTTTCTAAACTGACCAGTCGAACATTCATCAAAAACTTTTGAAAACATATGTTTGGATTTCGAGGGTTTCTGAAACTTTAGAAAACATTTTGGAGAATCATAAAAACCAGAGTCATCTCCAAAACCATCGAATTTATCACTATGAGAATACCTGTTTGATTTAGCATAAAGAAATGAACTTGAACTTTTTCTGCCTTTAGGTGTTGCATCAGATATGCATGAAGATTCTTCAGTAGGAACCTTTTCACCGGCAGATGTATGAAATACTTTCTTCTTCCAACTTTGTGACTTCTTATCTGATAACACATTCTGATTTATATTCTTCTCATCGTTAATCACCTTTTTATTCCTATTTTTCATTGGCACCTCTTTTCATTCATGTCCCAATCCATCATTCTTCTGCTTATGATAATCTTTCACATAATGACCTTGTGATGCGAGTCGAGAAAATTCACTTTTGATAGCATTCACATCAGCTTTATGAGCAAATAATGAATCATCAATCATATTATTTGAGAACTTTGGAATCTTCACATGACATGGATTCCCTTCAAAAATCTTTTCTTTATCAAGAAATGTAGATTTGGAATCAAACTTCAATCCTTTGCTATAATCAACCTTCTCTTTATTTTTCTTCTTAGACTTTGGCTTTGTTTTCTTTCCTGAACTATTATCATCAAACTCTTTTGCAAATAAAGAGTGAGCATTCTCTAGAAAACTATAATATTCTTCTATGTAATTAGTGGAGAAGTTCCTTGATATCCCATTTCTTTCAAAACATTCATCACACTAGCCTTTTGTGAACTCTATTGGGTCATCAGCAGTTTCATCGAATACTAATCCTTTAAGAATATCGGACTCAGTGATTTTAATCTTCGTGTTTTGAATCTTCGCCAAAAGAGTTGCCTTATCTTTATTCACAGTTACAGTCATACAAAATTTACGAATCATACTTTTGAAAATAGATGGAGTTGTAAGTCCCGATTATTCCCTTACAGGAGTGGCTCTTAGAACAGTCTTCAAGCAACATTCATTTAGACCAGCAATGAGTGATCCAAAGAAGTCTTCATAATCAGCAGGAAGATCAACCATAAATGCTACAATGTTGTGATCCAAAGCAAACTCCAATACACTACACATACTTGAAATGAATTACAAATGCAAAATAACTCATTAGGATACACAATTTCACATTACATGCTCATAAAACACTTAATTTAAACAATTTCTGCAAAGATGGATAAATACACATGAAAATATGGTGAAGCATGCAGGTATTCGGTCAAAACAGGAAGTTTTCGGTCAACGGATGTGAGGTATCCGGTGAACAAGTTGTATTCGGTCCAGAATGGGGTATTCAGTCTGTCTCGGGCCGGAAACCCATGGTCGAACCGAATACCTCAGTCGAAGACGAGAGCGGGATGAAGACTATGGACCGAACTGGAGACCCGTGAAGTGAGTTGGAGACTACGCGACGGAAACCTAGGGCGAGCCGGAAACCCCTGGTTGAATCGGAAACCTCAGGACGAAAACCTCGTCTTCTTCGCCTAGACTTCCGACAACTCAGACCTCATTCAAGTGCAATTTTCGATCTGATTCAACCTACAACCTTACACAACCACAATCCGAACACATTTACACATCATTTTTTCTTTCACTTCCTTTTTCATGGATGATTTCAAAGCTTTGAGTACACAGCAATGGCGGACATGGCATTCAGAGAGTTTTCTTTAACGTGAAGCACACACAAACGATCTAACACACAAGGAAGACATCAATGGACTGAGATGAGCACATCGACGGTGATAGGTTGAGGTGCTGAGTGGTGGTTACACCAGGTTAAAAAAGGAGTCCGAAGGTCAGTGGGAGCTGAACCGTATCCGAGAATGCACCGAGTTGCCTTCCATGTGGTTGTTCGCTTTTACGTTTTATGTCCCTAATGGTCTTGCAAATATGGCTCTTGCAAGACCAAGACCTTATGCCGTTAACACATAATTTATCATTCACGACGCATAGTTATTTTAATAGGTTATTTAAGATAATTGTCCCGAGTGATGATAGATTTTATCGTTTGTGTCTAACGATCACCATATATTAAAATTGATTTTAACATCCTATCCGGTAATAATAAATTGATAGTTCATGCTGTCCAAAATCAAGTCATACTTGGAACGTATTTACCGACGCATTAGTGTTGGAGTATTTTAACACTGCCCTTGGTGTTTAGAGTACCTTCCAAGGTGGAGACATTGGAGTATTTCAAACCCGTGTCTGCCACATTGACCATTTGGGACTAGTATCGCTTTACTTGTGCATTTTTGTAGTGTTGAAGTATTTCACTATGAGTGTACACAATTAAGGTGGGTATGGATGAGGCTAAACATATCGCAAATTACCAGCGGTTGTATTATGCGGCCTCATACCGAGAGTTGTGACTGAGATTTCGCAATTGAAACCCGTTATCAGTTTGGTTACACAAATTTACTCATGAGGCTCATTTGGTGGTCTCAAGTAAATTCGTCTAATCGAATTCTCAATTTTCTTATAAAATGAATCTTACCAATTTATTATGAGAAAATATATTACACTGAAATACTAATATTAAATTACTTTGCTTATTTCAGAAGGTTATTGAAAACACAATTCCTTTGAGTTCTATGGTAACTCTCGACCAGTTCACTGAGACCAACTTTCTATCATGGCAAACCCTCCTCAGAAACATCTTGAGGCTTTTCGGGAAGCTCTATGTCCTTGAGCAACCCATCCCGAGCATACCGTCTTACTTGCTAAACGATCGCTCGAGGATGGAAATCCAAAAGCACACTGACTATTCTAAGGACATCACTGAGCTTATTTTATCTAGCATGACCCAATATTATCGGTACAACTTTATCGACATGGGAGCTTATGATATCATGAGGAAACTCAAGGATCTTTTTGAGTTAAGTCAGTGGAGTGATCGATCCGGTCGTGTGTAGAGCATGGCATACATAATTGAAACTCAAGGATCTTTTTGAGCTTATGAACTGCACCATGTGACTCGATTCCTCGCCTTATGATAATGTCATGATGATGAAATCGTATCACGACAGACTGATCGACCTCGGACACACCATTCCAGATGGAATGGCCTTTGATGTAGTTCTTGGATCTCTGCCCGAGCATTATCACATTTATGCGATTAATTGTTCGGCGCAGACACTAGAGGAGGTTATGACATTGTTTCCAAATGTCAAGATGAGGACCACACCGGGTGTGCTCAGGGTTTCCTCCACAAGAACGCCAATGCTTTGAATGCAACAAGATGGGCCACTGGAAGTGAAATTTCCCCATCTATTTGGCTAAGACCAGGATGACTACAAACTCCGGCAAGGGTTCCTCATCAGGTATTTCAATACACTTTATTGAACTTTTCACTGTTTTCTCAATTACATGGGTATTTGATACTAGATGTGGTTATCACATTGTTAATGTTTTGCAGGATCCTGAGAAGTGGAAGAAGATACAACAAGGCAGCATGGAGCTCATTTTTGGTGATGGGAAAAGAGTCCCGGTCTTGGCTACCGGCACATATTCTCTTACATGCCCTTCTGGCCTTATAGTTACTCTAGTTAATTGTTTATATGCACCTGGCTTGTCTAGAAACATTATTTCTATCTCTTCATTATTTAAACATGGTTTTAAGTACAAGTTTGATGGCAATACCATTTTAACCTACTTTAACAATCGATATCTTTTATTTCAAGGCTATACCTCGACATGGCATATATATGAGATAATTTTTGAAATAAATGATCAACTCTATCATGTTTCTAAACGAAACAAAGTTGATAATAACGATTCTTTGTTATGGCATCATCGACTTGGTCACATAAGCAAGGTTCGCATCAAAAAGCTACAATCTGCTAGGATTCTCAAATCCATCGATGTAGATTCCTTCGACGAATGTGAATCTTGCTTATCTGGGAAACTTACCAAGTCACCCTTCACCCATGTTGGTGAATGGACTGAAGGTTTGTTAGGATTAATACACACTGATGTGTGTGTACCCTTTCGGACAGAAACGATAAATCATGAACGGTACTTCATGTCTTTCATAAACGACTATAGCAGATATGCTTTTGTTTATCTGATGAAACACAAGCATGAAACTTTTGACAAGTTCAAAGAGTTTCAGAAAGAAATAGAAAATCAACAAAGTCGAACTATTAAAATACTTCGATCGGATAGAGTAGGTGAATATCTTAGCACTGAATTCCTCAATCATCTCAAGGAACGTGGAATCATGTCACAACCTACTCATATTGGAACGCCACAATTAAGTGGTGTAAGTGAGAGGAGAAATCGAACCTTGCTAAACATGGTTCAATCGATGATGTGTAGGACCAACTTGTCCCACTCCTTTTGGGGTTATGCTCTCTTAACCGCCACTTGCATAATTAATCTGGCACCGACCAAGAAATTGGACAAGACTCCATACGAGATATGGCATAGATCTTCTCCAAAGTTATCATACCTCAGGGTATGGGGATGTGAAGCTTTTGTCACTAGTGATTCTGATAACAAGCTTGATACTCGAGGTGAAAAGGTAATTCAGTGGATACTACGATTATACTGGTTATTACTTTTACCATCCTCAAGAAAACTATGTTTTCATAGAAAAGGAAGGGTAAGTTCCTCGAGAAAGAATTTCCCAACAAAGGAACCAATAGTGATCTAGAGGATCTTGAAGAAATTCAAGAAACACAAAACCCTGAAATGGTCGTTGTGTCTGACCGAAAAATGGTTGTCGCATAATCAGACCCAAACACAAGCGTTCGTAGAAGTGAAAGGAAACGCAAGGAACCTGATAGACACCTCGGTCATCTAGAAGCTTCCGATGCCCTGTTAGTAGCAGATTCCAATGACAAACCTACTAATTATAAAGCTGCGGTATTAGATCCTGAATCTGACAAATGGCTTAATGCCATGAAAGCTGAGATGCAATCCTTGCGTGACAATCAAGTCTGGGACTTGATTTAGCTACCCCCGGTTCTCAGGCAGTAGGGAGCAAGTGGATCTTTAAAAGAAAAACTGACATGTATGGAAATGTCCAAACCTACAAGGCAAGACTTGTAGCGAAGGGCTTCACTCAAACCCAAGGGTTTGACTATGAAGAAACCTTCTCACATGTGGCCATGATCAAATCGATCAGGATATTACTTACCATAGCCGCATACAATGACTATGAGATATGGCAGATGGATGTCAAACCCGCAATCCTGAACAAACAACTCACTAAGGATGTCTACTTGGTTTAACCCGATGGTTTTATCGATCCAAAATATCCAAATAGGTTTTGCAAGCTAAATAAGTCAATCTATGGACTTAGGCAAGCATCTCGAAGGTGGAATCTTCGCTTCGACCGGAAAGTCAAGGAATTTGGCTTTGCTCAAAATGAAGATGAGCCTTGTATTTATAGAAAGACAAGTGGGAGCACAATGTCTTTCCTCATCTTGTATGTGGACGATATACTGATCATATGAAACAACATACCCATGCTTAACGAAGTTAAGAAATGGCTTTCATCTTGTTTTGCTATGAAGGATCTTGGAGAAGCCGCTTTTATTCTGGGAATTAAAATTTTTACAGAGATTGATCTAAGCGACTTCTAGGTCTCAGTCAAAGTACATATATTGATAAAATTATAGCACGGTTCAACATAAGCAACTTCAAGAAAGGAGTCGTCCCTATGACAAAGGGTGCTATCTTGGACAAATCCCAATCTCCTAAAATGGAGAAAAAGATCAACCAAATGGCTTTGATACCATTTACTTCTGAATAGGCTCAATTATGTATGCCATGCTCTACACACGACCAGATGTATCGTTTGCACTAAGCTTGACTAGTCGATATCAATAGACTTAGGACTAGCTCACTGGACGGCTGTGAAGAACATCCTGAAATACTTAAGAATTTCAAGTGAAATGTTTCTAGTATATGGCGGAATTGAAGAAGAGCTCACTGTAAGATGTTGCACTGTTGCTAGTTTTCAGACTAACCAAGATGACTCTCGCTCGCAGTCGTGATTTGTATTCACTCTCAATGGAGGGGCTATTTTGTGGAGAAGTTCCAAACAGTCAGTAGTGGCCGATTCCACTACTAAATCTAAATACATAGCCGCCTCAGAAGCTGCTAAAGAAGTCGTTTGGATGAAGAAATTGATCTGCGATCTTGATGTGGTCCCAAGTTTTAGGCAACCTATCTAGATGTTGTGTGATAACAAAAGCGCTATAGCTCAAGCCAAAGAGCCGAGGTCTCATAAGATGGCCAAGCACATCCTGAGGAAATTCCACTACATCAGAGAAGTAGTCGAAAAAAATGAAATAAAGATTTGCAAAGTGGACATAGATCAAAACTTAGGTGATCCTTTTACAAAGCCCATGACTCACATGACTCATGATTGTCACAGAGAAGCGATAGGGCTTACATTAGCTAAAGACATGTTTTGATTTAATATTTGGGTGTATGAACATATAACAGTTATCTTTACTATTCATATTCCATTAGTAAATACAATATCGAATTTCATAACTCAGTTTGATGTTAATACGTATAATTATTCATGAACAATTGGTAATTGTTCTAAATATTCATGGTCGATTAGAGCCGTGGGAATGACTCTAACTAAGAGTATTCTGATTTTGAATCTTAAAATGGTTTAACATTCAAAGTCACAGACCTCATTGTGGAATGATGTTGGACGTAACTCGCATCAAGCAATGCAATCATGGAAGCTTTGCTTGCTTTATTAAATGGTATACTCTAATGTTTCCTTAGACCTGTGACGTATACTGGAACTCTCGTTTACTTCAGACTGTTCTTTGATTGTAGCCTAACGTTGTCGCGTAACTGCCAATCATAGCGGCTATTTTTAGTAATGGATCTAAAGTTCAATGGGAGTTGTGTGCCCCAACACGGGATTCTATACTCTTGCTTCGGCAACAGCTAGACATAATGGCGACCTCGTTGATTCCAAGTGAGAAGTGTGAGGCCTCACCCAAACTTACTGTGTGTTTAATTGGTTCACTTCGAATCTGTAGCAAGACTATAATCGATGAATCTTAATATGAGAGTCCATATCTCATGTTCATCTATGTCTTATACGGAAAGGAACATATGACAATGATTACCATAAGTCATCAATCTGCTTGCTGTTCAACCAGATATTCTTTGGCTGACGACTTAAAGTGTCAACATTGGGTTAGCGTAGCCACACATAGCTAGAGTGCCTCTAACTACTAACGTAACAGACCCGGTGTTGACCCGTAAGAGTTACACATGGATCAACGAACTAAACACTAAATATAATATAATATAATTAGCAACTGAACGAGAAATAAATAATTAGATATTATATACTGGAATGAAAAAAAAGTTATTCGGAAAACGGTATACGATGTCATGATGGAACATTATTTAATTGTTACTAGATTAACGATTTAATAATATTATGTTTTGTGTGCATTAGGCTCGAGATTAGTGGTCTTCTAGCGTGGATAAGAGAAAAAGAACAAAACCCTAATCTCTCCTCTCTCTCCCTTGCCATGATGGAACATTATTTAATTATTACTAGATTAACCGATTCCAACATTGATGGATCCGAGATCAGTCACTGCTAACCACCGTCTTGAAGAAACCGCCATCGCAGCCCGTGCCCGGGCCGCGAGTGAAGTCGCCGCTGCCGATGAGGCTGTAGTCGCCGCTGCCGCTGTTGCGTCACCTCCAGCGGATCGTCATTAGGTGGTTTTGTTTCTTCGAGCGCAACCGTAGACGCTGTTCTCGACTCCGGCCTTCTCCTCCGTGAAAACGTTGGTGTGGCCCGCATCGATTTACGCTGCCGCATCCGTCTTGCCTCTGTCTCCTCCACGCGCAGCTGCGGATTTGATTTTTTGATCTATCCCATTTTCGCGCACCACGGATTTTCCGGTTTCAGATGTGGCAATACGCGACTTCGTTTCGTTACCGCTACCACCGCCGGTCCGCTCATCATCACCGTCGTCGTTGCCAAAGTCACCGTCATCTTCTCTCGTTGTCAAAGATTTGACTCAAAGATTTGAGTCGGGTGTTACCGTTCAAACTAGCGCTTGTTCCTCGAATCCCAGTGTCTCGGGCGGATGTTTGGATTCCGCCAAGGTATATATAACTTGTTTTATTTAGATAGATGTTTATTTTTCCTTGTTTACGCGTACACGGTGATCAGATCCTGTTTACGGTTTTTACATTATTCGCGTTGTAGCTGCGTATCTAATTCATATAATTAACCCGTTAATTATTCGGTAATTAAATTTTAACGAGCAACCCAGATATCCACTGTAAAACCCCTACAATAATTGCCCAAGGGGATGGTATGACATTACAGTAAAGTTGGATGGCTAAGAGAGTATAAATACAAAGTTCAAGGGGTTGCTTGTAATTAACGGAAGTTGAAGGACCGGCGTAGAATTTGTAGGAAGTCGAGGGGCTGAATTGGAAAATAGGGTTAAAGCATAAGTATATCACATAGGTTTATGGTGGACTAAGGTGTTCCACCACGCAATAAATGATGTGCACATCCGTGAACACGTGGAAGGGTTTTTGGGTGTTTGTGGGACATGCGAGCATTGTGAAGATTTGTCTGTCATGCGCATTTGGGTGTTTGTCCTTCCCAACGTGCGCCCAAAGTGAAGATATTTTGTTTTTTTTTAATTCTTATCCTCTCACACACACATATAGATATATTTATAAATATAGGGAGTTTATGGGAAGTGCGATGTTATGCTAAATATCTATTTGTGGGAAGGATTTGAAAGGATGGGTAAAAAGCTGATGTGACATGTTGACCGGTCATGTTTATGATAAAGATATGTGTTAGCGTTGTGTACAGCCTAATCTTGAATTGGAGCTTGTAGAAAAATAAATAAATGAAATTTAGGGCAGATCATGTAATTCACGTGGACAACATTAATACATCGACAATTATGGTGGCTCTGAATTATTCATGTGTGCTACAACCAATTTGAAATGGGCCTAAACAATGAAACAAATATTAGATATGGCCTTATTTTAGTCCGTCGCAAGGCTGGTCACAAATAAAAACCCTACGCATATTATAAAAGGGTGACTACGAAGGAAAGAAAGGAATTCCGCTTGAATTAATGGGAGAACCCTACAGCATAAAAGAAAACATCGATAGTTCTCAATTCAGCCGACTTCGAGAGTTCTTAGGGCGATTTTAAGAGTGGAGAAGACCAAGAACAAAGGGGAGAACCTCAGGAATCAATCTTTCAACACAGATTCTTTGATTTCTTTTTTATTTTCTGTTAAAATCTAGACCTACACTATGTTTTTATGCTAAAGACTCAATCTTTATAGTATTTTCTAAATTAGATATGATTGTTGGCTAGGCGTTTAATGCCACCTAGGCCATATGATGAATATTTGTGTGGCACCCGTATCACGGAGGCGGTCCGAGGGACGTCACACTGTCGGATTTACTCATAAGCACAAGTTAAAGAAAAATACAAGCAGTTGAAACATAGACTTCACCACATCAATTTACAAAGATCCATACATATGTAGCGGAAACATAACATAACTATTAAACAGATATTCTACAATTCCAGAGTTCATTGAAGGTGCCCGCATAGATGCCAGCCATCAAGCCATATCCTTGCCCTTGCTACAAGAGTGACTCCTCTGTCAGGCCGCACATCACCTAACCTTTAGCTCACTGCCCACTGTGTTCCTACCGGAACCTCTCACTATCCCTACGGGGATATATTTCCCTTCCGGGAAACCTGACTCTTTAATAAATTTACCATGCCGTCATTTAGTTTTGACTCATCAAAACACGTTACATTTGGCATGTTAAAAAGATTATCATTCATTCAGAAAACTACACGGTATAACCGTATTTAAATTATATGTCAAAATCATTCTTCCATAACTATTCATAACCTCCACACCATAGTGTGATAACACCTAACCATGCACTTCCCATAGTCCCGTCCATAGCCGTAAAATAACATTTATACATAGCCATAAAACATTTCACAGGTATAAGCTTTCATAAAACAGTTAAGTAACATTCATAAGTATGTATACCAGCCCAATACAGTAAAACATTAAAGAGTGGGATCTTAGAACTTACCTTAGCTTAGCTCAACAATTCTCTCAACTTGATAGCTATTCAACATATGTCACACCTCTCTTTAATCGATGTCCTAATCAAGACATCCTAGCAAGGTTTAGATTCCAATTTACCAATCTCTCATATTAGCAAAACACATTTCACAACACTGGCTCAATCCTCCTGATCTAACCAAAGTATACATTATGTCAAAACATGCATAATGTTGTATTCACTTTCTCCAATACGGCCGTATCACGACATGTCTCAATTTAATCCATTCATATCTCAAATCATGCCTAACTCTTTCAGATACGCCTACTGATACAGCCAGATGACACAATACGGGCGTATCAGAAATGAGTTATACGGTCGTATTCATCCAAATAAGAATAGGGGCGTACTATTCATAAACACATACGGGCGTATTCATTTCAAGACATGAATACCACCGTATTTCCTGTCTTTCATATGGTCGTATACATCATGCCAGAACCCAGATCTGCAAATTAGGCGATTTCTAGTGGCTGTTCAATCGTTTTCTTGCTACCAGAAACATTCTTAACACTTTAAAACATGAAACCCTTAACCATAACCACTAAAAACAGCCTGATGATCCCTTGATCATCACATGCAAATTCTTAACTCTCTAAAATTAAAAATTTCCCATGCATGCATAATTAAAGCTTACCTTAAGCTTGCAGAATCCTCAAAATATCATCTAATCATCTCTAATTATTCATGAACAATTGGTAATTGTTCTAAATATTCGTGGTCGATTAGAGCCGTGGGAATGACTCTAACTAAGAGTATTCTGATTTTGAATCTTAAAATGGTTTAACATTCAAAGTCACAGACCTCATTGTGGAATGATGTTGGACGTAACTCGCATCAAGCAATGCAATCATGGAAGCTTTGCTTGCTTTATTAAATGGTATACTCTAATGTTTCCTTAGACCTGTGACGTATACTGGAACTCTCGTTTACTTCAGACTGTTCTTTGATTGTAGCCTAACGTTGTCGCGTAACTGCCAATCATAACGGCTATTTTTAGTAATGGATCTAAAGTTCAATGGGAGTTGTATGCCCCAACACGGGATTCTATACTCTTGCTTCGGCAACAGCTAGACATAATGGCGCCCTCGTTTATTCCAAGTGAGAAGTGTGAAGCCTCACCCAAACTTACTTTGTGTTTAATTGGTTCACTTCGAATCTGTAGCAAGACTATAATCGATGAATCTTAATATGAGAGTCCATATCTCATGTTCATCTATGTCTTATACAGAAAGGAACATATGACAATGATTACCATAAGTCATCAATCTGCTTGCTGTTCAACCAGATATTCTTTGGCTGACGACTTAAAGTGTCAACATTGGGTTAGCGTAGCCACACATAGCTAGAGTGCCTCTAACTACTAACGTAACAGACCCGGTGTTGACCCGTAAGAGTTACACATGGATCAACGAACTAAACACTAAATATAATATAATATAATATAATATAATATAATTAGCAACTGAACGAGAAATAAATAATTAGATGTTATATACTGGAATGAAAAAAAAGTTATTCGTAAAACGGTATACGATGTCATGATGGAACATTATTTAATTGTTACTAGATTAACGATTTAATAATATTATGTTTTGTGTGCATTGGGCTCGAGATTGAGCTTTTACCAGTTAAAAGCCCAAAGGGACTCTTATTTGAGGATTAGTGGTCTTCTAGCGTGGATAAGAGAAAAAGAACAAAACCCTAATCTCTCCTCTCTCTCCCTTGCCATCGTCGATCTCAATCCCCTCCCCCTCTCTGTTTTGCGCCGCCGACAACCACCACTCCACCACCCTTCGTCACCGATTCCAACATTAATTTATGGATCCGAGATCAGTCACTGCTAACCACCGTCTTGAAGAAACCGCCATCGTAGCCCGTGCTCGGGCCGCGAGTGAAGTCGTCGCTGCCGATGAGGCTGTAGTCACCGCTGCCGCTGTTGCGTCACCTCCGGCGGATCGTCATGAGGTGGTTTTGTTTCTCCGAGTGCAACCGTAGACACTGTTCTCGACTCCGGCCTTCTCCTCCGTGAAACCGCTGGTGTGGCCCGCATCGATTTACGCAGCCGCATCCGTCTTGCCTCTGTCTCCTCCACGCGCAGCCGCGGATTTGATTTTTTGATCTATCCCAGTTTCGCGCACCACGGATTTTCCGGTTTCAGATGTGGCAATACGTGACTTCGTTTCGTTACCGCCACCACCGCCGGTCCGCTCATCATCACCGTCGTCGTTGCCAAAGTCACCGTCATCTTCTCTCGTGGTCAAAGATTTGACTCAAAGATTTGAGTCGGGTGTTACCGTTCAAACTAGCGCTTGTTCGTCGAATCCCGGTGTCTCGGGCGGATGTTCGGATTCCGCCAAGGTATATCTAACTTGTTTTATTTAGATAGATGTTTATTTTTCTGTGTTTACGCGTACACGGTGATCAGATCCTGTTTACGGTTTTTACATTATTCGCGTTGTAGCTGCGTATCTAATTCATATAATTAACCCGTTAATTATTCGGTAATTAAATTTTCACGGGCAACCCAGATATCCACTGTAAAACCCCTACAATAATTGCCCAAGGGGATGGTATGACATTACAGTAAAGTTGGATGGCTAAGAGAGGATATATACAAAGTTCAAGGGGTTGCTTGTAATTAACGGAAGTTGAAGGACCGACGTAGAATTTGTAGGAAGTCGAGGGGCTGAATTGGAAAATAGGGTTAAAGCATAAGTATATCACATAGGTTTATGGTGGACTAAGGTGTTCCACCACGCAATAAATGATGTGCACGTCCGTGAACACGTGGAAGGGTTTTTGGGTGTTTGTGGGACATGCGAGCATTGTGAAGATTTGTCTGTCATGCGCATTCGTGTGTTTGTCCTTCCCAACGTGCTCCCAAAGTGAAGATCCGTTGTTTTTTTTTAATTCTTATCCTCTCACACACACACATATAGATATATTTATAAATATAGGGAGTTTATGGGAAGTGCGATGTTATGCTAAAAATCTATTTGTGGGAAGGATTTGAAAGGATGGGTAAAAAGCTGATGTGACATGTTGACCGGTCATGTTTATGATAAAGATATGTGTTAGCATTGTGTACAGCCTAATCTTGAATTGGAGCTTGTAGAAAAATAAACAAATGAAATTTATGGCAGATCATGTAATTCACGTGGACAACAATAATACATCGACAATTATGGTGGCTCTGAATTATTCATGTGTGCTACAACTAATTTGAAGTGGGCCTAAACAATGAAACAAATATTAGATATGGCCTTATTTTAGTCCGTCGCAAGGCTGGTCACAAATAAAAACCCTACGCATATTATAAAAGGGTGACTACGAAGGAAAGAAAGGAGTTCCGCTTGAATTAATGGGAGAACCCTACAGCATAAAAGAAAACATCGATAGTTCTCAATTCAGCTGACTTCGAGAGTTCTTAGGGCGATTTTAAGAGTGGAGAAGACCAAGAACAAAGGGGAGAACCTCATGAATCAATCTTTCAACACAGATTCTTTGATTTCTTTTTTATATTCTGTTAAAATCTAGACCTACACTATGTTTTTATGCTAAAGACTCAATCTTTATAGTATTTTCTAAATTAGATATGATTGTTGGCTAGGCGTTTAATGCCACCTAGGCCATATGATGAATATTTGTGTGGCACCCGTATCACGGAGGCGGTCCGAGGGACGTCACACTGTCGGATTTACTCATAAGCACAAGTTAAAGAAACATACAAGCAGTTGAAACATAGACTTCACCACATCAATTCACAAAGATCCATACATATGTAGCGGAAACATAACATAACTATTAAACAGATATTCAACAATTCCAGAGTTCATTGAAGGTGCCCGCATAGATGTCAGCCATCAAGCCACGTTACATTTGGCATGTTAAAAAGATTATCATTCATTCAGAAAACTACACGGTATAACCGTATTTAAATTACATGTCAAAATCATTCTTCCATAACCATTCATTAACCTCCACACCACAGTGTGATAACACCTAACCATGCACTTCCCATAGTCCCGTCCATAGCCGTAAAATAACATTCATACATATCCATAAAACATTTCACAGGTATAAGCTTTCATAAAACAGTTAAGTAACATTCATAAGTATGTACACCAGCCCAATACAGTAAAACATTAAAGAGTGGGATCTTAGAACTTACCTTAGCTTAGCTCAACAATTCTCTCAACTTGATAGCTATTCAACATATGTCACACCTCTCTTTAATCGATGTCCTAATCAAGACATCCTAGCAAGGTTTAGATTCCAATTTACCAATCTCTCATATTAGCAAAACACATTTCACAACACTGGCTCAATCCTCCTGATCTAACCAAAGTATACATTATGTCCAAACATGCATATGGTTGTATTCACTTTCTCCAATACGGCCGTATCACGACATGTCTCAATTTAATCCATTCATATCTCAAATCATGCCTAACTCTTTCAGATACGCCTACTGATACAGCCAGATGACACAATACGGCCGTATCAGAAATGAGTTATACGGTCGTATTCATCCAAATAAGAATAGGGGCGTACTATTCATAAACACATACGGGCGTATTCATTTCAAGACATGAATACGACCGTATTTCCTGTCTTTCATATGGTCGTATTCATCATGCCAGAACCCAGATCTGCAAATTAGGCGATTTCTAGTGGCTATTCAATCGTTTTCTTGCTACCAGAAACATTCTTAACACTTTAAAACATGAAACCCTTAACCATAACCACTAAAAACAGCCTGATGATCCCTTGATCATCACATGCAAATTCTTAACTCTCTAAAATTAAAAATTTCCCATGCATGCATAATTAAAGCTTACCTTAAGCTTGTAGAATCCTCAAAATATCATCTAATCATCTCTAATCATTCTTGCACACACTGATTCAAACCATACATTCCATAATTCATCATAATCCAACAATTTAATCAAAATATGAATAAAATGAAGGAATACTCTACCCCAATCATCCAAGCCTTCCTTTGCTTGATCTCGGACCTTAGAATCCTTCTTAGGTCGTCTACAAGAGCTCTGGAATAAAAAACTTCAAAGTAAACTAAAGAAAATGAGCAGATAAGCTCATTTATGTGTTTTATAGTCTTGAACACAATACGACCGTATTCCTTTATGCCAATACGGTCGTATTGTGTCATGCAGCTTCGGGCATTGAAGCGTGGCCGAAAAAATGTTATTCTTGAGAATACGGTTGTATCCAAGTTATACAATACGACCGTATCGCGGAGTGTCATAAAACATTAAAACTTGTTTTCGCATTTCCTGCTTCGTTACAAGTCAGAATTGAGCCCCGTTTTCCCCCACGTTCCTCATTTTTAATCCTTTATCATCTCCCAGTGATTAAAAGTTCATTAATCATTTAATTTCATATATCCCTTTAACTTGAAAAACCCAGGGTGCTACAACTCTACCTCCTTAAACAAGGTTTCGTCCTTGAAACCTGTTTAGTCGGTAAATAATTCAGGGTGAGACTCCTGCATCTCATCTTCAGTCTCCCATGTAGTTTCTGACCCCTTACGGTGCTTCCATTGCACTTTCACCATCTTAATGGTTTTATTTCTCAACTTCCTCTCTTGACAATCGATAATTGCAATAGGTTCCTTTACATATCGCAATTTCTTTACATATGATATATGAAAGGTAGGATGAATACCACTCATCTTTTCTGACAATTCCAAGTGATAAGCAACTTCACCAACGCGTGCCAGAATTCTAAACGACCCAACATACCGGGGACTTAACTTTCCTCTCTTTCTAAACCGAAGAATGCCCTTCCAAGGCGTCACCTTCAACAAAACATAATCACTGACTTTAAACTCTATGGGTCTTCTTCTTTTGTCGGCATAAGATTTTGGCCGATCTTGAACAGTCTTGAGTCGCGCCTTAATTATATCAAGCTTTTCGATAATCGATCTGACCACTTCTTTACTTCCTAGTTCTTTCTGACCAACCTCTCCCCAACACATTGGTGTCCTACACCTTCTACCATATAGCATTTCAAATTGTGGCATACCAATACCAGCATGGTAGCTATTGTTGTAAGAGAGTTCTAATAGTGGAAGGTGTTTATCCCAACTTCCTCCAAAGTCTAAAATACCTCCTTGCAACATATCTTCCACATTTTATTGTTCTTCCACTCTGCCCATCCGTATGTGGATGATATGCTGTGCTGATAAGCAATCTTGTTCCCAATTGCTCATGAAGTTTCTTCCAAAACCTTAAAGTAAACCGAGTGTCCCTATCCAACATAATGGTTACTAGCACACCATTCTTCATAAAAATCTCTTTGATAAATAGGTCTGCCATCATCTCTAAAGAGTACGAATCCTTTATAGGTAAGAAAGGAGCACTTTTTGTCAATCTATCTACCACCACCCAAATAGTGTCATACCCTTTAGCTAACCAAGATAGCTTAGTTATAAAATCCATAGTAACGTGCTCCTACTTCCTCTGTGGTTTATCCAACGGCTGAAGCTTGCCATAAGGCTTTTGGGGTTCAGCCTTTACCATCGCAAAAGTCAAACACTTGTTCACATATTGCATCACATTGAACTTTATGCCAGGCCACCAATAATATTTCTTTATATCTTGGTACATTTTTGTGGCACCTGGATGATTAGAGTAGCGTGACTTGTATGGCTCTTCTAATATTTGACTTCTGATCTCACTGCCATCGGTACCCATATACATTCAAACCTTGTTTTAACTCGATAGCTATTTTCTTCTAAGCTTTCTATTTGACCTGCCATTCTTTCTTTCTTTACAGTTCTTCTTTTAGTGCAACAAATTGTGCTTCACGAATCTGGCGTTATCACAAGCTTATAGGAATTCACCCGTAGTGGGGAATGTTCTTCATTTCGACTTAGAGCATCGACAACAACATTAGCGTTTCCTGGCTGATATAGAATTTCACAATCATAGCCCTTCAAGAACTCTAACCATCTCCGTTGTCGCATGTTCAAATGTTTTTGTTCTAAAAAACATTTCAAACTTTTATGATCTATATAGATGGTGCATTTAACTCCATAAAAGTAATGCCTCCAAATCTTTAAGGCAAACACTACAGCCTCTAATTCCAGATCATGCATTTGGGTAATTCACTCCACGAGGTTTCAATTTTTGGGACGCGTAAGCAATTACCTTACCTCTCTGCATCAGAACACATTCCAAACCCTGATAAGATGCATCTGAGTAAACCACAAGATCTTTTAAGCCATCTGGTAGAGATAGCACCGGAGCTTGGGTTACTCTTGTTCTTAACTCCTCAAATGCACTCTGCTGGCTAGGATCCCATACAAAATTTACATCCTTCTTGGTCAACTTAGTCAGCGGTGTTGCAATCTTTGCAAGGTCTTGGATAAAGCGTCGGTAATATCCAGCTAAACATAGGAAACTTCGGATTTCTGTAGGTGTCTTTGGCGGATTCCACTTCATTACTGTCTCCACTTAAGATGGATCAACCAAGATACCATCTGCATTTATAACATGGCCTAGGAACTGCACTTCCTGAAGCCAAAATGCACATTTAGAAAATTTAGCATACAATTTCTCCTTCCGCAAATTCTCTAAGTCTTCCTTCAGATGACAGGCATGGTCATTTTCATTCATTGAGTACACTAGAATGTCATCTATGAATACAATAACCGATCGGTCTAACATAGGTCGACATACCCGGTTCATGAGATCCATGAATGCAGCGGGGGAATGGGTCAGACCGAATGACATCACTAGGAACTCATAGTGTCATATCACGTACAGAATGTTGTCTTTGGTATATCTTCTTCTTAACCTTAATTGATGATACCCAAACCGAAGATTAATCTTCGAGAACTAGCTTGCTCCTTATAACTGATCAAATAAATCATCAATCCTGGGTAAAGGATATTGGTTCTTCACCGTTAGCTTATTTAGCTCCGGGTAATCAGTACACATTCGCATGCTTCCGTCCTTCTTTAAGAACAAGACCAGAGAACCCCAAGGTGAGATACTCGGTCTTATAAATCCATTATCCAACAGTTCTTATAGCTGTGACATTAATTCCTTCATCTCCATGACCTGCCAAATTGTTCCTTATATAGGAGATGACCAACTTGCTAAACAAGCCATCTCCATGACCTGCCAAATTCAGCCCATGCATATCAAACCAGAATGGACCCATTAAACCCACTAAAACCACACATGTTAGCCCAATTACAATTATAAACTAGCCCAAAATACATCTAATGAAAAAGCCTTATTTTCTTGGTCTCTACAATCTCCCCCTAGGCTTTAGCATTAGTTGTCTTCTACATTCTGAATTTTCTCGAAATCTGCACCGATGCAGGATCAAACCACAGCTTCGCCTTAACAATCCTTGCAACTCCTCTAGTATACACCTTGGCATATTCCTCATTTTCAGGAGTGCACTCAATCTGACTTTTGGTCGGCACCATAATGTCTTTTTTCATAAAACCTTAGCAGGTCAGGTACTTCCATCACGCTTATAGTATTTGACTTGCAGATGATTTTGGCTTCACCGGTATACTCGCTATATTCCCACGTTTGAAAATCATGCAAGCAGCCTTCAGGATGTCTAAGTGGAAGTGGGATAGTTTTAGTCTTCTCCATTGGAGGATATAGCACATTAGAAAACTTCTTCTTTGAGTTCTTCTCGTACAACTCCCTGTACTTCTTTGTATAAGAATTCTTGTGAGGAAAGTCATCAAAATATTTGAACTTGCTCAGCACAAAATTCTTTAATTTCTTGTAGAAATGCTCAGCATAATCATTCCTTGACGGGTTGAAGAAAGGTGCATGATATAACTTGGTCAAATCCACCGTCGTCCAGGAATAGAATTGTGTCCAGCACTTGTAGTATTCCAAAGGACATGGCCCTCTTCTTCTGACCATAAACATGTGCTTCTCTCCATCAAACATCCAAGACTTTGGTTCCTAAGTAATTCCTTTTTTATCATGATAATATTCACCAATTTGAATTAGATACCTCTCATGAGGATATGCAAAAGTCTTGGCGTCCCATCCTCCATCAAATTCAGCAACAGGTACTATCATGTAATCCCGATCCCTTGCATCATTCTCCTTTTCAGCATCTTCATGTAGAATGGGACCTGAAACAGGTTCATCTAGGATATCAATCAAATATTGGTTAATGTGAGGAACCATCTACTCTAGAGCTGCCTCCTTTACTTCCTGGATCTTCTCTATCATCCTTCTTCGACTTGGGCTCACTTATGCCACCTTTACCAGCAGAGCTAAGCTGTCTGATCAGCTTGCGTAGTTCTCTAAACTGCACTGAGAATTCTCTGTTGATCTTCTTTTGATTTTCCAGCTCTGTGTTGTGCACCTTTTGAATATGAAGCAATTGAACAATCACTTCATTCTGGGCTTGATTCTGGGCTTTGAGCTCAGCTATCTCTGATTTTAACTCTCTTTCAAGTCTATATTCAAGTCTATATCTCTGTGTTTCCCTTTATCTTGGGCTGTGGGTTGTGCGGAGGAGGATGATTGACCAGCTTCAGAACTAGAAGAGTGAGGCACTCTTGGGTCCAATCGTCTCCTTCTGGGGTCATTTAAGGCTTCAGTAAGGTGTTGTGTAGCAACCTTGATTTGTTCAGTCATATCTTTTGTAATAGAAGTACTGAGGGGAGGATCCTCTGTAGATTTCCATTTTCTAGTCAGTGGTTCTTCAGAAATATCAGTCTCTTCTTCTTCTTCTACTTCAATATCATCAAGATATGTGCCATCGTCGATGTTAGCATCATGATCATCAAACTGCAGAGCTTCTATTTATATATCCTCTAGGTCAAATTCATCTGCCCACTCATCACTAACAGACAGTTAAGTGACAGGCTTCTCTGAAGCAGGCAGATTGTGTTCTTCCTCAATCACAACATTTATCTGAGGCGGGACCTCTTCTCTGGAAATCTCAGCAAATTCCCCAAACTTGTTTCCAAAGGGAACCTTATCAGATAACTTCTTCTTGGGATTGAACATTGGGAAAATATCAATACCCATAGGCTTTGTATCATGAGTGTCTCCAGACTTTCTCAAATTAGGATATCTAGTATCCAATTCCAACTATATAAATCTTGGAACAACAGCAAATTTCTTGTCCATCTTCACAACAGCCTTGATATCTTCAAATATCATTCTGGACCAGTTAAACTTTAAGCCTCTGACAAGTGACACTTCTGCAAATAGTGTGCCAACATTCTCCAGTAAGGAAGGATAAGTGCTTTCATGGTTGGTGGAGACTAAGTGTTATATCCCATTTCCCTCAAGCACTGGCTCACGATTTCTTTATCCAATGAAATAAGATCTGATGCTTCATCTTTCAATCTCAGAGTTTGTCAGAAGTTTTCTTCAATCAGCATAACACTTATGTTCTGAATTTCATCTAGAATCTGCTTTTCATCATCTGAAACAATAGCTGTCTTCCAGAATTCTTGCTGCATCCTCTTGCAAATGACTGGATTAGCACTCAGAGCATAATGCAAACAACACCTATTTAAACCTTCAATCAATGACTTGTACTTTTCCTTGTAATCAGTAGGTGGATCTAGTAGATAAGCCATAATGTTGTGGTCCTTCACGAACTCTAAGTCCCTGGCGGCCTCTTTTGGGGGTTTCGCAGAACCCTTCAATCAAGGTGCCATCTTACTTAGTACACATAATCAACACTGAGGTAACGTTCAGTGGTGAATTCCGACGGCCCTGGTGGCGTTGGTTTTCTGCAATCGGCGTTGGACAGTGGCGGTTGGTGAGTGGCAGCAGTGATGGCTACAGAGGTAATGGAGAATGAATGGATGATAGTTGTAGGTGAGGAAGGCGGTGGTGGTGTTGAGTGAGGGTGGCAACGTCGGAGGTGGTGTCAGGTGGTGAGGATCGCCAATTGATGATGGTGGAATCCGGTGGCTAGGGTTTAGGTGGATATGAGGAAGAAGACCTGAGACAGAGTGGTTTGAGGAAGGGGAACAGATCAGTTCCCTTAACCTCTCTCAAAATTTTACACACTCCCCCCCCCCCCCATCTTTGAGAAATAGTCCTTTTGACTCAAAACATTCACAAACACAAATTTTCCTTTATTTTAACTTTAATTCATCAAGTTTTAAACCCGTTTATTCCCAAAACATCCCATTAACTCAAACCCGAGAGTTTTACGTCTGACAAAAAAAACGAAATAACAAAAATAAAATAGATAAGAAAATAAAACAAAACAAAACAAAACAAAACAAAAAACTAAACTTATTTACCACTTAACAGACTGGGTTTTGAGTGAAAAGGCATATAAGGGATCATACCAAGTGCTTTGTGACTGAGGAACCCTTCTCAGCTTCTGTTACTTCGTGTGTTCAGGCGATTGCTGGTATTTTGTTCCAACTTAAACTCGTGCCACTTTCGCTTACTCAGGAAGATTTATCACATAATTTATCTTTTAGGGTTTATTAATTATGAACATCTATCCAGGTCACACACATACTTCCTAGGTATAATTTGTACATTCTATCAAGTATACCTGGTTTCCGTACAACATTTTTCACGACACCTTTCCTTAAGGCTAACATCATGCTCCAGAGTAGGTTGAGAAAAGAAATAATAGATCACGGAGATTTTTGGGGATAATATACAAGTCAACTGAATTTTTGAAACATATTAATAATGCGCTCATCAGTGACAAAGGCTGAGGGTTTTGGATGCTTGAGGGTCTCTTTTGTTTGTGCTCAAAAGCATCTTTTGGGTTTTTCAAAACTGTACAATGTGATCTTAGACGTACGTGGATCAGGAAGAGTCCAGATCTTTGCTACCGCAGAACAGAGGAGCCTGACTCACCTACTACATCCCCAGGTCATTGCTTTCACAAAGCAGATGGGATGGGAATTTTTTAGCATGACATCAAGAAACTCAGAATCGGGCGTGTGTCTCAGGATTTCTAGTATACAGTCAAATAGAGGTTGTACTAACCTAAGTGTGTGTTTCCTATCAAGCATCATACGTTATCTTCAAGCGTTGTGACAAACCATACCTTTTGATTGATTGACAACAGAGCCTACCAAGCATATCAACCGTGAATCACTGCTTTTCACATCCACCTTACACGTGTCAGTTAGCAAAAACGTGGAAATTTATATCACTTCCCAACCTGGTCAACAAAACCAGTAAAAAAATTTAGAAGCACACAAAATTAGGGGAAACATCAAGATGTTTATTTTATATCTTCCCCTTGCTTTTAGATTTTTTAAAACACACATAGAAAAACTTGACACTATTTTTGGAATTTTTAATAAAAAAAATTTTGTTTTTTTTTTAAGTATACAGATAGTAGTTGTCAGACAACTCATCAAAGCCTGTCATCCTGAGGCCTTTGAGACAGATTTCAAAATTTGCACTAGGGAGGGGTTTAGTGAACATGTCCACCACGTTGTCATCTGATTACACCCGTTCTAAGTTGCGATCATAGCAATCCCGAATGAAGTGTGTTTTGATATCAATGTGCTTGGTTTTCGAATGTTGTACATGATTTTTAACAATTTGCAAAGCAGCATTATTATCACAGTATATGAGAGTGTCAAATAAATTCAAACCATAGTCTCCCAATTGATGTTGCATCCATACCACCTGTGAGCAACATGCAGACGCATCCACGTATTCTGCTTCGGCTGTATTTTGTGACACCGTGTGCTGCTTCTTGTGAGGAAAGTCATCAAAATATTTGAACTTGCTCAGCACAAAATTCTTTAATTTCTTGTAGAAATGCTCAGCATAATCATTCCTTGACGGGTTGAAGAAAGGTGCATGATATAACTTGGTCAAATCCACCGTCGTCCAGGAATAGAATTGTGTCCAGCACTTGTAGTATTCCAAAGGACATGGCCCTCTTCTTCTGACCATAAACATGTGCTTCTCTCCATCAAACATCCAAGACTTTGGTTCCTAAGTAATTCCTTTTTTATCATGATAATATTCACCAATTTGAATTAGATACCTCTCATGAGGATATGCAAAAGTCTTGGCGTCCCATCCTCCATCAAATTCAGCAACAGGTACTATCATGTAATCCCGATCCCTTGCATCATTCTCCTTTTCAGCATCTTCATGTAGAATGGGACCTGAAACAGGTTCATCTAGGATATCAATCAAATATTGGTTAATGTGAGGAACCATCTACTCTAGAGCTGCCTCCTTTACTTCCTGGATCTTCTCTATCATCCTTCTTCGACTTGGGCTTACTTATGCCACCTTTACCAGCAGAGCTAAGCTGTCTGATCAGCTTGCGTAGTTCTCTAAACTGCACTGAGAATTCTCTGTTGATCTTCTTTTGATTTTCCAGCTCTGTGTTGTGCACCTTTTGAATATGAAGCAATTGAACAATCACTTCATTCTGGGCTTGATTCTGGGCTTTGAGCTCAGCTATCTCTGATTTTAACTCTCTTTCAAGTCTATATTCAAGTCTATATCTCTGTGTTTCCCTTTATCTTGGGCTGTGGGTTGTGCGGAGGAGGATGATTGACCAGCTTCAGAACTAGAAGAGTGAGGCACTCTTGGGTCCAATCGTCTCCTTCTGGGGTCATTTAAGGCTTCAGTAAGGTGTTGTGTAGCAACCTTGATTTGTTCAGTCATATCTTTTGTAATAGAAGTACTGAGGGGAGGATCCTCTGTAGATTTCCATTTTCTAGTCAGTGGTTCTTCAGAAATATCAGTCTCTTCTTCTTCTTCTACTTCAATATCATCAAGATATGTGCCATCGTCGATGTTAGCATCATGATCATCAAACTGCAGAGCTTCTATTTATATATCCTCTAGGTCAAATTCATCTGCCCACTCATCACTAACAGACAGTTAAGTGACAGGCTTCTCTGAAGCAGGCAGATTGTGTTCTTCCTCAATCATAACATTTATCTGAGGCGGGACCTCTTCTCTGGAAATCTCAGCAAATTCCCCAAACTTGTTTCCAAAGGGAACCTTATCAGATAACTTCTTCTTGGGATTGAACATTGGGAAAATATCAATACCCATAGGCTTTGTATCATGAGTGTCTCCAGACTTTCTCAAATTAGGATATCTAGTATCCAATTCCAACTATATAAATCTTGGAACAACAGCAAATTTCTTGTCCCTCTTCACAACAGCCTTGATATCTTCAAATATCATTCTGGACCAGTTAAACTTTAAGCCTCTGACAAGTGACACTTCTGCAAATAGTGTGCCAACATTCTCCAGTAAGGAAGGATAAGTGCTTTCATGGTTGGTGGAGACTAAGTGTTATATCCCATTTCCCTCAAGCACTGGCTCACGATTTCTTTATCCAATGAAATAAGATCTGATGCTTCATCTTTCAATCTCAGAGTTTGTTAGAAGTTTTCTTCAATCAGCATAACACTTATGTTCTGAATTTCATCTAGAATCTGCTTTTCATCATCTGAAACAATAGCTGTCTTCCAGAATTCTTGCTGCATCCTCTTGCAAATGACTGGATTAGCACTCAGAGCATAATGCAAACAACACCTCTTTAAACCTTCAATCAATGACTTGTACTTTTCCTTGTAATCAGTAGGTGGATCTAGTAGATAAGCCATAATGTTGTGGTCCTTCACGAACTCTAAGTCCCTGGCGGCCTCTTTTGGGGGTTTCGCAGAACCCTTCAATCAAGGTGCCATCTTACTTAGTACACATAATCAACACTGAGGTAACGTTCAGTGGTGAATTCCGACGGCCCTGGTGGCGTTGGTTTTCTGCAATCGGCGTTGGACAGTGGCGGTTGGTGAGTGGCAGCAGTGATGGCTACAGAGGTAATGGAGAATGAATGGATGATAGTTGTAGGTGAGGAAGGCGGTGGTGGTGTTGAGTGAGGGTGGCAACGTCGGAGGTGGTGTCAGGTGGTGAGGATCGCCGATTGATGATGGTGGAATCCGGTGGCTAGGGTTTAGGTGGATATGAGGAAGAAGACCTGAGACAGAGTGGTTTGAGGAAGGGGAACCGATCAGTTCCCTTAACCTCTCTCAAAATTTTACACACTCCCCCCCCCCCCCCCATCTTTGAGAAATAGTCCTTTTGACTCAAAACATTCACAAACACAAATTTTCCTTTATTTTAACTTTAATTCATCAAGTTTTAAACCCGTTTATTCCCAAAACATCCCATTAACTCAAACCCGAGAATTTTACGTCTGACAAAAAAAACGAAATAACAAAATTAAAATAGATAAGAAAATAAAACAAAACAAAACAAAACAAAACAAAAAACTAAACTTATTTACCACTTAACAGACTGGGTTTTGAGTGAAAAGGCATATAAGGGATCATACCAAGTGCTTTGTGACTGAGGAACCCTTCTCAGCTTCTGTTACTTCGTGTGTTCAGGCGATTGCTGGTATTTTGTTCCAACTTAAACTCGTGCCACTTTCGCTTACTCAGGAAGATTTATCACATAATTTATCTTTTAGGGTTTATTAATTATGAACATCTATCCAGGTCACACACATACTTCCTAGGTATAATTTGTACATTCTATCAAGTATACCTGGTTTCCGTACAACATTTTTCACGACACCTTTCCTTAAGGCTAACATCATGCTCCAGAGTAGGTTGAGAAAAGAAATAATAGATCACGGAGATTTTTGGGGATAATATACAAGTCAACTGAATTTTTGAAACATATTAATAATGCGCTCATCAGTGACAAAGGCTGAGGGTTTTGGATGCTTGAGGGTCTCTTTTGTTTGTGCTCAAAAGCATCTTTTGGGTTTTTCAAAACTGTACAATGTGATCTTAGACGTACGTGGATCAGGAAGAGTCCAGATCTTTGCTACCGCAGAACAGAGGAGGCCTGACTCACCTACTACATCCCCAGGTCATTGCTTTCACAAAGCAGATGGGATGGGAATTTTTTAGCATGACATCAAGAAACTCAGAATCGGGCGTGTGTCTCAGGATTTCTAGTATACAGTCAAATAGAGGTTGTACTAACCTAAGTGTGTGTTTCCTATCAAGCATCATACGTTATCTTCAAGCGTTGTGACAAACCATACCTTTTGATTGATTGACAACAGAGCCTACCAAGCATATCAACCGTGAATCACTGCTTTTCACATCCACCTTACACGTGTCAGTTAGCAAAAACGTGGAAATTTATATCACTTCCCAACCTGGTCAACAAAACCAGTAAAAAAATTTAGAAGCACACAAAATTAGGGGAAACATCAAGATGTTTATTTTATATCTTCCCCTTGCTTTTAGATTTTTTAAAACACACATAGAAAAACTTGACACTATTTTTGGAATTTTTAATAAAAAAAATTTTGTTTTTTTTTTAAGTATACAGATAGTAGTTGTCAGACAACTCATCAAAGCCTGTCATCCTGAGGCCTTTGAGACAGATTTCAAAATTTGCACTAGGGAGGGGTTTAGTGAACATGTCCACCACGTTGTCATCTGATTACACCCGTTCTAAGTTGCGATCATAGCAATCCCGAATGAAGTGTGTTTTGATATCAATGTGCTTGGTTTTCGAATGTTGTACATGATTTTTAACAATTTGCAAAGCAGCATTA
This sequence comes from Deinandra increscens subsp. villosa, assembly GCA_039602395.1. Lineage (NCBI taxonomy): Eukaryota > Viridiplantae > Streptophyta > Magnoliopsida > Asterales > Asteraceae > Deinandra > Deinandra increscens. The sequence continues at coordinate 33,620,991 of JBCNJP010000006.1, forward strand.
TTATCACAGTATATGAGAGTGTCAAATAAATTCAAACCATAGTCTCCCAATTGATGTTGCATCCATACCACCTGTGAGCAACATGCAGACGCAGCCACGTATTCTGCTTCGGCTGTATTTTGTGACACCGTGTGCTGCTTCTTGCTCTGCCAAGCTACCAACCTGTCTCCTAAGAACTGAGCTCCAGCAGATGTATATTTCCTGTCAAGCTCACCGCCACCGTAATCACTATCAGTAAACGCATACAGATTAAACCCAGACTCCTTTGGGTACCAGAGGCCCAGCCTTGGCCTACCCTTCAAACATGATGTCTGGTCGACGGGACGTCAAGTACATCAGTGACCCGATCATTGAGCGGTACATGTGCTCGCTGATCGGTTGACCACCTAAATCTTTAGTGAGTGCTGGCATGGCTGCCATGGGTGTAGCAACATGCTTTGAGTCTGCCAATTTGTACTTCAACATACTTTGCCTCATGTATCAAGATACTAATTTCACTCTGCTTCACCTGTAATGCCAAGAAGAACTCCATTTCCCCCATCTGGCTCATCTCAAACTTTGTTCTCATTACCTTCTCAAATTCTTTGCACAACTCTTCATTTGTAGACCCGAAAATGATGTCATCCACGTACACTTGCACCATAACGATGTCATTATCAACCTCTTTCCTGAACAACGTCTGATCCATAATTTCCCTTATGTACCCATGAGCAAAAACATGGTCAGTTAACGTTTTGTACCAAGACCGCGGGGCCTGATGCAATTCATGAAGAGATTTGTCTAGCATGTACACAAGGTAAGATGCTCTTCATCAATAAAACCTTGAGGCTGAGTGACATACACCTCTTCATCGATGTCTGCATAAAGAAATGAAAATTTCATGTCCAGCTGATAGACCGTGAAGTTCATGTTGGAGGCATATGCCAGAAAAACTCTGATTGCTTCTAACCGGGCAACTGGTGCATACACTTCATCATAATTAATTCCTGCAATCTGCTTGTGCCACTGGATGACCAGCCTCGCTTTATTTCTGACAATAATTCCATTTTCATCTTTCTTATTCTTGTAAAGCCACCGAGTTGTAATGACCTTCTTATCGGCTGGCTTCTCTACTAACCTCCACACTTGAAGCTTTGAGAATTGGTTCAACTCTTTGTTCATACTTCCACCCAACTAGGATCTTGTAAAGTCATTGTGATGTTTGATGGCTCAATTTGAGATACAAAGCATGAATACATGCAGTGGTTGATGTCACCCGATTTGCTTCTTATTATCACCCAAGATGCCAAAGGACCTATGATGTTGTCCAAGGGATGAACAGTTCCTGTGCCTGGGTCTTTATCCGATTCGACCTCATCTCTAACTTCATTTGTTTCTGTCACCGGCATGGTATCTATGTCGGTGGCAGGACCTGAGGATTTTAAGATGGTATGGGCAAATGACGGTCCTAAGATTGGATAGTCAAACAATTCTTATGGAATGATTGGATCCAATCCAAATGGGAGAAAGAATTGGTTGTAGTCAAATGCTTGTGCCGGACCCACTCCACCATCCGAGGGGTTTTCTTCAAGCCAGTCTACATTTGTAGACTCCATCACTTTACCCGTTTATATGTTAAGACCATATGCTGAGCTGGCAGAATAACCTACAAAATAGCCCTCATCAGATTTAGCAGCAAATTTTGGCAAATCATTATTTACTAAAACAGTGCAAAGACATCCAAGAGCACGAAGATGCCCAATCTTGGGCTTGTCATGATAGATCAGCTCATAGGGAGTCTTCTGCTTTCGCTTGTTAATAAGAACCCTGTTTTGCACATAACAGGCTGTGTTGACTGCTTCTGCCCAGAACATTGTGGGGAATTTGGAATCACACAGCATCGTACGAGCGGCTTCAATTAACGTTCTATTGCATCGTTCAGCAAATCCATTCTGCTGTGGAGTATATGGTGCACTGTACTCATGCTCGATTCCCTTTTCTGCACAGAACTCATCAATAACTTGATTCTTGAATCTGTCCCGTTGTCACTTCTGATTGACTTCATTTTTAGGTTCAACTTATTTTCAATGAGGTTGATAAAGGCTTTCAACACCTCTGCAACATCACTTTTCTTGTGCAAGAAAAACACCTAAATTAAACGTGAAAAATCATCAGTAATAACTAAACAGAAAGCACAACGATTAAGACTTAACATACTGTCTGGACCAAAGAGGTCCATATGAATCAGTTCTAACACTGAGGAGATCTTGTTGAACATCTTTGGCTTGTGGGGACGTTTGTGCTGCTTCCCACATGCCACACATTTCTCCTTTACCACGAACTCTTTAATTGGAAGGTCTTTGACAATTCCTCCTCTTGGAAGGAGATTCAAGTTCTTCAAATGCGTATGGCCCAAACGTCTGTGCCACAACTGAGCATGGTTCTCAGCTTTCTTTGAAAGAAGGCATGCCACCTCAGTTGTAGGTGGCTTCTGCATGTTGAGGACATATGAGTTTCCAGATCTTTGTGTTCGCATCAACACCCAATCGTTAGGGATGGAGTATCCAGGTTTTAGAATTAAGCATTCTTTGTTGTTAAAAAGTATTGGTTACTCCCGATCACAAATTTATGATACACTTAAGAGACTGTGCTTCAATTGCTCTACATAATTGACATCATGAAAGCTGAGACATCCATTTCTGACTGTGCCTTTCTGACTGATATACCTTTCAACTCCTCCAGCTAACGGCACATAACATCCATCGAATGTCTCTAAGTCTTGTAGCAGAGATATGTCGCCCGTCATATGCCTGGAACAACCACTGTCAACATACCAAAGGTTGTTAACAGTCCTCCTTGGTTGTTCTTGCATTCAAAGGAGATAAATTAGTTTTGGGTACCCATGGCTTAATGGGTCTGGGTAAAGCTGTGCTGCCTTTGGTTGGAGTGGGTATGTTTTTGTTGTTGACATTTCTTGGCTAGTGATTTTCTTTCCCGAGTACCTGAGGACTTTTCGGTGGATATTTATTTTCATTTTGATTTTGTGATTTTACCTCTTGAAATTGCTTGGAGTGTTTTTTATACACTCCAGTAGGCTTAAAAGACAGGTTTACCACCTTTGGTACATTCCACCTGTCATTCTTCCGCCAGGCAGTTGATTTTGACAAACCAACTGGTTTTGGAATCCAGGAAGGTTTAAGTGAATTGAAAGACTTTGAAAAGTTTACTAATTTTTGAAAAGATTGACCCACTTTGGTTGCTTTGAAATTAGTTTTTGTTTGCTGCTTAGGTGACTTGGGCTTTTTACTCACTTTGTGTACCTTGCGTTGTTGAGGTACAGGCTTCTACATCTTGGGTGTGAAGGTGCAGACTTTTGTTTTGGGCCAGCATATGTTTGTCTCTATGGGACAGGTTTCTAACGAATCAGATTCTCTAACCGCAATCTTGTAGATTGGATGGAGACCGAATCCATTCGATTTCTAAAAAAGATTACTAATCCTTAACTTTTCGAGGAATCCTTCATCAGTGGTTGTGAATGACTGATTTTCGACGCTTCTTTTTGTGCTCCTTAATGACCAAAAAATTAGATCTCTGAATCATAGAACTCTAATGAAATATACGATCAACCAACATTTATCGAATAAAGAACTTAGATTCCTTGTTTCTTACTTGGTGTTAGAGTTTGAATGAAAACCACGCGATTCAAAGGGGCTTCTTACTCCCCAAACAAATCCTCCTAGATCTCTATTAAACGCTGGTTTATCAAGACGACACAAGAAAAGCACTCTCAGTATGATTGAGATGAAAACAAGAGAATTTGGATAAGAGCAATAGTTACTCTTAGGGTAATAGGGTTCATATGGTCGACGCAAACAATTTCTCGCCAAGTGTCCAGATTTTCCACACACATGACAAGATTGCTTCTTGGGATAAGCGGGAGCCTGTGGTTAGTTTCGCCCAGTGGATATCCAAGTCGGTTTAGAACAATTCTTATGTATCCAATGGGTTTTGCCATTTGGCTTAGTGGTCAAAATATACTCCCGCTGTATCGGTCTGTATTGGTCATATGCAGAATTCACTTCTGGGTACAGGACGAAATCATTCTATTTGGCGTCCCGTACTTCTGCATATTTTTCACAACAACATCATTTTTAACTTCACAATTTTTCACACTAACACACCATCACTTGGAGGTTTGGGACCAGCAACCTGTTTTTCCTTACCCCTTCTTAAGATTTTAACAATTCTTAAAGGTTTCACAGGCTTTGCATCACATTTACCGACATTAAAAGCATCACACACAAAAGTTTTATCAAGCTAAACAGACTCAAAAGTTTTTGACATGGACTCAACAGAAGATTCAAATTTTTCCCTGTCAAAGTTATTTTTAAAAACATTATAGTTTGAAGTCTTTGAACTCTTGGGACACTCCTTTTGATCCGTTACTCCTGCTTCTTTATTACCTTTATTTGTACAACAGGTAGAATTGTCAATATTGTTAGAAACAGGAGCAGAGATTTTAACAGGACATGCAGCAAGTTTCCTATCTATTTCAGCCTTAACTTCTAACGTGGTTTGAGAGGTTTTATGATCAGAAATCATTTCATGCATCAACGGCATAGGAACAGTGTGTGTAGAATTTTCATCCTTCTCATCAGTGCCAAGACCTAGACCTGAATGCCCTTTAACATGCCTCATTCTAGCATCAGTGTTATAAAACAAGGATCTAGCTTCCAACATTTTAGAAAAAAATTTATCAGTTCGCTTGATTTTAGTTTGGGAGGTTCCTAGTTTGGCTCTGAGTTCCTCTACCTCTTTGGTTAAAGTTTCAACTTTAGAGTTAGCAATCTTAAGGTAAGTGCTTTTATCGCTCAGCTGACTTTCTAGACTTGTAACGTCTAATTTAATAGCCTCAAACGTCTCCCTGAATATTCTAGCCTTATCTTTGTATTCCCTAAGGTCTCTGGCAGTGGATTCATGATTTAGGGTTTCATTTGTGAACTTATGTTCCCAATCTTTACATTCTTTTAGAATAGCCTGACATTTAGAATTGAAACATACTTCATGATTTCTAGAGCTGTATTCAGAACCTGGTATGATGTTAGTCATGAAAGCATGATGATCAGATTTGGCTGCTTCCTTTTCAGCATCTTCTTCAAAAAGGAGGGCCACATCCGCCAGACTCAGGCTTAGATCTTTTATTTGATTAGTCCAATCATATCCTGGTGTATGTTGAACCACCCCTGTCATTGTTCACTGCTTCCTTCTTCATTCCTTCGTTCCTTTCTGTAAAACCACGGAATAGATCTTACTACTGCATGATTCGGTTAATCGATGAACACGAATATAAATAAAGCTTAGCTTTATTGATTCACAAAGAGAATACAATGTAGAGAGAGAAACACCTTTAAAACACACAATTAACAAGATGAGAATGACTGAACGTGACAACTCTCTCTAACACGATCTATTTATAGTAGTCATTAAAAACAAGCGTACCACTTTACGTACCAGTTGGTACGTCTATACCAACTGATACGGTGGACCATATGGTACGGCCTCTAATAGATGTTGACTACTTTCACTCACACAGACGCTCTAGACTAGATACAATACACGAGACACATCGTAGCATAGGAATATGCTCTAACAAACTCCCCCTTAACATGTAGTGTATCTATGTATCTATCTATCTAACTAAACTTCAGTCTTCAATCTTCAGCATCTCTGCATCCGATCTTCAACTTGAAATCTTTTCAGAAATAGAGCTTGCATGGCTGAATCAATCTTGAACAATCTTTGAACTTCAAAATCCACTTGTGAAAGATATTTCATACTCCCCCTTTCACCATGCTTGAGTCTTGTCACACAGATAACCTGCAATTTCAGAAGACAGAAATGCAGCATTCTTTTTCTTTTAAAAATTACTTTAATCTTGGCGCAAAACTTATTTTCGAGAATCCAAGATATAGTTTTGAAATCATAATTTTGTATCTTGTATTGATCGGTCGAAAACAAATAAGAAACAAAATGTTTTTGGCTTTTATGAAACTTTAAAACAAAACACACTAAAAATCTTTTTGATTTTTCTAAGTTTATGCTAAAACACACCTAAAATATTTTTGGAATTTTCTGACATGAAACATAAATGCAATACAGAATCAGACACTATTTCTGTCTTTTGAGAGAAAGATCACAACTTGGGATCATATTAGTTATGACAAGTTGAACTACACTTTAATTTCAATTAATTCAACACACAAGTCAATTCGATTGCTGGTATAATTTGGGATCATATTGGTCATGACATGCTGAACTACACTTCAATTTCAATTACCCCACACTATCAGACATACTCAGATATGAATTTGCTTATCACACTTTGTGATTTAATCACATAATGATTGTATTTATGATATAGTCATCTGTGTTCCATGTAAAAAGAAATAAGAACGTTAAATCGTCTACCTTAAGGTCGATCTTTCAATACGCAGATAAGGCCTCGGATTTAATAAAATAAGAAAATAAAACAAGTTGAAATTGTATAACCCAACAACAATCAGGTCGGTACTCCCGTACACGTAGACAAAGTCCGATGAATTATACAAAACACCAAAGAAAATAAAGTAGAACGTCAAACGAACAACAATCAGGTCGATCTTTTATACGTAGAGAAAGTCCGATCGTTTGACAAAATAAAGAAAATCAAGCAAATTTAAATCTTTGCAAAATGAACACATTTATACACAGTGACTTCACATTTTCTTTTTCACATATCTTTTTCTTGATATCTTGAAATATGCATCAAGATGTTGTCCACTTGGTCAAGCATTAGTAGTTTAATGTATATCACATTTGAATACTTCCTGATTTAATACCGAGCCTACCAAGCACATCAAGCAATGATCTTAGTGCCTTTTCATCTATTTTATCCATGAGTCAGACACGTAAGCCAATGTACCATCATTTCCCAATTATGTTGGATACAAATTCTCATTTTTCAAAGTTTTTGCATCATTTCCCATTTATGTTGGACATAATTTTTTATTTTTCAATGTTTTTGTATTTTTCTGTTTTTCAATTTTTTTGTATTTTTCCCTTTTTCTCCCCTTTAAAATGAAAACTCAATTTTTGGATTTTTCATTTTAACAAAAACACAAAGATACTATTTTTGGTTTTTCAATTTTCTCCCCCCTAAACTACAAACGAAATGCATTAAATAAAGAAAATTGACCAATCGATACTGATACCTTTCAGTTTTTAGCTTTCAGAAAAAACTTTCAATTTTTGTAAGATGAACATTCAATTTAAGTTAAGCAGGACACTCCTCTATCAGCAACTGCTTGAAGCTTTGAACTTCACAATCACCAACAGGTCTTCTTGAAACACCTGCACACTGGTTTTAAATGATTAGTATTTAAATGACCTGAAGCACACAGCTTCTGGTCGACCAGTGTCTTCAATAAAATCAGTTGCAGCCGTACTGACCACTTTAGGTCGCCACAACATTTTTTCCTTTTCATTATTTACTGAATCATCATCCTGTGATGACTCACCAACACTTAAATCAAATTTGAAAATTTGTTTAGATTTAGATTTGGATTTGGAAGGTGGTAACTCAGTAAAAATTTTGCCTGATTCATCGATAAAGGTGCCAGATTTTACAGAAAATGATCTTTCTGTCATTTCAGGACAATCCTTTGCCATGTGTCCCTTTCGGCGACACTGATATCACAAACGATAAGATTGTTGAGATTGTGGTTTGTCCTGAAATGAAGAACATATATCATAAAACTCATAATCATCTGAATAATCATCAAAAACCTGAAACCTGTTCGCATGCACCCATTTGGAAGTAGGACTGCGGAGAGTAGAATTATATCCAGATGAATATTCTTTTGGAGAACTTTCAGATGAATCATGCTTCTTTTATTTGCCTCCAAATCCTTTTCCATGGTGGAAATGAATACTTGAGCCAAATGATAGATTTGTTCAAGACTTGTGTCTTTCTTTTCTTTCTGAACCTTCTTTGACACATTTTTCTGTTTTGACTTCTCAAACTTCTTGCCTTCACTACCCAAACCAGCACATTTGTAACCGGGTAATTTGGACAACTCTATCTGAGACTATGAAGATTCATCTTGAGCAACTTGAGTAAACTTAGCTTTAATACCCTTCAAGTTATTAGCTTTAACCAACTCAACAACCAATTTTTCCTCAGACCCCAGCTTCTCATCTTTCTCTACCAGCTTATCAGCAACAATGTCTTGAGCATTGACATCAACCCCACCTAAAACAAATTTAGCAAATGTTGATCACAGATGTTGAAGATTGCACTTTCTTGTTGGAAAGCTGTGACTTTTTCTTCTCCGATTTCTCAGACACAAATTCAGTATAATCTTCAGTTATTTCAGAAACATGAATATAAGCTAGAGCATCAGTTTGAATAACTGGATCTGGAATTTGATTATGCTCCGCGCTTCCAAACACCTTGAAATTCTCATCTTTGCACAAGTAACTTGTGAAAGAATGTGAATTCTTAAATTGTTCAATTTCGGTTTAAGATCCAACACTTCAACATTCAAATAAGATATTGTCTTTTGAGCTTCACCCAATGCCTTTTCTGATTCAATCAATTGTTCCAAAGCTCTATTAGGCAAAATTTATCTTCTCGCATTTGACCATGAGCATCATATACTTCTTGAGTAATTTTCTTCACTCGTCCCTCATGAATCTCAATATTTCTTTTCAACAATTGATTTTTGTCTTTCAACCTGATAACTTTGTCATGTAATTCAGAATGAACCAGTTGCTGTTGATTTTCTGTAGCAGTAATATCATCAAACTCTTTCTTGAGTTCATCAAAAGATTTCTTCAGAGATTCTACTCTTGCAGTTGGTTTCTGAAACAACGCATCAAAATCACCAATGACATCTTTTGCTTCATTCTCCCACTACTCAACACTTTTAACCAACTTTTCATTTTCAGTTTGTAACTTCAAAATTTGTTCTTTATCTGCACTAACCACCTCGTTCAATTTAGTCTGAAGCTCAAACAAACTCTTCCATCAAAACATTCTTTTCTTTGACAAATTTCTCATTTATCTTGAGAATCTCATCAGAGTCTTCAAACTTCTTCTTGAAACTTTCTAATTCTTCTTCCTTTGTTTTCATACAAACAACCAACCCTTCTTTTTCTTGAATAAATCCTCTAATCTTTCTATCTTTTTAGCACAAAATTCACATGTTGACTCATAACCATTAACTTTAGAATCACTTGTTTCAGACTAACTTGTTTGAGATTCAGAATCACTTGATTCAACTTGCATAGTAGCCATCAAAGCATAATTTTCTGGAGAGTGAACCAAAAATGCAGATTCATCCGGAAAATCTTTAGACCAATCCTAACCTTCCTCAGCCACTAAAGCCTTTGCGTCTTTATTATGAACATTCTTATTAGAATTACCCTTGTCAGATGACATTTTATCGTTCATTTATCCATACCAAGATTTCCTCCTTGAAGATAGATGTTTTGCCATGTTTCTTCATGAATCTCCTTCCTCTCTCCACTACCATAGCAAACTACCATTCCAGATCGAGTTTATTCAATTGATCTTCATCCATCTGATCTAAATCGTCTCCAAACAATATCGATTGACAAATTTGACTAAAAACTGATCCAGATGAAGATGATATGAAAGTAGATAACAAAGCAGCTAGATCTTTAGTTTCTTGAGCAGACTTAGAATTGCTTGTTGATCTATCATGAATAGTAAGACTGCAACCCGAAGAATAACCAGGATTTTCAGAATTTCCAGCAAGAAAAGCTGTTGTTGGTGGATTACTACTTGAAATAGAATGTAATTTTTCTTTAGCATGCACGGTAGCAAAATTCGCTCCGAAATACAATTCAAGATTTTGAATCGAGGGAGAAGCTGACTTCTTTACCATCAATTCCATTACCCGAGCTTGTAACTTGCTAGCTAACTAATTGAATGTCCAATTTGTGTAACTTGGATCATTAGTCAACATCATCACATAATTTTCCTACCTTTCGGGTAACGCTTCCAGAAACGTCTCTTTCAATTCATCACTTTCTTTCTTGACACCGACAACATCAAGTTCATTGATCAAGTGTGGAAACCTTGCAATCAATTCTGGCACTTTTTCACTATCACAAGGACCACAATTATCAAATTCTTTCTTTAAAACTTTCTTCCAAGTCTTCTTGTATTGCTCATTACCCTCACATCGTTCAGCAATAGCATCCCACAATTCCTTACAAATTGTGTAATTTTTAAACTGGTGCATCAAATCTTTGGGTAAAGTCATTGTAAGAAAGCTATACGTTTTCTTCTCTCTTGCAAAAAATTCTTTTCTGTTAGAACAAGTTTTGTTGTCTAGTGCTAGGTCTGTTTATGTAATAGAGAGTTTTGTGTATTCTGGTCTTAGCGGACCAGAGGCGGACCAGATGGTACGCCGGACCATCTGGTACGCTGGTTAGTTGGTCCGCTGGACAGAGTTTGTATAAATAGTTTTAGCTCAGTTAGAGAGAGTCAGTTGTTAAGATTTGTGAGTTTGAATGTGTGATTTCAAGTGTGTTTACTCTCTGTAATCTCTCTCTGTATAACTGAGCTTGCAATCAATCGAAGATCTATTATTTACCTCGTGTGTTATAATTCCGATGATAATCATGCACTAGCAAGATCCGATACGTGTTTTACAAGTGGTATCAGAGCAGGTTTACTCGATTGCTGTGATTTACAGATCGGTTTTTGGGTTTAGGGTCGGCCTCGTCTAGGCCTCTGGTACCCTAAAGAGTCTGGATTTAACCTGTATGCCTTTTCTGATAGTGATTATGGTGGCAATGAGCTTGACAGGAAATCCACATCTGCTGGAGCTCAATTTTTAGGTGACAGGCTGGTGTCTTGGCAAAGTAAGAAACAGCACACGGTGTCCCAGTCGACAGCCGAGGCAGAATATGTTGCTGCATCTGCCTGTTGCTCTCAGGTGGTTTGGTTGCAGCATCAGCTGGGAGATTACGGTTTGAATTTTTTCGATACTCCCATTTTTTGTGACAATAATGCTGCTTTGCAAATTGTGAAAAATCCCGTGCAGCACTCCAAAACCAAACACATAGACATCAAAACGCACTTCATTCGGGATTGCTATGACCGATGGCTCATTTTGAAATGTGTTCACGAAACCCCTTCCAAGTGCAAATTTTGAAATGTGTCTCAAAGGCCTTCGAATGATAGCCTTTGATGAGTAGTCTAGCAACTTGTTTTATTATTATTAAAAAAAATGAAAAATTTAAAAAATACAAAAAAAAAATTTGAAAAATTGAAAAATACAAAAAATAGTGTTTTTTCGTAGTTTTAAAAAAATCTAAAAGCACGGAGAAGATAAAAGATATTCATTTCCTCAATTGTGTGTGCTTTTAAAATTTTTTCTGGTTTGGTTGACCAGGCTGGGAAGTGATATAAATTTCCAGGTGTTTGCTGACTGACACGTGTAAGGTGGAAGTGAAAAGCAGTGATTCATGGTCGATATGCTTGGTAGGCTCTGCTGACAATCAATCAAAAGGTATGTTTTATCACTACACTTGAAGATAACGTATGATGCTTGAAAGGAAGCACACACTTAGCTTAGTACAATTCCTATTTGACTGTGCATCAGGTACCTGAGACACACGCCCGGTTCTGAGTGTTGATATCATGCTCAAAAATCCCATTCCCTCTACTTTGCGTAAGCAATGACCTGGGAATGTTGTACGTGAGTCAGGACTCCTCTATTCTGCGAAAGCGGAGACCTGGAACCACCCTGATCCACGTACGTGTTAAGATCACATTGTATATATGATAAACCAAAAGATCCCAATGTGCACAATCAAAAGAGACCCTCAAGCGTCCAAAACCCTCAGCCTTTGTCACTGATGAGAACGTTGTTAAAAATGTTTCAAAAATTCAGCTGACTCTGTATATTATCCAACAAAACCTCCGCGATCTCAACCCCTCTGGAGCATGATGTTGGACTTAAGGAAAGGTGTCGTGAAAAATGTTGTACGGAAACCAGGTGTGCTTGATAGATTGTACAAATTATACCTAGGACTTATGTGTGTGATCTGGATAGATTGTCATAATTAATAGACCTAAAAATTATAATTTAATGTGATGAAACTGCTTGAGTAAGCGAAAGTAGCATGAGTTTAAAAAATGGACCAATATACCGGCAATCGCCTGAACACGCGAAGTAACTGAAGCTGAAAAGGGTTCCTCAGTCACAGACTATCTGGTATGATCCCTAACAGTGCCTCGTCACTCAAAATCCAGTTGTTAAAGATTTTTTGTTTATGTTTGTGTTAATTTATTCTATTTGTGTTTTTTTTATTATATTTTATCGTAACTTCTAATTTGTTTATATTGTTTTTTATTTTTATATTTTTAAGTAAATGTTGCCAGATCGTAAATCTCACAGGCTTGATTTCAGGGGAAGCTTTAATGAATAACCAAGAATGAAGTTGGGGTTGTTATGTTTAATTTTTAAATATATATATATATATATATATATATATATATAACCTAGTTAAGGTTATGGGTGATTTGAGAAAAGTTTGAGTGGAATGGGTTCATTCTTAAAAATTTGAGGGGGTGAAGTGAAAGTTTGTTAAAAATTTTGAAACTAAACAAAAGGGGAGAGGAGGTCGGTGACCATCACTCTCCCCGTCTCCCTTTTTCATCTCCCAAACCCTAGAATCGCCACCACCATCTCCGATCACCATCGCCTGTTCCGACCGCCATCGCGCACCACCACTACCGGCGCCATCACCCTGCGACCTCACCATCACTGTTCCCGTCAAGAACCGACCGCCACTGCCCTCTCCGAAATCCGCCGTCGCCGTCATCCGACGCCTTTCCCCCGGTCGGAACCCACCTCTAAACCCCCTCCGGTGCTTATCTTTGTGCAATGGCGCCTCGTTTGAAGCGTGTTGCCCAACCCCCTAAAGACCGACTTGAAATACAGAGAGAAGTATCTGTCGATGATAGCTGGGATAAAGAAGTGTTGTCTACACTTTGCACTCACAACAAACCCAGTGATATGCAAACGGATGCAGCAAGAGTTTTGGAAGACAGCAGAGGTGTCTGAAGATGGAAAACAGATAATTGCCAACATTCAAAATACTGAAGTGGTCTTAACTGAGGAGAATTTCAGACAGGCTCTCCGACTGAAAGATGTAGCTGCCGATTCCACTGTGCTTGACAAGGAGATGGTGTCCCAATGTTTAAAGGAAATGGGATACCTCACAATATCTCCTCCCACAATGAAAGCTCTCATTCCACCGTACTGGAGAATGCTAGCACATTACTTACAAAAATGTGTCATTGCCAAGAAGAGCTCTACAGATCAGCTGAACCAGGTGCACACCCATGCAATGGTGTCACTAATCAGAGGTGTACGGTTCAACTGGTCAAGGATGATTTTTGAAGATGTGAAAGCGGTCGTGTCTAGAGACAAGAAGTTTGCAGCTGTTCCTAGGTTTATTCAGTCTGTTCTGGATTCAATATACCCAAACCTGAGGAAGACCAATGACACGCATGATACTAAACCAATGGGTGTTGAAGTGTTTCCGATGATAAATCCGAAGAAGAAGTTGTCTGATAAGATGTCGTTCGGAGACAAGTTTGGAGAGTTTGCGGAGATTGTGAGGGAAGAGATTCCAGTTAACAGAAATGGATCGGTAAAAGAAGAACATAATATGCCTCCTCGTCAGAAGAAAGTGGTTGATCTTCCTGATGATTCTGACTGGGAAGAGTTTGATTTGAATGATGTGAGGATTGGAGCGCTCAATTTTGAAGGTGATGAGTCTATTAACTATGATACTTATCTGGATGATATTGACATTGAGGAAGAAGAGATAGAGACAACTGAGACTCCATTGATTAGAAAACGGAAAGCCACAGAGGATCCTCCCCTCGGTGCTTCTGTTACTGATGATATGACTGATATGACTGAGACTGTGTCGACTGCTACACCACACCACAGAGAAGGCCCTAGTGACCCAAGGAGAAGAAGGCTGGATTCTCATGTGCCACCAGTCACAAGTTCAAGTGCTGGTCAGTCTTCTTCTCAACCCACAGCCCAATATAAAGGGAAAGTAGTAGAAACCCCGGAGTTCAGATTGGAGAAGGAACTCAGAGCAGAGATAGAAGATTTGAAAGCCCAAAATGCAACACAATGTGAAATCATTGGTGATTTAATTGATATTCAGAAGGTCCATAATACTGAATTGGAGAATCAGAAGAAGATAAACAGAGAATTTTCCAGGCAATTTAGAGAACTTCATAAGCTGATCAGGCAGCTTAGTTCAGATAAATCAGTCAGATCAAGCATTGGGCAAGGAGATAAAGGTGAAGGAGGTTCAAGTGCAGGTGATTCCTCACAATCACCAGTATTTGATTTTGAAGCTGATATTCCTGCAGAAACTCAACCCGTTTTACCTGAAGCCTTAAGTGATGATAAAGATAACAGGGATAGAGATTACATGACGGTTCCAGCTTCTTATTTTGATGGAGGTTGGGAGTCGCAGACATTTGCCTATCCTCCTGAAAGGTATCTAATCCAGTTGGGTGAACATTATCATGATAAACAAGGAGTTACTGCAGCTGTTAAAACATGGATGTTTGATGGAGAGAAGAACATGTTTGTAGTAAGAAGAAAGGGTCAGTATCCTTTGGAGTACTACAAGAGCTGGACACAGTTTTACTCCTAGACGAATGTGGATCTGACAATGCTTTATCAGGCTCCGTTTTCAAATCCGTCAAACAATGATCAAGCCAAGTACTTCTATAAGAAACTGGAAAAGGCTGTGAGGAGCAAGTTCAAGAGATTTGAGGAGTTTCCTCACAAGAAATCGTATGTGAAGAAGTACAGAAGTGTCTTCAAATGGGATGGGAAGAAAAGTATCCCAGGGACGGAGGGTGAAAAGCTCAAGAAGTTCACAAATGTCTTGTATCCACCTACAGACAAGACAAAGACAATACCTCTTCCTATGAGACATCCTGAAGACTGCCTGCATGATTTCCAGACATGGGCTTATAGTGATTACTCCGGTGAAGCCAAGATTCTCTGCAAGTCAAAGACTATTGATGTCATGGAAGTTCATGATCTGATGAGATTCCACAAGAAAGACATTATGGTTTTAGCAAAGCATCAGATTGAGTGTAATCAAGACACTGAAGAATATGCAAAGTGTTACACTCGGGCAGTAGCTGAGATTGTGGCCAAGGAACTATGGTATGATCCAGCAACAGTAAATATGTCAAAGAAGTTTCGGATGTGAAGACAGTCTAATGCTAAAGCCTAGGGGAAGATTGTAGAGACCTAGAAAATGAGGCTTTTGCATTAGATGATTTTGAGTTTGTTTAATATTTGTGGGCTAGAATATAAATGTAATTGGGCTAACTTGTGTAGGTTTAAAGTGGGTTTGGGTCCGATTGGTTTAGGTGCGCTTGGGGATTTCGAAAATCTCTAAGGAGATTGACTTGTTTACCAAGTCAATCTCACCTATATATAGTCCCATCATTTGTAGTTTTAGGGTTGCTAGTCTTTTGGTGTTTGTTTGGTGGTAATATCGAAATTCTCCAAGAATTTCGATCAAGGTGTAGCAAGCAATCAGTAATCAATCTAAAGTGTGTTCTTCGATTTGGTTTGTGTTTACTATTTATTGTTTTAAGTACTTTTCGATTACTGTCTTTCATTGTTTTCTTGAATCAACTAGTTAAACCGGATTCCACACGGTTTCACTAGTCTAGATATCGCGTGAGGGTTTAAATTGATCCTTACAGTTGTCCCCTATGACACCAAAACTATTACCCAATGGGTAACATTTTCCCTCCCATTTGATAACCATTTCCCTCTCAAAGAAAATCTGCACATTACCACTAAAAAGAACCATATAAAACACAAGACTTAGCTCTCCTTGAACCCACCTTGAAGCCTTGTGAACCGGCTAACCCAAGGGCTCGAACCCGAGTCCCAAACACAACACACACACACACACACACAAACACTTAGTGTTTTGTTTTAACCCTACAACTTACTAGATATTTGTTACAAATCAAGACCCAAACACTCATTTATTTCCCTCTCTCTCTCTCCCTAACCGTCTCTTTCTCTCTCGGTTCTATTTGGACCGAAACCCACCCCCACACTAACCAAACACTTCCTTTTTCTCATTTACTTCCATACATAATCACCTTTTCCTTAACCTAGCCTCATTTAACACTTTCACAACTTAAGAACTTTCTCTCTTTACTCTCTCCTTCCTCAAACCCGTAAGTCTCTCTCTCTTTCTACTCTCTCTCTAGATTTTCTACTCAAACACACATTCTTATGATGTTCCATTGTACTAGGAAGCAAGAACACTCAAGGATCATCATCACCATCATCATTTTCGGATCTCATCTCACTCCAACAAGGTTCCATCTTCACTTTTCTAAATAGAACCTTGCTCTAGCAAGTATTCTTAGTTCCTTCTTATAACCATAACAATCTCTTAGCAAGTCTTGACTACATTGTTCTCTAAACACAATTTTGAACCATAAAAGTCTACTAGTTAGTGATTATCTTCATGTTCCACCATGTATTTACCTACTAGAAACTCATGGTAATATTTACTTGCATTATTATGTTCAAGATTTAGTTTGGTTAGACTTTTACACAAGTATTTGCTTAGTTTGCATTTTTAGACAATAACTTTATATTTATTGTGTATTATGTGTAGATCTTGTAACTTTGGACCCCTTGATGCCTATGACACGTTTTTAGACTCTTAATATAGTCAAAATATGATATCTTGGACTTTAGAAAGATTACTAGTGCTTAAACTCACCATAGCAAACTTTTACATACAAAAGTACACTTTAAAAACCCTAGAAATTGCTTTTCACTATAGATCCGTTTTGACCAGAAATTTTATACTTTTAAACAGTATTTTATGATGGTTTAAAAGACTTTAGAACATGTCCAAAAGATCCCTTAACAAATTACTTGAATTTGGGCACAAACCGGGACTAAAACCGACACCCGACGGGCCCGGAAACACCATTTTTGTAAGGAACCCCAAATCTGTTAAAAATGAACTCATAGGGTTATTTTAATGATGAAAAAATGTTTACAAATGCATATGGTGAATTTAGGAACCTAACAGTGTCATTTAACGGGAAAACGGGACCAAAACGGCAAAACCGACACAAAATCCACCAAACCGGCAAACTAATGCAAACCAACACTTAAAATAATTATCTACCTATTTTGGACAGAAATTAATCATATTTTATTGAACTTGATTGATTTCTAACTTAAACGGATAAATATCGCGTAATCGGCGGTTACCGCAAAATCACCCGGTTTTTAACTAACTAGCCAAAATAATTAATTTTCATATGAAAACCCTCATTTTGACTTAATATTTATTTCTATAAATATTCACCATCTTTAAATATTATTTGGGAATTTTTATATATTTTATTTAATTAAAAATATATATTTTACATTATTTCCAAATAAACACATAACCGGATACATTCACTTTGACTTTTCCCTAAGGCTACAATGACGTAAAGACTTGACCTACCTAATTGGAGTGACATTAATGTCAACCCAATTACTTATCATTATTGCATGTCTTATAATTATCTAGGCTTGCACTTTCTGTTGATCGTATTACCGACTACCGTTTCTGAACCATGTGAGTTTTTCACGGCCCCTTTTTCCTTTAACTACTTTATCTTTGGGGGAGACTTCATACATACATTTTTCCATGTTAGACAAATAGACCTTGTTATCCTAAATGTTTCATGTGCTTTTCCATTTTCCAAACTTCTTATCTCATGTTCATTCATGCTATAACCCAAACCCCACTATTAACTGAATCCGATTAATTATCATTTGCAAACGGTAACCTTTGAATAGATCTATTGGGTTAACGCCCCTGCTCTGACTGGTAGCTCCAATCGTGACTCCGTCTGTTGTCAAAGAGTACAAATTGTTATGTCATATCTATGCGGTACCAACCGGACAATTGGTACCAAGAGTGGGTAAACAGTCAGTTTCGGTATTCAGGGTACATGGTAACATTATCAACTAGTCTTATCAAATATTGTCAATTATTAACATGAACTGTTTTTCAATTACTATTTTCATTCAACCCTTAACTGCTAGCACTTTAAACCTGTGAAACTCACCAACAATTATTTATTGACCGTTTTCTCGTATGAATTCTTAGGTACTTAAACTTAATTGTTGTGCATACATCGGACCTGCTTGCTTGTTTCTAGCCTTTGCACCTTAGGACTTTTCATTTGTTTCTGGAGTATGGTTTAGCTTTTGGAGATTTTCCTGACATAACACCTAACGGTGTCATGTCCTAAAAATCTTTTGAAACTTATGTGTTGTAAACTTAAAACTATTTACTTTTCTCATTACAATTAATCCGCTGCCACTACGTCAAAATTCACCTTTGGCCACGGAAAAAAACCATGACCAAAGGTGTTTGGTCACGTTTTTTTCTTCCATTCCAATCGACACCAAAGGTCCCGTCACCTTATGTATCCTACGGCCACGTTACAATATCAGTGGCGAAGCCACCTAGAAGCGTGGCTAAAGGGTAACAATATTTGTTGTTGTAATCAAACATTTTTTTCGAAAAGCGTGGCCAAAGGGTCCCAACGGCCACATGTGTTTGTTTAACGTGGCCTTTAGTATTATATGGTCACGTATATTTGTATTTTAGCCACATATGTTATAAAAAAAATATGGCCAAATGGGTTGCTGAAATTATAATTTTTGTCCCAATACACGTGGCCAAAGGGTGGCAACCGTCACGTTAAAATATCAAAAAGCGTGGCCTTTGGTATAATTGGTCACGTATATTTGTCTTTTAGCCACATATGATATGAAAAAAAACGTGACCAAATGAGTTGCTGAAATCATACATTTTGTCCCAATACGCGTGACCAAAGGGTGGCAACGGCCACATTAAAATATAAAAAGCGTGGCCTTTGGTATTATATGGTCACGTATATTTGTGTTTTAGCCACATATATTTGGAAAAAAAAAGTGGCCAAAGGGTAGTTGAAATCAGATATTTTGTCCCAATACGCGTGGCCAAATGGTGGCAACGACCACGTTAAAATATAAAAAGTGTGGCCTTTGGTATTATATGGTCACGTATATTTGTGTTTTAGCCACATATATTTGAAAAAAAAAGTGGCCAAAGGGTAGTTTAAATCATACATTTTGTCCGAATACGCGTGGCCGATAGGTGGTAACGGCCACGTTAAAATATAAATAGCGTGGCCTTTAGTATTATATAGTCACGTATATTTGTGTTTTAGCCACATATGTTGTAAAAAAACGTGGCCAAATGCGTTGCTGAAATTATACATTTTGTCCCAATACGGGTGGCCAAAGGGTGGCAACGGCCACATTAAAATATAAAAAATATGGCATTTGGTAATATATGGTCACGTATATTTGTGTTTTAGCCACATATATTTG
The DNA here is from genome assembly GCA_039602395.1 of Deinandra increscens subsp. villosa. Lineage (NCBI taxonomy): Eukaryota > Viridiplantae > Streptophyta > Magnoliopsida > Asterales > Asteraceae > Deinandra > Deinandra increscens. The sequence goes on from JBCNJP010000006.1 coordinate 33,640,529, forward strand.
AAAAAAAAAAGTGGCCAAAGGGTAGTTGAAATCAGATAATTTATCCCAATACGCGTGGCCAAATGGTGGCAACGGCCACGTTAAAATATAAAAAGTGTGGCCTTTGTTATTATATATATGGTCACATATATTTTCTTAATTACAATTAATTATATATTAAATAAATAATATAGAGAAACCTTAAAAATCATATATTATAATTAAAAATTAATGTACATACACTAATCATGATGCTGTTCAAAAAGATAACATAGACACTAATCAAAGTTTAATTTCTATAATATTTAATTATAATTTCTTGTCCGTGCTGATCAGCTGCTTCTGCTGGATCCGTGTACTGAGTTTTCTGTTTATCAGATTTTGATTCAGCTAGTTTGGTGTTACGTACACTTTCGGCATCTTTTTCCGATCATTATTTACCTGGAAACATGACAAATAAAACCGATCAGATATATATAAAAATATATATATATATATATATATATATATATATATATATATATATATATATAAAGTTAATTAATTAGTGGATACGATTAATTGATGTAGTAATTACCTGTGGTTGTTCCAGTACTTTTTGAACCATAGAATGATCAACCGGATGTGATCTATCTGACTTGTTATTAGAATGAAGGATCATTCGATTCATCGGCCATGCAATAATATATTTATTTTCAACCTCCGAAAGCGTTGTTTTATCATCTAATGGGAATGGTAAAAATGTTGCACCCTTATTGACCTGATAAGCTGTAATTTTACGGCAACCAGGAGGTAATGGACTTCCATGAATCTTCTCATCTTTTTCTTTTGGATATAATCTAGCTATTCCCACGACGTTCATTGGATCCCCCTCCATGTGCAACGTCGCAGTTTGGCTCCCCTGATCAGAACTGACATAATAATAATAATAATAATAATAATAATAATAATAATAATAATTATTATTATTATTATTATTATTATTATTATTATTATTATTATAGCATATGTATAAATAATTAATTAATTAAAGTCAAAAATAAAATAAAAAAATATGGTATATACTAATCTATATACCTCTTGGATTACTAGCTGATCGATAGGAGCTGCAATGGCATCATAATTATTTGGTTTTTCCAACCGATCACTCTTAGGTACTTTACGAGTTGCACATTTTACTGGGTTTGCATGTCTCTTATTTTTTTCCTAAATTGACACCATGTAATTAACTGATAGTAACATATATATTAATTAAAAATAAAGTCAAAGCGATTTGTAAAATTTCTAAATTAATTATATATATATACCACTTCCTGCTCTGATGCCCCAGCAGTACTGGCAGCAGCAGCTGCTGCTTCTGTCATTTTTCTCTTTCTCCCCTAAAGACAGCATCAGCATTTAATTAAATGATCATATAGCAATTAGTTATAAGGGAAGTACACAACTGTGTAAATTAAAATAGTTACTCTTTCCTTTTGCGACGCTGTTGTTGATGGAGGAGTGTGTTGTGATAGAGTCGCAGAAGAGACCTACAATTCAATTAATTAATAAAATCATATCGATCATAACCGGCTAAACATTAGTTAACTATCCAGATAACCATTCGGATGAAGTACAAACTTATCATAGTCGGAACAGTTAATTATTAATTATATTCCTGAACAACTCTAACTATCCTGATGAACTTTAACTATCCTGATGAACTTTACCTATACTGGTGAACTTTAACTATCCGGATGAACTATAACCAACACGGTGAACTATAACTAGAGACGCATGTTCATCTAGATGAACTAGGAACTCCTCTAACTATCCCGCTGAACTCTAACTATCCTGATGTACTTTTTACTATCCTAATGAACCTTACCTATCCTGAGGAACTTTAACTATCCGGATGAACTCTAACTATCCGGATGAACTCTAACTATCCGGATGAACTATAACTAGAGACGCATGTTCATCCAAATGAACTAGAATCTTCTAGATCAACTCAAATTCAGAACTGTTTCAAATCCGTACCTTATCGGCCGACCTTTGAGATGAGTTTGATGGAGTAGATTGTTTCCGCGATGTATTGTGCGCGGAATTGATCATGTCCTACGTACACTTAATTCAATTAGTTAATTAATTAATAAATATGCGCTCAAGGGAGATTAATCATATCATCAATAATATTTAATTACCGTTTTATTTAAATTGGAATGCTGATTACAACTGTTTTTAGATCTTACATGTGACATCCGAGAATTTCAAGGTTTACTTCCGTTAGACAAATTCCGTTAGTTACGTTATAAGTGTTAACTTAGTAACTAATGCTTAACTAGGCCGAATACGTCCACGTCCTTTGGTTGATCACCAAACCCGCCCATATGTGCTATGTGTTCATTTATTAATGTCATTATGTGCAATGTGATTTAAACGCATGATTTAATATTATGAATAGCATGACAAATTGTAAATCCTTGATTATATGAGAATTGCCTAAGTTGTGCAGCCAGCGAAACTACCGGGCGAAACTGTAGTGTCGCCCGGTAGCCAGCTAAGTTAATCAGTTAAAGCGTGACCAGAGCTAGTTTCGCCTGGCCAGCGAAACTGCTAGCGAAACTGCCAGCGAAACTAGCCTCTGATATAAATAATCTTAATAAACCCTAGTTCTCCTATTTGCCTCATTTACACAAAAACACACACACTCTTCTCTGGAAATCTGGTCAGCCGAAAACCATCAAGAAAACCAAGATCTCAGCCTCAAGACAACATCCATTCGATTCCTTGATCGAATCGTGAGTCCCAAAACCTTCCTTTATGCCATTTCTATGTGTTTTCTATGTGTTTCTTCATAAAGCATGCTTAAACCTTCATGATATTGTTAGATCTTCTGTAGGAATGCTTAGGAATGCTAGATCTACCATAAAGTTGATAACTTTACGTGTGAAACTGATCTATGATAGAGATTTATGCTATTTAGGTCACTTTAGGGTTTTAAATGCATTTTGGTGATTTGATGATAAAAACCCATGATTAAGGTGTTAAAGCTTACTGATTTGTGATGGTAAATGGTTATGTATGCTAGATAATGAATTGCATGTAATATGGGAGCTGTTAGATTGATTTTTAGGCTGATTTATGTGTTTTTCGCGACCAGCGAAACTGTAGTGTTCTCTGGGCGAAACTATGTAGCGAAATTATGCATATCTTCAACCAGCGACACTATGCAGCGAAACTGCAGTGTCGCCGGGTAAACCAACCAGACCAGCTCGAGCGAATCTACCGAGCGAAATTCCCTGAACGAAAGTTCAAACCAGTTTCGGGCGAAACTAGGCTAGCGAAACTGTGCCAACAGTTTCGAGCGAAACTAGCCTAGCGAAACTGTGTCATCGGGTATTGCCTAGCGAAAGTACTGCCCGTGCACACAGCGAAACTGACTAGCGAAACTGCTAGCGAAACTGAGACCAGAAATCCAAACTTGTGCAATTTGCTTGAATGTTATGCCATGACTTACATGATTATGCCATGATGATACATGCTATGATTTCTGATGTATATGAACCCTTGTTTATGATCAACCATCGGTGCCGTGTGTCTGTATGTCGAGTCATAGTTTCAACGTGCTATGTTATGGGCCATAGTGACGTTAAGTAAAGATTAGACACAAAACTAATACTTAAGACCTAAACGTGTTCATAGGTCTTCGTTAAGCAAACTTGGATTATATAACAAGTGTAGCAGTGCAACCAAAGGTGAGTGTCACTAACCCGTTTACTGTGAGCCCGTTTGGGACACACTGAATAACTTAATGGAAAACAATGCTGACAACTTTACGAGTGCTATGCACCACTTGATGAAACTGAAAACTTAGAATGCTATGCATCTACTTGATGAACTTGAAGTGTTTTATGGGAAACACTTGTGAAACTTAACAAACTATTTTCTGAAACGAAAACCGTTTTAATATGGCTAGTGTAGGTTAAAGTCTAAACCACATGATATCACATGATTTCTAAGGATTGCCTTTTTAACTGAAAAAGTCCTCAACTTAATTGTGCCATTAATTGTAAAGCGAGGGGATGTTGGGTAGATCTACTAGAGTTTGATAAACTCCGCCTCGTGACACTGGAGGTACACGGAGGTACAATATCAGCCTATCTGACCGTGATCCCGAGAGGACACGGGGGAGGCAAAGCCGCGATGACGAATGTCCGCAAAACAAAATGGCTGAAGGCTCCGCCTCTACTATACTTAATCGTCAGCTTTGGTACGAACTTCCTTAGTGCATGGAAACAACGGATTAGCTACCCGCGATATCGGTTGAGCACTTTAATTATACAAGACTAGTACATACCTGATAACTCTGTTACGGACAATAACTCTACTCAATAACAGATGTTTATAAATTGGCGTATATAACTGAGCATTGCTTTTCACAAACAAATATTACGAATACATATGTTGACACGATTATGATTATGAGACCGGGCCAATGCATGACATGCCCACTGTGAACTCACCAACCGTTAGGTTGACACTTGTGTGGTTTTCACTTTTGCAGATCGTTGAAGAGTATCCACTGGAGGTTGGCATGGCACGTGAAGACTTTTACTTTCATTAAACTAACTGGGAATTTTGAATTTGAAACAATGTTTTGTAAAGCACGTGGTTAGTGCTAAGATACTAATGTTTTATTCCGCTGCGTACTTTAAACTGTTTTTATTATGAACATTTAGACTTTACTCTGATTCGTTTAGTATTTGTAACTAATGGTTGTGGTCCTGGTTTGCTCGCACCCATTAACGGTATAAACTCCGTTAGTGGTTATTTGGGGGTGTGACATTACAGTTGTAGGAAGAGGTGCCTCCGCGGACTTTACCTACGAAATGATTTAATGATCTATAATAATTAATTGATAAAAAGTATAGTATATAATATAATTAATTATAGGTATATATATATATATATATATATATATATATATATATATAATTTGTCCCTTACAGAATTTATCGCTTTATCAACTTGTTTTTCTTCAATCATGCGATTCATAAACGCCGTAAGCATATTAATTCTTTCATCATGTGCTTTAAGCTTATCATTGAGGTGCTCAACCTCTTGATCCTTTTTCTCACGCAGCTGTTTTTCATTTTTGAGATCCGTCTCAAGTTTTTCGATCCGTCATTTTGATCGTCCTTTTGGAGCACCCTGCCAATATCCACGGGAAGTCACTCCATACCCAATACCTTTTAGGTATCCACCCCTTTCCTTTCCAAGGACCAATGTCAGGGCATCCGTTCCCGGTTCTACGGTCACGGATCCCGCATTTATTTTTGTTTCATTCTCGTCCTGCAGTAATTAATTTAGTTAATGTAGTGAGGTGCTGTTAATTTTTAACATGTGAATAATTAGGTATATATATATAGAAATTAAACTTACTATATCATCTGCTACGCCCTTCACCACAAGCGTTTTGAATTTTCCCTCTTTATTTACCCTTCCTTTCCTCCACATAAACGATCGAGAGGGCAATCATCAGCTGTAATTTCTTTGTTTTGTACCTTGTATTATAATAATAATATATATCAGACTTGAAACATACATTGCACGTTCTTAACCATGACTGGGTGTAACACACGTATCCTCCCCGTCCCATTGTATGATCATAAACATACTGTGCTCGAACCTCTTTTGCACTCTTTGACACAGCCTTTCCAACAGAACAGCAGGATATATAATTATAATCTCATAAATTAACACTTAGCCTAATTAATGAAATCTTCAGTTTGAATTGAATAAAAACCTTGAATTCGTCAGATCTTGTATATGCTACAAATCTGTCCCAGTGTTCTTTTTTCACAATAGCGCGATACATCTTTGGAACTTTCTCAAGCACGGTGGGTTTTGCTAGGTTGGGACGAACGTGTTTCTTGAACATGTTTCTTCTAAAATTCCTTAGCAACCCACCAAGCCGTACTATTATAGGACCCCTTCGACAGTCATCAATTTCGAATATTGCTGAAAAAATAACAAATGACAACAGGATTTTATAGTCACATATATGGAATTCAATAACTTAACAAACTTAATATGAGAAAATGTTTAATCTGTTTCATAACCTGAATCCCTGCCCACAACTTGTTCTTGTCCTCTTTTGGCACCTTCTTCCATTTTAGATACTTCAATCCAACCTCTGACCTTGTAATGTCTCCCAAAAAACTCAAAAATTTTGGTCTATGCACCCCGCCAACCCTTCCCAGCGCATCAAATGTTAGTGGCCATTTTTCCCCACCATTTTTCTCAAATTTGGCACGCCACTTTGCCAATCGCGTCAACCCCCTCTTGTTTGCTTGGGGAGCAGAGGTTGTAGCTTCCTCATTCTCAGTAACTTGGGCATCATTGTCGAGTTGGGCATCATGATTGTCGACGTGGGCATCATTTTTATCCATTTCATCTTCTTCACTCTGTAGTGAATAATGATCATCATTGTTATCCATTTCATCTTCTTCACTCTCTTGTGAAGAATCATCATTGTATTCGAATTCACTATTATAACTAAGATCCTTCAATTGTTCACCTGCTTCGAATTCATGATCCATTGTTAAATGAGCTAGATGAATTCTGAAATGAAATAAATAGAGAATGAAATAAATGCAATGGAATAATTAATTAGATGAAATAAATAGAGAATAAACTAAATGATCTCCTGAAGATAACAGTGAAATTAATACTGACGGGAATTAGGTAGTGATCTCCTGAAGATGATAGTGTGATGAATCCTGTAGAGGAATTTTTAGTGGTAGGGAAGAAGAGAGTGATGAATCGTTTTGGTGATAAAATTTTGGTGAGAGGGAATAGGAACTGATCAATGAATTTGGGTTAGTGAAATTTTTTTGGGGAAACTTGAAAAAAATGGTGGGAAGTAATTTAGGGATTAATCCGGGTGAAAATATCTCAGCCAATAAGATGTTAGCATTTCCCGGATTTAAAAACTCAATTAATTCTAAACATAGAAAATATAGTTTTTTAAACATACCTTTAAAATGATCTTTAAATGGAAAATGGAATGTTAAGCAAAAAAATTAATGATAATTGTATCCTAATGAATTTGTATACCTAACGTGAAAATAAAAGATGTCAAGTACTAAAGACACACCACACAAATATACACACACACACACACATATATATATATATATATATATATATATATTTTCAATGTGTTGTAATATATACATTATCGGTTATATATATATGTATATATATATAGGGTGAGATTCATTGTAGACACTTTCGCATGTGAAATAGCTATTTTTCATATGTGTTCACATGTGAAATTTTCTAAAATTACTATCACATGATCTCAAAAATCAAATTAACATGTCAAAAATAAACGAAGAAAGTCAAAATTACCCACCGAGTTCTCTATGTATATTCTATTGAATGTTTTGATTTTCTGTTAATCAAATTAACAAGTCAAAATTAAACGAAGAAAGTCAAAATTACCCACTGAGTTCATGAGGATTGAGAGAAGATGAACTAAAGTTATTCAGTAATAGAACCGGATGAACTAGAGTTCTTCATGATCAAGAGTAATTAATCAGTAATAGAAC